>CM053619.1:42515890-42539191 GCA_028646535.1 Procyon lotor
CCCCTGCTTGTGTTCCCTCTCTCGCTCTGTTTCTCTCTGTCAAATAAATAAAATCTTTAAAAAAAAAAAAAAGAAGTTGCTGTGGCTGACGTCGAAGAGGTTACTGCCTATGTTCTCCTCTAGGATTTTGACAGATTTTTTTTTAAAGATTTTATTTATTTATTTGACAGAGAGAGAGAGGGGAGAGATCAAAGTAGGCAGAGAGACAGGCAGAGAGAGAGAGGGAGGCAGGCTCCCTACTGAGCAGAGACCCTGATGCGGGGCTCGATCCCAGGACCCTGAGATCATGTCCTGAGCCGAAGGCAGAGGCTTTAACCCACTGAGCCACGCAGGCACCCCTGATAGATATTTATTGAATACTGATATGCAGGAATCGGGGGCTGTCTGTATTTCGCACCAAAGAGAAAGCCGTGAGAGAGATACATAATGTCCCTTCCTCTTCTACCTCGTTCCCTAGTGAGGGGCGGACAGATAATAAACATAATCAGCCTGGCCAGTTCCTGGAGAGACCTGGACAAGGTGTCTGGAAACAAGTATTGTGTGTGTTTCAGAGTCAGAGAAGTCAGGCTGAAGGGGATGGAAGAGGTCATGCAGCACCCATTTCACAGATGTAAAAACTGAGGTCTGGAGAAGTAAAGGGATGTGCCCTTGTCCACATGGTTGGTACAGAGCTTGGATTCAGGACCAGGCTCTACAGGGGTCTGAGTCCCCTTCTTTGAGCTGAATTCCTTCACCAGTGAAGTGGGCTTGAGACTCGCCTGCCCACCAGGCAGAGTGGGAAGAAACGTGTTGAGAGGGGCATGCCAGCTCTCAGCATGGTGTGTGCTCATGTTACTCAACATTAATGGTGACCTGTGATGTCACTTCCCTTTCTGCTCCTGGTCATCTGCTCACTGATTCTTTCTGACTTCCCTCTTGTGAGCATTTCTCTTTTCTTGTGAAATTTTGGCTCAACACCATGATTTAACATGTGGGGGTGATGCTGGTGTGGGAGGAAAGGAGAAAGTGTATGAGCAGCGTGAAGACTTGGAGCCCAGCAGACAGGCAGAGGTCCTGGTCCCCTTGCGGATAATTCTGTTGGGTTATGGAGTGGGCCACGGGGCCCCTGGTTTCATCCGGTTGGACCAATCCCCTAAGTGCTTTTAAGGTTGATGGAGTTAGGAAACAACGTTAAAAAATGAGAGATTATGAAGAGTCCTTTCCATGAAACATCACTTTGGTGAATTCACCCAAGTCTGGTCCTTATCCTTGCAAATCTAGAACCCAGGCTCCAGGCAAGTGGAGATGCTCAATTTTATGAGACTCAACTCACAGGATTTATTTGGGGAACATTCCTTCCCAGGGATCTGAACACTTTGACAGATGTCCCAGGTTGTCCTTCTCTAGTTTTCTGATGTCAGCTCACCAGTAGTTCTGAGTGGCCAGAAGGTAGCTCATAAGCCTGGTCAAGAACAGGTGTCCCTGAACTGGGGCCTCCCATTCCACAGCCAGGCTGGCCTTGAATGATCTTGAATGGTCTCTGTCTTTCTTTCTTTTAAAGATTTTACCTATTTATTTTTGAGAGAAAGAGAATGCACAAGCATTGGGGGGAGGGGCAGAGGGAGAAAGAGAATCTCAAGTAGACTCCTCGTTGAGCGGGGAGCCCAATGCAGGGCTTGATCCCAGGGTCCCAGAATCAAGACCTGAGCCAAAGGCAGACAGACATTCAACCAACTGAGCCACCCAGGAGCCCCTGTCTCCATCACCAAATGATCTGAAGTTGGCTTCACATTTTCATCTAGAACAGTCTCTCAAACTTGGCACTATTCAGTTTATTTTTGAGTGATTTTTAAAAAAATATTTTACTTATTTTTTTGACAGAGAGAGAGATTACAAGTAGGCAGAGAGGCAGACAGAGAGGGGGTGGGGAAGCAGGCTCCCCGCTGAGCAGAGAGCCCAATGCAGGGTTCGATCCCAGGACCATGAGATCATGACTTGAGCTAAAGGCAGAGGCTTTAACCCACTGACTCATCCAGGCGCCCCTTGAGTGATTGTTTTTAAAGATCTAATTCCATACGATAAAGTTCACTCTGTGGTTCTCAGCATATTCACAAATGGCATGGCCACCACCACTGCTCAATTTCAGAACATTTTTGTTATTCCAAAAACCCCACCCCTGTGCCCATGAGCAGTCACTTATTTACTTTCTGTCTCTACAGATCACCCTGTCTGGACACTTCATGTACATGGAATCCTACAACAGGTGGCCTGTGATGTCTGATCTCTTCCACACAGCATAATGTTTTTAAAGTTCATTCATGTTGTAGCAGGGGTCAGTACTTTGTTCCTTTTTATGGCTGAGTCATAGCCCATGGTGACGGGTAAGCCATATTTTGTTTATCCACTTATTAATTGATGAACATTTGAATTGTTTCCACTTTTTGACTATTGTGACTAATGGTACTATGAGCATTCATGCACACATTTCCATGTGGAGTACTTTCTTTCTTTTTTTTTTTTTTTAAAGATTTTATTTATTTGACAAAGAGAAACACAGCGAGAGAGGGAACACAAGCAGAGGGAGTGGTAGCGGGAGAAGCAGGCTTCCTGCAGAGCAGAGAGACTGATGCGGGGCTCGATCCCAGGACCCTGGGATCTGACCTGGGCCGAAGGCAGACGCTTAACGACTGAGCCCCCCAGGCGCCCCCATGTGGAGTACTTTCAATTCTCTTGGGTATACACCTAGGAGTAGAGTTGCTTGCTCCTGGTAACATAATGCTTGGTTTTGTTTAACTATTGACATTTTGGATGAGGTCATCCCTTGCCGTGGAGAATTGCCAGGTGCATTGCAGGACGTTTAGCAGAATCTTTGGCTTTGACTGAGTAGATGTTAGTAGCACGCTCCCTAAACACACACCAACGGTGACAACCAAAATAGTCCCAGACATTCTCCAGATGTCCCTTGGGCAGCAAATCATCCCTGGTTGAGAACCGCTGGTTTAGAGGGTTTGTTTGGCTTGTTAAGGTAAAGTCAAGTCATGACATTCGTCCTTTGGACCTGGAAAACATCCTATGTGTCCTTCTAAACTTCCCCTCCCAGTCCCCCCAGTGCTGAGTTTTAATTTAAATTACCTTATCCTTCTCACCATGCAGCAGATTCCTAAGGATAGAGAACACTCTGCAGTTACCAGAGGGGTGGGGGTGGGAGGTTGGGTGAAACAGGTGATGGGGACGAAGGAGCACACCTGTGTGAGCCCTGGGTGATATATGCAAGTGTCAAATCACTGCATGGTACATGTGAAACTAATATTACACTGTATGCTAACTACCTGGAATTAATTTATTGTATTTATTTGTTTATTTGTTTGTTTGATTGTTTATTTCGAATTTAAATAAAAACTTCAAAAAATAAATTACCTTGGATGCCTGGGTGGCTCAGTCAGTTAAGCATCATGTGGCTCATTGCTCCTGGGGGAATCTTCATCTCCCTCTGCCCTTCCCTCCTGCTTGTGCTCTCTCTCTCTCTCTCTCAAGTAAATAATAAAATCTTTAAAAAAACAAATTACCTGGTCCTTCCCAGAGTCAGAGTCCCCCATACATAGAGTCACCCCCTTTTCTGTCATTTCTTCCTTGCCTTATTTAGCATCTACTTGCTCACTGGGTTGGGTCCCAGGGCCTGCCTGCACCCAGGAGGTGCAGAAGTAAACAAAATACACAAAATTCCTGCTTTATAGATTTCCTCTTCTTCCTTCTGCTCATCACCACCAATAACAAACATTTTTTGGTGCCTGACATGCAGAAAGAGGGATCAAGAGTTCTCGAAATTTAAGATGAAAAGACTGTCAGGAGTCATTCTGTCTGTGCCCTCATCACTCACAGGACCTTGAGAGGACAGAAGCTGGGAGATCAGAGGAGAAGGTCACATCAGCAGAAGGTCCAGGACCCAGGGGTCCTGACCCCACGACAGTGCTCTTTGGCTCCCATTATTCAGAATTGGGTGTGTTTGTCCTGCTATGATCAACCCCCTAGGCCTTCTCAGGGTGCTTGATGAACCCAGCCTTATCAAATGATGTGCAATCCAAGGCAGAGTTTTTTGTTTCTTCTTTTTAGAACTATTTTTAGTCTTAAAGAGTTTCTTTTTGAGTCTAAAAGGATTCAAGAGAGTTGCCCAGGAGAGGAAAGACTAGAAAATTTTACAGTACCCATCCTGATTTTATTCTCAGTTCTTGATCTTAGCGGGATGACCTTAACTCTTTGACCCAAACCAGTTCCTCTAACCTCATGTTCCCTCCCCCTACCATCTCGAGAAGCGCCCCCTTCCCCAGACACTTCCCCAAGGAGCGCCGGGAACAGGCTCAAAAATCCTCCCTCTCTGGCTCCTACTTTTCCTGGCAACAAATAGGCAGCAAATCCCAACATCATGTGAATGTTACCCCAGCACTGTCTAGTAGATAGAATGGGAACCACACGTGTAATTTAAAATTTCCTAGTAGCCACGTTAAGAAGACTTTTTAAAAAGGTGAGATTAATTTTAGTAGTACATTTGATTTAACCTAGTACCCTCAAAATATTATGATCTGGGGATATTGGAGATACTAAACATTCTTTTTTGATAAAACATCTTCAACACTTAGTGTATATTTGACACTTATGGTGCATCTCAGTGCAGACCAGCCACATGGTCACATGCTCAGTAACCATGTGTGGCTTGTGGCTACCATATTGGTCTGGATGCTCATTACCCAGCTCCCAGCCCAGATTGCCTTTCATCTGCCTTCTCCTCCCACACCTCCAGCTGTGTCTTAATTTTACTTATTAGAAAAGGTAATGGTGACAGAAATTTCAGAGCTGGTTGAGTTTAGGAAACTTGGCCATGAGCTTTGTCTTGATAATGTAATAAGCAGAATGCATGCAAAGTTCCAGGTGTTGCAACCTTCTATTTCTTGCACTACTACTCCTGACTCCTTGTCAGAGCTCCATCCTGCCTCTGGCCAGCTACCTTTCCTCTCCAAGGCTGTCATTTTCTTTCTTTGTGCCCTAAAAAACAATTTTTTTGAAGGTGACAATTCTGCCCATCTTTCCTGTTTGACAGGGTACGATTCATGTTGGATTTCTTTCCTTTTCCATGTTGGCTTTATCAGGATCTGTTTCATCTGTGCTTATTCTATTTTTGGGACATTGATGCCATATGCTGAGTGGTGGAGACACGTATGATTCTGGGGCAGTATCTATGGCACCAACATGGGGAGAGGCTGTCAGTTCTCTATTATCCTGGTAATATAATCTACGTTTTGTTTTGTGTTCCCCAGGGCTGGTTGGTATGAGTAGCAAATAGCAGGCACACATCACCCAATGAAACACTGAAGACACATCCAAAAGTCCTCCACTTCTTGCATGAACTTGAGAGTCATCAAGTTGATGTTGATATGTTGGTAACACCTTGTGCCCTTTCTGGCTGCTCTGTTTAAATAGATGGTTGCAAGTAAATGAGCAGTGATGTCTCTGAGGCTCAATTAGGTGTCTCTAACAAAGGATCAGACTAGACTCTACCCCCACATACAGGGGACCTCCTAACTGAGAACTCTGGTCTGTGCCTTATAGAATTTCTGATTCTTCCTACTCTCACGTCCACACCAACAATGCCCCATCTTTCGTTGGCTGATGTCAACTGCAGATGTCCTGAGCACATACTTTCCCTGGGAACCAGGAAGAAAGCTGAACCAAAGGTCATTAGTACTTGAAGGGTAGTTGTTCCCTGTGAAACCTGGAAAAATTTAGGAGAGAAATTGGCAGCTGAATAAAGCACTAATACTTTTTTTGTTGTTACCAGGGCCACGATCGCCTGAGTTTAACCCTAGGACCTGGAAAGGGAGGATAGCTAATGCAAGACTGGAGCTTTGAGGAGCTTGGACCCTCCAGGAGTCTTGTTTGCAAAAAGGGAGTTGTCCTTGTCCTTGAGGAGACAAATCTGGCAAACCCAGGAGAGGAGGAAAGGGGCACACTCCCAAAGCTACAGCCCACAGAGGGCCCCAGGACTTGAGAGGTGGGTGTGGGAGCAGGGAGTGTGTCATGTTCACATAAACTGGGGTGCAGGGATCCGGGAAAACAAGTGATGAGCGAGAGAGTAAAGGGTTCTAGGAAGGTTTCTGCAGCAGACATCTGGGTGACCTCCTACCCAACTGCCACTTCCCCAAGATGGAGCCGCCATCTTGTCTCACTATTCCCACTTCCCCATGTGAATGAGTGATTAGCTGAAGGTGGTCACCTTCATCTGAACCAGCCAGTGAGGTGTCAGGGGAGATCTGGTGGTCAGGGGTCCCGGAAAGTTTCTCAGAGCAGTCTCCTTATTTTCTTTCCCAGAAGTCCTGAGTCTGAGTGTGATCACTGTTTGCTTCATACTCTCTGGGGGGAGAACCAGCCACAGGACCAAAGCAATGCTGAGACCATGGTGCAAAGAGTAGGAAGCAACGTGCACCAACCAACTCCAAGGGCATCCCCAAAGACCAAACAAAGCAACTAAACCCGTGAAATGAATAGTTACCAGAGAAACCTGAGAGGAAGCTGTGGCTGCTTCCAGCTAAATGGTCTTATAGAGGGGCCAGAGTTTTGGAATGAACTTGGAGTTTGGGGAACAATAGGCTCAGCCCACCGAACGGGAGCTGTACCTGTGGGATCACTTAGGACCAGAATCCTTAAAAGGTCCACGCCCTCAGAAAAATGGGAGGTTGGGAATTACCTGCTTGTAAACAAAGTGAAATGCTTAAAATTGTAATAGTAATAATAATGAATAACAACAATAGCTTCTCTGTATCCCAGCTTCAGGGAGAAAAAGTCATGAACAATCATGATAATATGAATAGAGCCCTTTGCTGTAAGCATGGGGCTGGGATTCACATTTACCCTTCTCACACATATAGGGAAACCCAAAGCAGGAAAACTTAAATTAAAATGATGCTCAGCAGAAGCAAACATAAATACTTCCCAGAAAGAAGCATCCTCCATTTGCATTTGGCTACAATACATTTAGCCAAATACAAGCTCCACCTATAATATTACTAAGCATAGAAGAAAACAAGTCACCATAAGCGTCAGTAGAACCAAACTATGGGTTTAAATCTCTGCTGCTGAAATGATTTGGTGAAGAATATAAAGTCTGTTGAATGGGCTTAAAGAAACCTAAGAGGACATTGCAAATATGACCAAGGGAGCAGAAACTATTTAACATTGACCAGGCGGGTTTGAAAAACAACTGCCTAGGATGTCTGGAAGGAGAGAAATATGATAACTGAAATTAAAAATATAATGATTGTGCTATATAGCGGATTTATGACTGGAGGGGATATTATGATCTGGACAGGTCTCCCTCCCGAATGTAGGCATAGAGACAAACAGATGGTACCCATGCAAGGGAAGCTACGAGGCACAGAAGCCAGACCAGAAGACCTACTATGTGCCTTCTCTAAAGGTTCTCCTCCAGGAGGATTTTGCCCCCAGGGGAAACATTTGACAATGTTGGAAGACAATTTTTTGGTTGTCACCCTTGGGAGGGGTGTTCCTGGCTCCAAGTGAGATGGAGTCAATAATTTTTCTTCCCTGCCAGGCTATACACTTGAGAACTTAAAAAAAAAAAAGAATGCTTCATTGAGGTATAATTTATAATACAATGCAAATCACCACTTGTAAGTACACAGTTGGACGAGTTTTAGTAAGTGGAAACAACTGTGGATCCACCGCCATACTCATAATATGGAAATCTTCCATCACTCTGGAAAATTCCCTTGTGCTCTTTTGCAATCAGTCCACACCCCCACCTCCAGCCTCTGGCAATCACTGAACTGCTTTAAAAAATTATAGATTTTTTTTCCCCCTCAGTGTTGTATGTGAAATTGACCTAAAATATGAATTTTAGACGAAATTCACCCAACATAAAGTGAACCATTTTAAAGTGGCTTTTACTACTCTTACAATGTTGGGCAATTGCCATGTCTATTTTGCTCCAAAACACTCTCCTTTTTCTTTTTTTTTAAATATTTTATTTATTTATTTTAGAGAGAGAGAGAAAGATCACATATGAGAAGGGGAGAAGGGCAGAGGAAGAGGGAAAGAATCTCAAGCAGACACCTCACTGAGCGTGGAGCCGGACGCTGGGCTCGATCTCACAACCCTGAGATCTGACCTAAGTCGAAACCAAGAGTCGGAGGCTAACCTGACTGAGCCGCCCGGGTACCCTACTCCAAAATACCTTCATTGCCGCAAGGGAAACGCTGTGCAATGGTCACTCCCTGTTCCCCTTTGCCTTGGATGCAAGCAACCACCAGTCTGCTTTCTGTCTCTATTATCTCTGTCCTTTGCCTCTTCAAGGATTTTACCTGAAGGGAATCACGCAGATTTTGTCTTTTGTGCCTGGCTTCTCTCACTTTGCACAGTTGTTTTGCTTCCATCCTTGCTTTAGAGCATCTCCTAGGTTGTTCCTTTTTATTGCTGAGTCGTTTCCCTTAGTGTGGACAGGACTTGTCTACTGTCTTGCCAGGTGATAGGTGTGGGGGTGGTTTCCTCAGTGTCTGTGTCATCTGGGGTCCCCTGCAGTGACCCCTGCAGAGCTCTGTGCCTGCTTGGGGGTGCCATCCCAGTGCACAGAACAGAGGAACGAGATAATTAATGAAGAGAGAGTCTGAGTGCACCAGATGGGAGATGGGACACAGGAGGACTGATGACTTTAGGGGGCTCCTGGGCCACCCCGCCACACTCTGGCTGGGATGTGGGGTAGGACCAGAGGAAGCCCCTGGGGCTGGATGAGGGGCCCAGGCTCAGCTTCCTAGGAGGAAGGCGAGCAGTGACTCAGCGGGCTTTACTTGTCAGCAGGAACCACCACTCTGGGTTGATGGTGGGGCAACCTGAATTCGCCCCAGAGGCCGGCTTTCTTCCTCCATTCTTGTCACTACACTTAGAGGCAGATGACATCAAACTCTCAGTTCCTGGTTCTGAGTGTGAGCTCAGCTGGCTCACCCTGGGCTGGCACCACGGAGCACTTCCGCCTGAGGGATCTAGAAACTTGTCTTTGACCTTGGCTTTGTCCCCACCCAACTGTGTCTCCTGAATCATCCAAACCATTAATTCCCTCTTAAAAAGGAAGAGGATTTTCCCATGAAACTAAGGTGTAAAGGGTATAGCTAATTCTCATGAATTCAACTTTGCCTTGGGGCCTAACTTAGTGCAGAAGGATTTTTTTTTTTAGGGTACTTTCTGTTTTACCTGCCAGTCTAGATGAACTCCTTTCTGAGCCCCTTTCCAGGTCTTTTCTGGTCTGGCTTCTTGTAGTTTAGAGTTAAATTGTGTTGTCTATGAGAAGCTAGTGTTCTAAGGGAGCTGTCCCATTGCCCAGAACTTCGGATCTCCTCTCTCCTTTGCCAGGAAGAGCTTCCAAAGAGCCTGTGTGGTTCTGGCTTCTCCCTGACTTCACCAAACACTAGTAGTTCTTCTTCTCTTCCTCCTCCTTCTTTTTCTTTCTCTCCTCCTGCTCCTCCTCCTGCTTTGCTCCTGTTCCTCCTCTTCCTTCTCCTCCTTCCTCTTCTCCTTCCTCTTCTTCTTCTTCCTCTTCTTCTTCTTCTTCTTCTTCTTCTTCTTCTTCTTCTTCTTCTCCTTCTCCTTCTCCTTCTCCTTCTCCTCCTCCTCCTTCTCCTCCTCCCCCTCCTCTCCTCCTTCTCCTCCTCCCCCTCCTCCCCTCCTTCTCCTCCTCCTCCTCCCCCTCCTCCTCCTCCTCCTTCTCCTTCTCCACATCCTTGCCCACATTTAGTATTGTCAGTATTTTGGATTTTGCTCATTCTTTTTTTTTAATTTTTAAATTTAAATTTAAATTTAATTAATTGACATATAATGTATTATGGTTTCAGAGGTAGAGGTCAGTAATTCATCAGTTTTTTATTCTACCCAGTGCTCATTACATCACATGCCCCCCCTTAATGTTCATCACCCAGTTATCCCAACACCCCACCCTTGGATTTTAGCCATTCTAATAGGTGTGTAGCAGTGTCTCATTATTATTTTAATCCCAAGCTGTGCTTTCTAAATCATGTCCAATGGTGACCACCAAAGGAGAAACCATGATTTTCCTCCTCAGCTGCAAGCTTTCTCTTCAGTGTTAAAAGGAGAATAGTTGATATGAGACCAGGACCTTGCATTTCAAGCTAAATGTATAGAAGGAGACAGCAAGGGGCTCCCCTCATTCATACAATAGTCCATGTGCCCTGAAAACAGTGCCTGGACTTAACAGGTACTTTAGTTACATTTGTTGAAGGAATTTATGGGTAGATGAATAAGAGAGGGGTAAGGATCTGACCTGGCCCCAAATCCATGCTTTCAAAGGGAACAGCAAGCAGCCTTGGCCCTAAATCCCCAAAAATCATCCTCCCAGCTTCCCAGTGGACAGTGGTCCCATCTCTTGGGGATTGAGGCTGACCTCCACCTTCAGGGTGCCTCCTGTCCTGGCCATGCTGAGTTGGCCCCAATCATGGGGCTGCACAGATTCAAGGGCGATTCATGACCCTTCTGGGATTGGCAGGAGGTGGGCAAAGGACTAAATTTGAAGTAGGGTGACCAGAAAATTAGGAGCTGGGATGGAGATGATGCAGGACAGCAGATGGTGCCCTTTCAGCAAGAGAATGAGACAGTGGCACCCAGAGGGAGCCCAGGCCAGGCCTCCTCCCTATTAGCCTTCACAGCATGGCTTTAGGGGGAGCCCAGGAGAGCTGCCAAGGCTGTACCTGGACCCTCATTCTGGGTGGAGACTTGACTCCCAGACAGCCTGGGTGTAGAGCAGAGGGGACATAAGCAGACCAGCCATGGGGAACTGGAAAGTCTGAGACAGGTGGAACAAGGCAGATCAGTGAGCTGTAGGGGGAGATGCTTCAGAGGACAGGTGGAAGGTGCTGGAAACTTCTTCCATTAACCTCATTTATTAAGAAAACATCCTTCAGGACATATCTAACATCAAGAAGAATGAAACCCATGTCCCAGGTAGCAGTAGGGGCCCTTCCCACTGGGGTGTCCTTCCTGGGTGAGGCTGCTCTTGTTTCTCCTGACCGTGACCAGCTTCTCCTTGCTCTTTGTGAACTTCCTCTGTGGTTGCAAAGCTGCTCAGAAGTGAAGAAAAAAATAAAACTCCTTTAAAAAAGGGAAAAAAAAGCGAAGTAAGGACCCACGAGGAGGAACTCATGGGGAAGGAGAAGTTACGTTCTCTTCTTACAAGAGCAACCGACTCTTGCTCTCCCCTTCTCTGCCTCCACTAACTCCTGGTTATGATGTGTGCTCAAGTGAGCACGTGAGGAGCTATCCCAGCCTAGAGCTGTTTACAAACACAGGGGCTTGGGCACCAGGATCCTAGTGGAAACACATTTGCTGGAAAAAGCTATCCTGCCCCAGTGTCTAACTTATCATTTCTGTCTTTCTCCCTACGTTGCACAGGAAGTGTAAGAGGCAAGTTTTACTTCACCATTTTCATGGGAACCCAAGGGGCAGTTTCCAGAAGTGTGTGTGTGTGTGTGTGTGTGTGTGTGTGTGTGTGTGTGTGTGTTAGAGTGGTGTTCAGGACAGACCAAAGAAGCCTACTCCAGTGTGCTCTCTTTGATGATGTCATGAGAGTAACAACCCAACCACAGGATCTCCAAAGACATGGGGGTCATTGAATATCAACAGTAAGACACTGTGGGAAAAGCAGATATCAAGGCAGCAATTACCAGCAGCCTTGCACCCATTTGGGCCAGCTGGTGAAACTGCTGGACTCTGGCTTTGCCCCCCAAGAGCTGCTTGTCACCCGACTCTGCTCACATCTTGGGAAGGCTGGATCCAAGGAAGTATTCGCAGAGAGGGGCCTTGGGAGCTGGTCGACTATGGACCTTGGTCCCCAAACAAGGTGACTCAAAGGCTTTTAGTCTGGCTCAAAGATTATTCTCTCTGAGCACAGTAGAATTTTCAGGCCCACCACTGACCAGAGCCCTACACCAGGTGAAAGTGGGAGAAAGTTTCTCATTGGCCGAAGGGCAAAGAAAGGGGGGAGGGCAGTTTCTGACTACCATGCTAGAGACAGGGATTCCTGCCTCCTTTATCCCCTGGTGAGGCACCTTCCCATGGCCCCCTGAGGCTGAGAACCAAGGCCTACCTATGGGGACAAAGGACAGGGTGGACCCATCCTCCCAGGTGTTCCGAGGTAGATTCTCCACATAGAACCAAGGGCTGGGGCAGGGGAGAGAAATGGGGTTCTATTGCTCAGAGGGTACAAGCTTTCAGTTACAAGCTAGGTTCTGGGTTTGGCATAGTTCATACAGTCTGATGACTGTGGTTAATAATACTGTGTTGTTTGCTTAGTGGGTAGATCTGAGGTATTCATCCCACATCAAAAAAAAAAAAAAAAAAAAAAAAGACAAGTATGTAAAGTGATGAGTGTGTTAATGAACTAGGTTGTGGTGCTTATTTCACAAGGTTTATATATGTTAAATCATCATTTTGTGCCCCTTTAGGAAAAGCACATTTACACCTTAAATATATACAATTTTATTTGTTGATTATAGCTCAGTAAAGCTGCAGGGCAAAACAAAGGGAAACATTCCAAACGGGTGTGTCTGTGCGTGTTTGCCTGTGGGCGGACACATCTCCAGTGGGGCTGTCCCTTCTCACGTGAAGTGACAGCCCCTCCGGTGGGAGGACCTGTCTCCCCTAAGGCAAAGTGACCCAGTCCATCCAGATGGACAAATGAAAAAAAGGCATTTATTGCAGACACTTTTAATTATTAAGATTAAACATTTTTCCCCAAATATGTTTATTTTATTTTTTCAGTGTTACAAGATTAATTGTTCATGCACCACACCCAGTGCTCCATGCAGTACATGCCCTCCTCAATACCCACCACCAGGCTCACCCAACCCCACCTTCACTCACTCCCCTCCAAAACCCTCAATTTGTTGCTCAGAGTCCACAGTCTCTCATGGTTCATCTCCCCCTCTGATTTCCCCCCATTCCCCCTTCCCTTCCTTCTCACAATGCACTCCATGTTTTTCTTTATGCTCAGCACGTAAGTGAGATCATAAGGTAATTGGCTCTCGCCACTTGACTTATCTCACTTAGCATAATCTCTTCCAGTCCCATCCATGTTGATACAAAAGTTGGGTATTCATCCTTTCTAATGGAGGCATAATATTCCATTGTATATATGTACCGTATCTTCTTTATCCATTCATCTGTTGAAGGGCATCTTGGTTCTTTCCACAGTTTGGCAATTGTGGCCATTGCTGCTATGAACATTGGGGTACATGTGGCCCTTCTTTGTAATGCATCTGCTTCTTTGGGGTAAATACCCATTAATTATTAAGATTATTAAAATACAAAAAATTAAAAAAATAAAAATAAAAAAAGATGATTAAAATATCATCATGTAGGAGAGACAACATTGTTTCCCTCAGACAGTTTTCCTGACTGCCCTCCCCAACCTTGAAGGAGTTTCTGACGCCCAACTTGACTGGCTTTAAAAAAATACCCTTATGTGTCAGGAACTCAGACAGAACATGCTGAGCTGGTCTCAGGAATGAAGGAGACCAGGGCGAGGGCCGGGCTCCATCTCTCTGTCTGCACCCTTACTGCTTCTCTCTGCACTTTGGTCGCCTGCTCTGTGCCCCAACTTCTTCCAGCAGAGAGGACGTGGCTTGGGTCCCACCCCAATAGCTCTGACCAGGAGCCCTGGCCCCACGTTGGGTAGGTTGGGGGCATGTGCAACCTGAAGGAGTGAGAACAAGTCCAGGAAGCCATGATACCTTGAGAGGGCCCCGAGTTGTGTCCTGGAGCTGTGCAGAGCCAGCAGGGTGCCCGGCCAGACCCTCAGTGCCCCAGCCTCGGTCACTGCCTCCCGAAGACGCCGAGGCTTTTCTGCCACAGCCTGTGTCTCCTCTAGAAATGGGGTCCAGGGGCGGAAGGTTCTGCTCGTCCTTCCGTCTAAGGGGCTGTGTCTTTGATGAGATCAGAGGACAAGTTCACATAGATGGACCGTCTCTCCCGAGGCCCCTTCAACCAAAGGACAGCACCGACCAACACGAGCAAGATGGGCACCTTCAGGAAAGCCAGGAGCATGTAGTGGTGCCTGCAGGAGGGGACAGAGCCGTCAGAGCCCTAGGCCCCCCAGACCCTGTCACTCCCAGCGCCCTGATGGGGGAAGCATTGGCTGAGACCCTGGGCCCAGCAGTCCCACTCCAAAGACCTCTGTGAACCTGCTCAGCAGCTCAACCATGAGGGCTCCTCAGAAGGAACTTCACCTTGTTGGTTTTGCTTAGCTCTGGGCCCACTATCCTTCCTTCCTTCCTTCCTTCCTTCCTTCCTTCCTTCCTTCCTTTCTTTCTTTCTTTCTTTCCTTCTTTCTTTCTTTCCTTCTTTCTTTCAGATTTTATTTATTTATTTGACACAGAGAGAGAGAGAGAGAGAGAGAGAGAGAAAGAGAGAGAGATCACGAGTAGGCAGGCAGAGAGAGAGGAAAGCATGCTCCCTGCTGAGCCGAGAGCCCAATGCCAAGCCAAGGACCCTGAGGTCATGACCTGAGCCGAAGGCAGAGGCTTAACCACTGAGCCACCCAGGCGCCCCTCTACCTTCCTTTCTAATCACACCTCCTGTGGCTCCCCTTTCCCGAAGTGCGTCTCAGCACCTTGGGGTCGCCGACGACAGGTTGTGTGCCTTTGCCGCTCCCGAAAATGCCAACTCTGGGCGACTGAGCCACGCTCCCACTCCGTGGCATCCAGTGCCTTGCTTGGTGGGGATTTTGTCTTATCTCCCCTTGGCACGCTCTAGGTCATCAGGGATTCTTTTGTTGTTGAGAACTGAATATAAAGAAAGATTCTGCAGAGCGGCTTTCTGGGGAGGATGGAATGGGGAGTTGGGGACGGGAGTGACATGGGCAGGAGTGAGTTGTGGGGAAGAGTGGTGGCTTTGGGCCTTGACTCTGTCTGTGACAGCGCTGGTGGCCCGTGAGGGTGCAGAAGCAGAGTAGGAGAGGCCCAGGTAGGGGCAGGGTAAGGACGGAAGCCACTCACCTGATGTAGGAGTCAGATGTCACCCCCGCACGGCCGCTGGTAGTTGTCCTGGATCGCGGGGTGCTCAGAATCATGCCCACTAGACACAGGCAGAGTCAGCCACAGGTTATGGGGACAGACTGGGGCTCATGGGCAGCTCCCTGCCAGCCCCCCCCCCCCGGGCGCCACCCTGCCCCTCGACTGAGAAGCTGGATACAGTCCCCCAGGCTTCTCGTTCCTGCTGAGTTTCTTTCTTTCTTTCTTTCTTTCTTTCTTTCTTTCTTTCTTTCTTTCTTTCTTTCTTTCTTTCTTTCTTTCTTTCTTTAACAGATTTTGCTTATATATTTTAGAGAAGAGAGGAGAGGCCACTTGGAGAGGCCAAGGGAGAGGGAGACAATCTCAAGTAGACTCCACACCGAGCACAGAGCCTGATACGGGACTCGATCTCACCTCCCTGAGATCTTCACTGAGCCCAAACCAAAAAGCAGGCGCTTAACAGACTGAGCTGGCCAGGCGCCCTCTGCCGAGTTTTCTGAACCACCACTCAGCTGCTTTCTATCGACTCAGAAGCATGCACTGTAGTTGCTTCTGGGGAGAGAGATCCGTCTTTCCACTTCTCTCCGCTTACCCCTCTAGGTGGGACTTTAGCCTGACCGGGGTTGGGGGGCTGGGTGCGGAACATCGTTGGTCCTCAAGCAGTGCCTGAACTGGGCTCAAGGTCCTGTGGTTCTGGAAATGGGGTGGCCAGCTATTGGGGTGGTAAGGAGGAGGAGAAGGAGAGTTCTGGAGGGCTGGTGAATAAAGGGCACATTCTAGTTCAATCATGAGCAATGGCTGTGATGAATTAAACATCTGTATGAGAAACTATGAAGACAATTTATGGTCGGCTACTTGGGTCATGGATTCCTGAGACCAGCTTGGCCCTGAGTGCCCATGAGCTATTTTTTAGTTGAGTGCTAGGCCTGAGGAGACCTCAGGACATCCAGAGGGGTCCCTGATGTTGGCATAATGGTCAAATCTTTCCTTTCTGGTTATAGCATCCTCTGTCACTTGAGCCCCTTCCTGGGTCTCTCCAACTCATTGCTCACTCTCATGCCACCAGGGAAAGTAGAGGGCAAGGTGGCTAGGGCCCAGAGAGGAGAGGCACTGTTGCATGCCCAGAGCTACTCTGGGAGGGACAAGTTCCTGGGGTTCAGTGCTGGGACCCTCTGGGCTTCCCCAAGTATCCCCTCTGCCCCTCTCTGTGTAGTGACAGGTCTGGAGTGTGACTACGAGTGACCACTTCCTAGAGCCATGCCCTGGTACCCAAGGCATCCAAAGTCTACCCACACCTCTGATGAGAGACTGTAAGGCTGCCAAGGTTGTGGGTCCCCAGGACAGCTGGCCTGGGCCATGGGCAGTGATACTGGGGTCCATGTCCCCAGCCCTACCCTAACCCCAAGACCTGCCAGCCCTACATGCATCATCTAGATACCTCAGGTGACCTCGGGGACTGTGACAGGGACACTGTTCTCACATACTCAGCCATTTCCCTTCTGCCCTTGGGGAGGGGGAAGCAGAAGCCCTCACTCTTTCTGTCCTGAGCATGAGGGCCTGACTGTGTAGATGAGAAAGTTCTTACCTGGGTCAATGGTCACTTTGATAGATGCCCCAAGGTCAGGTCCGTGTTTTTTAATCCCACACCAGTAAGTGTCTGTGTCATTTTGCCTGACCTCCTCCATGGTCACTGTGAACAAGAGGCGACTCTGATTGTCCGTGATGGACACACGGCCGACCTTCATTGCTTGCTCTGATCCATCGGTTTCAATGAGGGTGTGGCATGAGATCCAGTAGGCTCCACGACACCACCACTTCTTGTAAGTCTCCCATTCTGGTGAATATCGACACTGCACGCTCACCGAGCACCCCTCCAGGCCCCTCACGGACTCTGGGCCTTCGATGGAGAAATAGCCTGGAAAACAGAATCCCAAGATACAACTCCTGCCACCCAGGGCCAGGCCTGGCCTGGGAACCCCAGGTTGGTGTCCAGGGACTGAGCCAGGGTCCTGGCCTTTATAGCTACCCCCTAGCTGACCCCCAAAGGCCCACCTCCTCCATATAGCTTCCCTATCAGCTTCTGTGATGATAATGTCCGGTCTCCTTGGTCCTCACTTTCCTGGTCCTGCCCACAGTGGTGACACTCCCGAGTTTCTAACACTGTCTTTCTTGGCTTTGAAACTCAGCCCTCTTCCACTCTCTCCTCCTTCTCCAACTGCTCATCTCTGCTGAGACTTCTACTGATTTCTCTTCATCCCTCTTTAAATCTTGGTGCAAAAGTGTATATTGGTAAATACTTAACAATTAGCCCTCTGGGGAAGGATATCTCCATTTGTAACATTTTCCAGTTTCTGTAGTGTAAATATTCCCACCCCGGTCAATCTCGGGCGGTCAGTGCAATGTCCCTGGACACACAGCTGAGAAGAGTCTGTTCTTGCCAACCAGTGTGAACCAACCCCAGAGCACTGCAGGAGGAGCCGTGGGGTCCCTCTCCAGTCCTCATTTTGTCCCACCTTATTACACCCCCATGGAGGGATTCTCCCTTCCCATGATTTTGGTTATTGCCAACATGCTGGTGATTTCCCAAACTCACGTTTGTGGTCCACATTCTTTCCTTAGCTCCAGCCTACCGTTTCCAAATACACACTGCACATCTCTACCCCATAGTCAATAGTCACAGGACTAAATCCACCCTGAACTTGATCTGCTTCAGTACTTCCTCTCTCCCTTGGAGGGCTCATATGAGTTGGACCAGCAAAGGTCTGCAGGGAGTGGGACGGGTTGGGGGCAAGCAAGAGTGGGAATGGTATCGTGCTGCTCTGGGGACTGATTCCAGTCAAGCTGAGTGTATGTGACTAGACAGACATTCTTTGTCCTTGGCAACGACCTCTTGTGCCTTGATCACATGGAAGTGAACAAGCAGGGAGAAGCAGAGAAACACAAAGGAAGCCTCTTCTGACTGTCTTAGCCTCAGAGCCTCAGGGTCAGGCCAGGGGGCAGGAGGGTGTCTCCCCTTCTGCCTGGGGTAGCTCTTGGTCCTCTGCTCTGCTGCAGGAGGTACCAAGTCCCCAGAACCCCTGCCACACTCACCTGGGAGGCTGAGCAAGAGAAGAACTAGCTGCACCCTCATGGTCCCACCTCTCAGGCCCTTGCCCCTCTGCTGACAATGGGAGAGCACATTTGGATCCCAGCTCTCGCAGCTCTGCCTGAGCCCAAGCTTGCTCTTTGTCTTTGTCTTGAAACTTTGAGTTTCTGATCCACTCACTTCCTTTTGTAGAGTATTTCCTGCTTTTAATTATTCAGCAGATTGAGTGTCATTTCTTAAAAGGGCTGGGGCACAGGGCACAGAAGTCGTCACTACAAGGAAAGAGGAAACGGGGCTGTGTGGAGTGGGGAGGGGCAGGATAAATGTCTGCAGCAGGGCCAGAGCAGGGGGCATCTGGTCTACCAGGCTTTGGGTCCAAGGGGTACAATAGTCTGGGTGTCAACTCCAGAAATGTTTCTCTAGCACAGTAATGGGCCCCAGTAGCAGGGAACACGTGGGCAAGCTTGGCATATCTGAAGATGCATTTATTCAGGTGTTACAACCAAGGGCATAAAAGTGCCAGCTGGAGGATCAGACAGACCTGGGCTCTAACCCTGAACATCATTCACAAGCAGGGTGACTATGGACAAATTACTGAACTTTTCTGAGCCTTCATTTGTATGTCTGTAAACTGGGTTGTGACAGAATAGCAAAAGGGTCATCATGGGAATTAAGTGAGAAAATGTATGTGAAGCTCTGAGATCACAATCCTGGGATAGGGCTAGCGCTCTACATCTGCATTTGTGCCCAGAGCAAAACTCCAGATGCTAGATGAAGAGTCGCATAAAGCAAGCCCAGGGCAGGAGGCTGATAGAAGACTGATGGACTGGGTTTCCTCATTAGTAAAAGGCAAATTCTAGCCCTAACCTGACATAATTTATTAGCATCCTGATTTATAACCCAGTAGCTAAAATTCTTGAGTAGTTTTGGGAAGCAGATAAATGTCTGGCCTAGTGTCTAGGCCAGGCTGCAGAGGAAGGAGGTCTTCCTGGAGGTCTTGTTTGGGGGTATATTCAAATGGGGTAAGAGGAGGAGGAAGGCTCAACTCTGTAGTGATGCAAATCATATTAAAAATAGAAATCAAAACAGTATGGTACTGGCATAAAAACATATAGATGAAAATCGAGGGGTGCCTGTCTGGCTCAGTTGCAAGAGCATGCAACTCTTTTTTTTTTTCTTTAAAGGTTTTATTTATTTGACAGAGAGAAACACAGCAAGAGAGGGAACACAAGCAGAGGGAATGGTAGCAGGAGAAGCAGGCTTCCTGCCGAGCAGGGAGCCCAATGCGGGGCTCGATCCCAGGACCCTGGGATCATGACCTGAGCCGAAGGCAGACGCTTAACAACTGAGCCGCCCAGGTGCCCCAAGAGCATGCAACTCTTGATCTTGGGGTTGTGAGTTCAAGCCCCATGTTGGGTGTGGAGATGACTTAAATAAATAAAATTTTTAAAAAACCATAAACAAATAGACCAGAATTGAAAGCTTACAAATAAGCTCCCCCATATAAAGTCAACTAATATTTGACCAGGGAGCCAAGAATAGCCAATGGGCGAAAGTATAGTTCCTTCGAGAAATGGTGAACTGGAGAACCATTTGCAGAAGAATGCAACTGGATGCCTCACAAATATTTACTTAAAGTGGATTAAGACTTAAACATAAGACCCAAAACTGTGACCCTTATAGGGGAAAACAGCAGGAAAGCTTCTTGACATTGGTCTTGGCAATAATTTTTAGATGTGACACCAA
This sequence comes from Procyon lotor, assembly GCA_028646535.1. Taxonomy (NCBI): domain Eukaryota; kingdom Metazoa; phylum Chordata; class Mammalia; order Carnivora; family Procyonidae; genus Procyon; species Procyon lotor. Next base: position 42,535,778 of record CM053619.1, read on the forward strand.
AATCATAAGCAATGAAAGCAAAATTTAATAAGTGGATAGCATCAAACTAAAAACTTGTGCACAGCAATAGAAACAATCAACAAAATAAAAAGATAACCCACAGAACGGGAGGAAATATTTGCAAATCATATATCAGATAAGGGATTAATATCTCAAATATATAAAGAGCTCATACAACTTAACAACAACAACAACAAAATAACAATTCCTATAATGTGATTGGTCTTGGTTTTTAAAAAATATGTCAGGGGTCCCTGAGTGGCTCAGTCGGTGAGGTGGCTGGCTCTTGGTTTCAGCTTGTGTCATGATCTGAGGGTCCTGGGATTGAGCCCCATGTTGCATTCGGCACTCAGTGGGGGAGTTTGCTTGAGGATTCTCTCTCTCCCTCTCCCTCTGCTCTCTCTCTCTCTCATAAAAAAATAAATCTTTAAAAAATAAAAAATATGTGGGAAGTTTTCATAAATACAGACTGTGATGGGTGGAACTATTAATCAGGTCCATGTGTTTTGTCAAGAGTTGGTCTGAAGGAAGGTGGAGATGCTAGGACAGCAGTCAGCTGGGAGCAGGACTCGGGAACAGGGCCAATGGGTTTTAAAAGCATAAGACTGTTTGAATCTCAATTTTTCCTTTTCCTGACCCTGAGATGTAAACTTTCTTCTTCGTGTCAATCTTTTGGAAAGTTTGTCCCAAGTGCACCATCCTTGTGTGAATAATCTTGCGTCCCCATTGAGAAAACAGTTGAGCTCCCTGGCTGGGTTGATAGCAAGAGGCAAATGACACACAAAATGGGCCAAAGGCAGTCAACGGGAGAGCTCAGAGCAGAAGGGCTCATGGCAGTGTGGGATGTGCAAAAGGGTTGGAGCCCACCTTGTTTTGCACAGATAGGGCAGGGCATCCCTGCTGGTGTCCCCATGCAGCCATGCTGGCTCAAGTGCCCAAGAGTAATTGCTGGGGTACAGGTCTGTGCCCTGCTCTTCTACTTGCCAATGCTTACTGAGCACCCACTCACCAACTCCTTCAACCAGTTTAGAGTTCTTCTAACAGTGCACACGGGTTTCCATCCCTCCACATTCCCACTGATGCTTGCTCTCTCTTGTCATTTTGGTGATAGCCATTCTGACAGGTGTGAGGTGATGTCTCATCATGGTCTTATTTGCCTTTCCTTGATGATGAGTAATGAGTGACATTGAGCACTTTTTTAATGTACCTGTTGCCAATTTATAGATCTTCTTTGGAAAAATCTCTATTCAGTTCCTCTGCCCCCCCCCCTTTTTTTTAAGAGAGTGAGAGAGCATTAAGTGGAGGGGAAGAGGGAAAGGGAGAGAATCTTAAGCAGGCTCCACGAGCTCCGTGTGGAGCTCGATGAGGAGCCTGACATGGGGCTTGAGCTCATGAGCTGAAATCAAGAGTTGGACGCTTAACCAAGTGAGCCAGCCAGGCACCTCTCTCTGCCCATGTTTTAATTGAATTGGTCAAAGGATACAAACTTCCAATTATAAGATGAATAAATTCTGGAGACCTAATGCATAGCATGACAGCTACAGTTAATAATATTCTACTGTACACTTGAAAGTTGCTAAGAGAGTACATATTATATGTTCTCACCACAAAAAAGAAAGGGGAGTGATGTGGTATAATGGCGATGTTAGCTAACCCCATGGTAATAATCAGTTCGCAATATATGTGCATCAAATCATATGGAGCTACACCTACAGCTCACATAATATTATATATCAGTCATATCTAAATAAAGCTGGAAAAAAAATAAAAGTAAACTTGGGGAGTTCTAAAAAATATAAGTACATAGTTTGAAAATACATATGCATATATATGGCAAACCCATGAAGAAAACAAAACAGGGAGAACATGAATGTAAAATTCATAGTTGCTTTCCTCAGAGGGCAGCTTGGGACTTCGGAAATTCTAATGATGTTTATTACTTAAGCTGTGAGGTGGACACCCAAGGGTTGAAGAATATTTGGGCTTTAAGGAGCATGCGTTTATTGGGAACATTCTTTGTGTCTATGAAAGTTTTCAGGGAAAGTTACAAAAAAGTTTACAGAGTGTTCTGAATGAAATAGGGACAGTGGTGGATGTGTTGGTCAGAAGGCCATTCCCACTCATCAGATGGGCTGTGTTCCTGGGAAGGTCATCAATGCACAATTAGTGTTACTGGTTACATTATCCGGCTGATGCCATCCCCCCCGCCCCCAGATCCCCTCTGAGGCCACTTCCCTCAGAGGACAGCACTGAGCATGCTCAGGACAAGGGGCACCTCCAGGAAGACCAGGAGCAGGAAGTAGTTGCTGCTGAGCAAGGACCTGTGGGGGACATGGTGACAGACAGTAAGCCATGTCCTCAGGGAGATGTCCTGCCCTCCACTTTCCTTCTGTCTCTGTGTCAATGTCCTGAGGCCAGGATGGTCCACACAGAGATCAGTCCCGGGTGGATCCATGGGGCAGACAGTCCCACACAACAGATTCTCCCGTGACCCTCAGAGTAACAATACCCTAGAGACAGGACTTTGGAAATGGAGAGGGCCTAGCTATTGGAGTGACATGAGGGAGACCCCTGGGAGCGGGCAGAACCTTAGATAGAACCCAGGAAAATGTTCTGGGTTAGTTAGAGCCTCATCCTGGGTTCTATCTAAGCCCTCCTCACTGAGGGTTACCCTGTCTCTGGACTAGAAATCACTGCTGGGTTACTTGTCTGATGGCTGCTCTCCCATAGACAGTATTTCCCATGAAGGATTGCAAGTGTTTGCTTGAGTTCTAGGGTCCATCTGGCACCTGTGTGGTGCCTCCAAAAAGGTAGACTTGAGATTCAGTGGTTAATGATGGAGGGAATGAACGACCCCACTCACCTCTTCTGTCCCTTACAAGCCTGGACTTCAATAGGATGACTCCTAGGTGGGGGCCTGTGGGGTGAAGAGCAGGGAAGAGACTACAGGGGCCCCCAGAGCACCTGGCCTGGGCCGGGACCTGAAGGCTCCCTTTGCAAAACACTGGCACTTGTCTTCCCTGTCCCTGGACCCAATTTCTGCAGATCCCTGAGTGCCGGCTCCCCCAATCCTACAGGTCTCCAGGGAAATGTCCCCTCACCAGCCAGGACTCCCTGAGCATCGTGTATTCAAGAGCAATCCCATCACTCCAAAACTCTCTCACACACGCTCTCCCCGACCCATCTGTTCTCAGGTGGACTGTCCACTGTGTGAATTTCCCAACTTATGTCAGAGCAAGACTGTGTCTCGGTGGCCCAGGGCTGTATCCCTAGAAAAGCGCCCCACACGTGGTCGGACTTCCACAGTCAGGTGTGGAATTGGTAAGTGCGGGACCGAGGCCAAGACAGTCACACTACACCCCTCAGCCCTCCGTGTTCCCCAGAAATCCCCCAGGCATCCAAGGTCTCCAGCTC
>CM053619.1:42546241-42565513 GCA_028646535.1 Procyon lotor
AGAAGTGGTTTAGCTGGGTCCAGACAAGCCCCTTGCCCTCCTGCCCCAGTGCCCAGGTTGTTCCGGCCCCAGTGAAGTAACCCCACCCCGTCCCACCATGAGAAGTCTTGTACTGGATGGTGCTGTCATCGGCTCCTGCTCTGCCTCTGCCTCTGTCAACCCAGCATCACCGGACAAACTGGAACACTGGCACCTGCCTCTGCCCCCCACCAGCATGACTTAACCTGTCCCCAGAGGAACCCAGCAGAAGAGGAACCCGGCAAGGCTGAGATGAGAAAGGCACCTTCCCATAATCTGGTCTCTCAAGGAGCCCTGGAGGCCCTTGCAAACCTGAGGTAGCCAAATACCAAGAGAGCCCAAGGCAAAGGTTCCTTATGACTGTGAGTCTTCCCAGGGAAAGAAGAAAAGCCATCAGAGACACTGATTCAAGCTTTCCCTATGAGAGCGTGAACGTCAGCCTTGCACAGTTCACTCCCTGACAAGAAATCTGGGTCAGGTAAGGTCAGGATTAGCACTGTTGGTTATTTCTGAGTAAAGAAGCCAGATCAAATAAGCATCAAAAAAAAAGGGTCTTCTCGCTTGACCTCCCTACATCAACCCACACTTCTCCCTCCCATTCTCCCTCCAGGGGAGTTACCTGTAGAGAATCCCACCGTAGCCTTGAGGGGTGCATGGATCCACCTGAAATTAAGATGGACATTCATGAAAAGTTGTTCTTGGGTACTACTGTTGCCCGGCACTGCTCAAAGTGCCTCTGAGGGTCATCTTGCTTAACCCTCCCAACCCCGTGAGCAACCACACTTAAGAGACACAGAAGCAGGTTCAAAGGAGTGGTTCTTTCAGGGACTCACAGCTCAGGGACTCACAGCTCACTCACAGAAGAGCTAGGGCTTGAGCTCAGACCTCCCAGGGTTAACCTTCATCCCACACTCCCCTTCTCTGCAACTCCTTTCCCACCGTCTTATGCAACCAGAGGTGGAGGACACTCATGATGGTCACCGTAAGGCGCATGGTCACCACACACTGCAGGAACCCAAATTTGTCAAGAAAATGGGTAAAAGAGGCAATGCCAATAGCTCTCCTTTCCATGCATACCTGCTGAAGACCACCTGCCCCAAAATTATTCTAGAGAGAGAGGAAGAGAGAATCAGATCCCTCAAGTACTTTTCTACGGTGTGCCAGAGAGTGTCAATATCACCAACAGTCCTGTAGATTCTCCTTGGTGACAGTGTAGGTGTGTTGACTGTGATCATCTCTAATGGAGACCTGGTCTCTCTTCTCTTTGTCTCCAGTTCCTTTGGTCTTAATGATACAGGAACAGGAATCCCAAGTGGCTCCCCAGGACGAGTGTTTCCCACACAACTCTCAGCCCAGCCCATCCTGGCATTCCGCTGACCCTTCTTCAGGTAGTCTTCTGAAAAACAAATGCCCCCATATCTTCTCAGCCCTCACTGTGGTCTGGAAATGCCACACTCTGACACCAACACAAACACACACACACACACACACACACACGCAAATTAAACAGGAGGGATGGTGCCCTATGAATGGAAAGAGAACAAACATTTGTTGAGAGCCTGCTATATGAGAGACCCCAAGGCAGCTCTCCACGGAAGATACTGTAACCCCACTGTACTGATGGAGAAACTGAGACTCAGGGAAGTTGTATGACACATCCAAGTTCACAGTGACCCACAGTGAAAGAGGAGGTATTTGAGACAATTTCTGCCTGACTTCTTGTTTTGAACACCAGAGTTTTTCACGGGGCCAACAGACAGAAGGCACCTGTGGCTGCCAGATGCTTTAAGATCAATGTGCTTAGTAAATGTTCATCAATAATTATAATAAGACTCATATTTATTGAAAGATTGTATTTATTATCTCACTTCTTTCTGACAATAGCCCTAGGAAGAAGGAACGATTATTATCCCCATTTCGCAGATGAGGAAACTGAGTCTTAGTGAGATTAAGTGATTTATCTATAGTCAAAAAGCCAAGATGTAGCAGGGTCAGAGTTCAAATTCGCAATCATCTCTCCCCAAACCCTGTGCAATCAGCCAGTTTATTTTCAACCTCTATTGGTCAACAAAAGGCCCATGAAGATAAAAGAATGGCCATTCCTCTCCCAAACTTTCTCTGAGTAACTACTCTGAATTAAGGGGGCTGTTAACCACACCTCAGTTCACTTGCCTCCTTTTTAGAAACCCCAGAAACATCATAGATGGGGCTCGCAGGACCACAATGTTCCTGGATTTCTCCAGGCACATGTGCAAGCTTCTACCTGCAGACCCCAGTTTCCTAGGTAGTGAACCCCAGAAGAACACATACCAAGACTTACAGTCAAATGCAAAGGACTGCCACACATGCGCACTTACATTCAATGTACGGTCCGCACTAGTCAGCGAGAGAATAAAAAACAAGCTTTTAATCCAGAAACCACAAAGGTCTACACAACTGGTAACTTAGGAACTATTCAACATTGTGCAATTGCTTCTAAATCTGGCCTATAGTTTTGATCCCCAGATTTCATAGTAGTTTCAGTGTGAGCTTATGTTGGGGGAGAGGAGGAAGGGGACAGGGTGGATGCTCCGGGGAAACTGAGGAATGTAAACAATGGTGAGAGGCAGCCCAAATGCTTCTCGGGGCTTTCTCTGCTCATTGGTTAGGAGGTTGCAGATTTAATTGTTTGTTGTCACCCTAAATCACCAGGCAAGTTCTTACCAATAGATCTGTGGAACTGTATAGAGACTCTCGAAACAAACTCACATATAAACGGCCAATAGATTTTTGATCAAGACACCAAAAGCAGGCTCTGCGCCCTGCAGTCCTGCAGATCTGTCTCTTGCTTCTACAGTGTTTGGACAGAACTGACCCAGGGATGCCCCTTCAGCCAGCCAACAACCACCCTCCAACATTTTTCCAGTCCCAACCTTGGGAGCCATCTTCTTGGCCACCTGCTGCCTCCGGGACCAGCTAAAAGCCAATTTCGGGCTTTCCTCCTGATCTCCAATCAACCATGAGCTCCCAGATTCATCAGAAATATTCCACCAAGGTAGAGACCGCCGTCAACTGCCTGGTCAATGTGCATCTGTGGGCCTCCTACACCCACCTCTCTGGGCTTCTATTTCAACCGAGACGATGTGGCTCTAGAGGGTGTGGGCCACTTCTTGCACAAGTTGGCGGAGGAAAAGCATGAGGGCTCTCTTGATGCAAAACCAGAGTGGCCACCACGCCCTCTTCCAAGACGTCCAGCAGTGGTCCCAAGATGAGTGGGGGAAACCCTGGATGCCACGGGAGCTGCCCCGGTTCAACCCTTGGTTCTGGAGAAAAGCCTGAACCAGGCCCTTCTAGATCTGCTCGCCCTGGGTTCTGCCCGCACCGTCCTCCAGCTCTGTGACTTCCCGGAGAACCACCTCCTAGATGAGGACGTGAAACTCATCAGGAAGACGGGCGACCACGCAACAAACCTCCGCAGGCTGGCCGGCCCCCACGCTGGGCTGGGGAGTATGTCTTGGAGAGGCTCCCTCTCAAGCATGACTAGGAGCCTGCGGAGACCAGCAGCCTTTGTCTTCCCCCTGGTGCCAGAGCTTGTGCCTCAGCCTCTCCCTGCGGCTAGGAGGCAGCTTTGTAAGGACCCTGGAGCCCTCTCCCAGGTCCTGGACCAAATGGAAACAATAAGGCTTTTTGCAGCAAAAAAACAAAAGACACCAAAGCAATTCCATGCAAAAGGAAGAAGTGCTAGAAAAATGGAATATTCACATGGAAAAAAAACCTTGACCTCTACTCACTCCATACACTTGAATTAATTAGAACTAATTCATTAATTAATTTTAAAATGATCGCAGACCTAAACATAAAAGTCAGACCCACAAGGCTTTTAGGAAAAAAAAAAAAAAGCATTAGAGAATATCTTTGCAACCTTGAAGTAGGTAATTACTTTCTTAGGACACAAAAAAGCACCACCATAAATTACAGATTGGATTTCATCCAAGCTAAAATTTTCTGCTCATTAAGTGACATCATTTAGAAGATGAAGAGGCAGGAAAAGAATATAAGCAAGACCTGTGTCTCGCCACAGACCATAGACATTGAACAGCAAGAATATAGAAAGACCTCTTACAAATCACTGATAACAAAGGCAAATGACTCAGTTTTTTAAAATAGGCCAAAAATTGGAACAGATGCTTCACTAAGGAAGATATATAAACAGCTAATGAGCATATGAAGAGGTGTGCAGCCTCATTGGTCATCAGAGAAATTGGATTTAAAGCCACAATGGGAGATGCACCTACGTGGCTCAGTTGATTAAGCATTTGACTCCTGATCTCAGGGTTGCGAAGGAAAAGCATGAGGGCTCTCTTGAAGATGCAAAACCAGGGTTGTGGAGCCTACTTTAAAAAAATAAGATAAGGGGAACCTGGGTGGCTCAGTAGGTTAAGTATCTGCCTTTGGCTCAGGTCATCCTCCCAGGGTCCTGGGATCACGCTCTGCACCAGGCTCCTTGCTCAGCAGGGAGCCTGCTTCTCCCTCTCCCTCTGCATGCTGCTCTCCCTTCTTGTGCTCTGTCAAATCAATTTAAATATATATGACATATGTGATGTATATATAAGATATATATATAAGATATATATACATCACAGACATGGTAGGAACATAAATAAGTTATTAACAGATAGGATATTAATATTAATTTCAATAAAAATTTTAAACGTATCTCTCCCCACAAAGCCCCACAATGAGATGCCATTTCACAGCTACTTGAATGACAATGAAAACTCAGGATCCCCATGTCCTCATCAATGAAGTGGGGGGACCCTTATCTCAATGCTGTAAAGTCCTGTCCCAGGAACTCCTACATCATAAAACTAACGGCCATGGAAATCGAGCCTCAATTTCCTCCAAGCAATGAGACACAACTGATTGTCTCACGCCATGATCTATGAAGCTCAGCTGCCTCCTGATACGTCCCCAGGAAGTAGCTAAGTGAGAGCAAACATAATTATCAGGAAAGATAAAGAAGCAAGAGATGTAATGGCGGAGCGTTGGCAGGAGGCCTAAGCTGGGGCTTACACACGATCTTACTCAGCTTCACATCTGCCCGATAGGGTTACTTTCTGACCGTGCACAGAACTGACTCAATCACAAAGTTTAGCACGTGACTCTGACTTTGGCTTTTTTTAAACTTTCACTTTGTTTTCTATCTTCTCCTCTAACCTCACTTCCCCTCCCTTTCACTCATACAAATGCCCTATCTCGATGATTCATTTCACATAAATTTTGAATTGGTCAGCATGCATCCAAGGGCTTTTTCAGCCACCCATCAAAATTCTAAGCTTCTTCTAGGACTGATGTGGACTTTTCCATCATTCCAGATCCCCTACTGTATGGGTTCTCCCTCTGGTAACATGCCATTTCTCACTAGCTGCCATCATAGTCCATGCTGGGGTTATCCTCATTCTCATTTCAGCATGTGCCTGTGGCCAAGAGCCACCAAGAACTTCCCCAGGAATAGTCTCAGCCCCAGTTACAGAATAAGTAGAGGTTAAGTGTCTGCATGAGTCATAATGAGTGACAGGGTCAAGATTCAAATGTGAACCACCAGATTGCTGAACGCTCACCTGTCTCATCCCCAGGCACTGACTCCAAGCCATGAGGTTGGACGTGGCTGGACAATCGTATCTAAAAACCAGAAAAGAATCCAGAAAAATTAGTTGGGAGTAACAACATGTTAACATCTCTCCAGCAGACAGTGAGAAGCCTATTACTGAGACAAACATAGCACACCTTTAAAGAACAGAGCAGACTGAATCCTCTTAACATAAGTGACTTTCGACAGTACCCATTCCTGGTAACTAATTCTTTTTTCAACGAGCAATGTTCAGCCTGATCATCTAATCTCCTGAATAGACCTTCCACCTGGTAAGTAAAAATAACCAGTTATCACACCATGAATATTTCCCATTGCAAATAAATAAATTAGAAACTGGCTTATAAATCAGTCTCTCGGGGGGTGTGGATGAGGTGAAATAGTCTCATCATTGCCATCAATCAACACTTCTCCTTGAGAGTTAATCTTACCTCCTTTTCTCTAGCACAAGACTGAGGAGGGCACATATTGCATGGAGCACTGGGTGTGGTGCACGAACAATTAATCTTGTAACACTGAAAAAATAAAATAAGCATGTTTGGGGGGAAAAAAAGACTGAAGGCTTAGATGAGCAGATTTTTGCTGAAATGAAGAACAGAGTTGATTTCTCTTCCATCAAACTCAAATTCTGCCCAGGAGCGTGGTGATGTTCTTTGAACTGAGACTGCCCCACAAAGCCCTGCCTAAAAGCAAGTTGACTCTTGTCCATCCTTGGCTACCACCTGCTACCACCACCTGAACACCTTTCTCTGTGCATGCCCCCCTAGATGCTGTCCTCCCCACCCACTCACCCCCACTGGTCCCTTCACTTTCCTCGCTTGTCCCTGGCCTCAGGCAGTTGGGAAGAGCACTAGATCGGGAGTCAAAACCCCTGTGTTCTAGTCTCAGCTCTGCTATTCACAATCCAAATGACATTGGGCAGGTCAAATACACTCTGAGCCTCAGTTTTCTCATCTATAATTGCTAATGAGAGTTAAATAAGTTGATGGCTAAAAAGTTCTTTGCAAACTACAAAATTAGCTAAAATGTCAAAATAAAACTTTTTTTAAAAAGATTTTATTTATTTATTTGACACAGAGAGAGAGATCACAAGTAGGCAGAGAGGCAGGCAGAGAGAGAAGGGGAAGCAGGCTCCCCACTAAGCAAAGAGCCCGATGCGGGGCTCGATCCCAGGACCCTGAGACCATGACCTGAGCCAAAGGCAGAGGCTTTAACCCACTGAGCCACCCAAAATAAAACTTTTCAAAATGCTATATGCAGGGGAGGCTGGTTGGAATTAACAGCCTCTGGAATAATATGGGTGATTTTACCAGTTCCTCTACTGAGTACCTGTTTACCAGTTCCTCTACCTCAGTACCTGAGTACTGAGTACTGAGTACCTCTACTGAGTACCAATGAATGATTGCAGAAATAAACAGAAAGCCTTTGCCATTTCAATTGTTCCCCCTGATACTCAACATTTTTACTCATTTCTCCAACAACACTTCTGCCCCCAGGCACTTGGAAGAGAGAGGAGGAAGGTGGCCACAAACAGGTTAGTGGTTCTGACCACAAAACTCACTTCTTTCCTCCACACAGCCCAGCCATGTTAGACTCTTTCTGGGCCAGCTCCACAAAGACCAAGGACTACGTTCTCTTACTTCTGCTTTCATGCTTATCTCTCACCGTTGTGGCTTCCATTCACAACCCCAATCATTTTTTATTCTGCTGCCTTTTTTTCCAAAGGAAGAAACTGAGAAACAAGTGTTAGGCAAGGGAAGCAAGTGCTAGAAAACAATCATATGGCAATCTCCTTCTGAAAACCCCCAGCAGCACTGTGGCCATGGAAAGGAAATCAGTGTGCCACAGGCCTTGGGTGCTGACTGTAAGGTCTCCTTGGAGTGTTAAAAGAGCACCCTGAAGACAAATGTTTATAGTGATTTTGTTCATAATTGCCAAAACTTGGAAGCAATCAAGATGCTTTTCAGTAGGTGAATGGATAAACAACCTGTGGTCCATCATACTAAGGCATATCATTCAGTGATAAAAAAGAAATGAGGGGCGCCTGGGTGGCTCAGTCGTTTAGCGTCTGCCTTCGGCTCAGGTCATGATCCCAGGGGCCTGGGATCGAGCCCCGCATCGGGCTCTCTGCTCAGCAGGAAGCCTGCTTCCCCCGCTACCATTCCCTCTGCTTGTGTTCCCTCTCTCGCTGTGTTTCTCACTGTCAAATAAATGAAATTTTTAAAAAAATGAGATAGAGCATCATGGTGACATATGACACACCTCCTGTTTTTTAAAAATTTTATTTATCCATTTAAGAGAGAGAGAGAGAGCACAAGGCAGAGGGAGAAGGAGATGCAGACTCCCTGCTGAGTGGGGAGCCTGACATGGGGCTCCATCCCAGGACCCTGAGATCATGACCTGAGCCAAAGTCAACACTCAACCAACTGAGCCACCCAGGAGGGTGGCTTTAACCGCCTTTTAACAATTAAAAATTAACATCTATTCAAAAACAATGGTGCCTCTGTGGAAGTTGTGAAATCCAGTACCATATGCCAAGAGACCCAGGAGGAATCTCACCAACCCCTGCATGGGTAATAGGCAGACAGACCTTGGTAAAGGCTGCAGAACCAGCAGTGGCCAATGAACTGGCCCCCACCCTCCCCGGCTGCAGTTGGGGAACATCTGGAGGGTGCTAGTGGGCAGATACCCACAGATGAGAGAACCCAAGGATAGGATAGATGCCAGCACCCCACTGAAGGAAAAAAAAAATGCAAGTTTGGACCCATTGAAGAGAATGAGAAATTTTGTCAGCATAACCCCTCCCTCCAGACAGCACCGCAGTCAGGCTGAACTAGCCAGCAATGACCTCTCTCAAGGGGAAAAGGGAGAGGGTGAGTGAGTGCCTGGCTTCCCCAGCTGTGTGGACACTTACTGGAAAAAGCCATTTATTTACAATAGCACCCAAACTTTTGAAGCAGGTTCTCCATGACAGGGGTGAGGGAAGAAACCAGGAAAGAAGCAGATAGGAGTATCAAAGGGCATGAAAGGGATGTGGTTCTTGCCTGACTGCCTTCAGGACTCCAACTGGAAACTCTGCCCATGAGCTGATGAGAGAATCTCACGAAGGAATCTCCAGCCTGGACTGTGGGAACCCTAAAGGCCCCAAGTGTTAAACCTGCACCTCCCTGCCCGCTCTGCAGCCAGCTCTCAGGGCATCTTCCCAAGTGCAGTGGCAAGAGCAAGCTCTGGCCCACAAGGAAGGAGGGTACTCCCAAAACAGGCCAGGCTCTATGGGAAATGAAAACTACAAACTTGAGCTACAGCGCCGTCTTCTGGAAAAGAAGAGAAGTTTCGAGCAGCCAGTGAGTTGTAAGAAGACATACAAACCTAGGAATTCTGCCACAAAAGGGAGCAAGAAGCAGGAAACAGGCATATCCATACAAGGTTGAAGAAAGCCCCTGATATAAGCAGAACCAATGAAAAATACCTCCTACAGAAAGGGGAACCCTCTTACACGGTTGGTGGGAATGCAAATTGGTGCAGCCACTTTGGAAAACAGTGCGGAGATTCCTCAAGAAATTAAAAATAGGGCTACCTTATGACCCTGCAATTGTACTACTGGATATTTACCCCAAAGAAGTAGATGCACTACAAAGAAGGGCCACATGTACCCCAATGTTCATAGCAGCAATAGCCACAATCGCCAAATTGTGGAAAGAATCAAGATGCCGTTCAACAGATGAATGGATAAAGAAAATACGGTCCATCTATACAATGGAATATTATGCCTCCATCAGAAAGGATGAATACCCCACTTTTGTATCAACATGGATGGGACTGGGAGAGATTATGCAGAGTGAAATAAGCCAAGCGTAGAAAGTCAATTATCTTAGGTTTTACTTCACATGTGGAGCTCAAGGAAAAATACGGAGGGCATCGTGAGAAGGAAAGGAAGGGTGAATGGGGGGAAATTAGAGGGGGAGATGAACCATGAGAGACTGTGGACTCTAAGCAACAAACTGAGGGATTTGGAGGGGAGGGGGTGGGGGGTTGGGCAAGCCTGGTGGTGGGTATTGAGGAGGGCATGTATTGCGTGGAGCACTGGGTGTGGTCCATGAACAATTAATCTTGCAACACTGAAAAAATAAAATAAAAGTATGTGAGGGGAAAAAAAAATATCTCCTACCCGAAGCCAACTGGTAAAGATTGGAGGAGGTGATCGCTACTTCAAGTGTAAAAACAGCAACACAAATCTCCAAGGAACATGAAGAATCAAGGACACACAACCTCATCAAAAGAAAACAATAATCCTCAAGTCCAAACTCAGACACAAAATTCTGCATTCTACCTGATAAAGAATTCGAAATAGCTGTTTTGAGGTCTCAAACAAGAAAACACACAAAAGCAATTGAACAAAATCAGGAAAACAATACATAGACAAAAATAAGAAATTTAAAGAGGAGTTAGAGGGGCACCTGGGTGGCTCAGTGGGTTAAAGCCTCAGCCTTCAGCTCAGGTCATGATCTCAGGATCCTGGGATCAAGCCCCACATCGGGCTCTCTGCTCAGTGGGGAGCCTGCTTCCTCATCTCTCTGCCTGCCTCTCTGCCTCCTTGTGATCTCTCTTTCTCTCTGTCAAATAAATTTTAAAAATCTTTTTTAAAAATAAATAAATAATAAAGAGGTTAGAAATCATTAAAAAAAGAGAGAATTAAATAGAAATTCTGAAGCTGAAGAATTCAATGAATGAAATTTTAAAATCCAATAGGAGAGCATCACAGCAGAAGAGACTAACAGAAGATAGAACCAGTGATGTACAGGCTAAGAATTTTGAAATAATCTCAGAAGATAAGCAAAGAGATAAGAATGAAAGAGAGCAAAGAAAGTCCACATGGTCTATGAGACCCCATCAGAAGTACAAACATCAGAATAATTGGAGTTCCATAAAAAGAAGAGAGGTAGTCGGAGGCGGAAAGTGTATTTAAAGAAATAATAGCTGAAAATTTCCCAAACCTGAGAAGAGACCTAGACATCCAAGTTCATGAAACTAATAAATCATTATCTCAAAGCAAAATGACCTTCCCCAAGACACATTATAATAAAACTGCCAAAAACCAAGGACAGAGAGAATTCCTAGAAGCTGTGAGAGAAAAAACGACTGTAACCTACAAAGGAGCCCACATTAAGTTATCAGCAAATTTCTCAGCACAAATTCTACAGACCAAAACAGAGTGGAATGACATATTCGAAGTCTTTAAAGAAAAACTTTATCTGGGGAAATTATCTTTCAGAAATAAGAGAGAAATAAAGACATTCCCAGACCAAAAGCTGAGGCTGCTCATCACCACTGTGTCTGCCTTTTAAAAAATGCTGAAAGGAGGGGCGCCTGGGTGGCTCAGTGGGTTAAGCCTCTGCCTTCAGCTCAGGTCATGATCTCAGGGTCCTGGGATCAAGCCCCGCATTGGGCTCTCTGCTCAATGGCGAGCCTGCTTCCTCCTCTCCCTCTGCCTGCCTCTCTGCCTACTTGTGATCTCTCTCTCTCTCTGTCAAAATAAATAAATAAAATCTTTTTTAAAAAATTTAAAAAAAGAAATGCTGAAAGGAATTCTTCAAGCTGAAATGAAAAGACGCTATTTAGTAACATGAAAACATATGAAAATACACAACATACTGGCAAAGATAAATATACAGTTAGATTTAGAAAACTGTAATTCTGTAAGATGATGGTGTGCTAGCCACTATAGTATAAATGTTAAAGAGAAAAAAGTATTAAAAATTACCATGACTGGGGTGCCTGGGTGGCTCAGTCATTTCAACATCCAACTCGTGATTTCATCTCAGATCATGACGTTAGGGTTGTGAGATCAAGTCCTGCATTACGCTCTGCACTGGGCATGAAGCCTGCTTAAGATTCTCTCTCTCTTCCTCTCCCTCTGGCCCTCCCCCCCATGCTCCCACACCCTCTCTCAAAAAATTTTTGACTTTTTTTTAATCGATGTTTTATGAAGATCTCATGGTAACCACAAAGCAAAAAACTCTAGTAGGCTCACAAAAGAGAAAGAGAAGGCAATTAGAGCATACCACCATGGAAAATCACCAGTTCATAAAAAAAAAAAAGGAAAGGAAAAAACAGAACAATGATACTACAAAACAGCCAGGAAACAATAAGATGGCATTAAGTCCTCACATATCAATAGTTATTGTAAATGCAAATGGATTGAATTCTCCAATCAAAAGGCACAGACTAGGGGCACCTGGGTGGCTCAGTCGTTAACCGTCTGCCTTCGGCTCAGGTCATGATCCCAGGGTCCTGGGATCGAGCCCCGCATCGGGATCCCTGCTCAGCGGGAAGCCTGCTTCTCCCTCTCCCACTCCCCCTGCTTGTGTTCCCTCTCTCACTATGTCTCTCTCCCTGTCAAATAAATAAATAAAATCTTTAAAAAAAAAAAAAAGGCACAGACTGGCTGGATAGATAAAAATAAGATCCAACTATGTGCTGCCTACAAAAGATTCATTTCAGTTTTAAGGACACATATAGGCTCAAAAATGAAGGAACGGAAAAAGATATTCCATGCAAGCAGAAACCAAAAGAAAGCAGGGGTAGCTATATTTATGTCAAACAAAGTAGACTTTATGCCAAAAATGGTAACAAGAGACAAAGAAGGTCATTCTATAATGATAAAGGGTTCATTCATTAAGCAGATACAACCATCATAAATATATATGTACCCAACATCAGAGTAACTAAATATATTAAGCAAACACTAAAAGATATAAAGGGAGAAATAGGGAACATAGTAGAGGACTTCAGTAATAGTATAAGACTTCAATACCTCACTTCCAACAGTGGATAGATCATCCAAACAGAAAGTCAACAAGGAAATTTTGGACTTGAACCTAATGGACCTAACAGACATGCAGAACATTCCATCCAACAGCAGCAGAATACATTCTTTTCCAATACACATGGACCACTCTCTAGGATAGATCATATATGAGGCTAGCCTCCAGGGAACCCCTTGCATCAATTAAGACAACTTCCAGACTAAATTTCATTTAAACAAGAAGTTCAGCAACAAAAAGTTGGACTGTTAAATATTTTATACAAAGAATGTGTGCAACCTATAAGTAAATGATGAAGAATAATAATAAAATGCACACTTGTGTGCCCCTGCAGCTTATGATGAAAATTTCTTTAGTTTTTTTTTTAACTCTTGTTTCTTAACTTCAATGTAACATATATTCTCTATAGAAATTTTGCTAGATTCAGGGGCACCTGGGTGGCTCAGTGGGTTAAAGCCTCTGCCTTCGGCTCAGGTCATGATCTCAGGGTCCTGGGATCGAGCCCCACATCGGGCTCTCTGCTCAGCAAGGAGCCTGCTTCTCCCTCTCTCTCTGCATACCTCTCTGTCTACTTGTGATTTCTCTCTGTCAAATAAATAAATCTTTAAAAAAAAAAAGAAATTTTGCTAGATTCAGAAGGTAGGAAACAAAAATCACCATAATCCCATTACCTACTGCTAATATTCTGGTAACAATGCTTCCCTATTCATTCTGGATGTGTATTATTTTTTCTGAAATTGAGATCCTATTACACAAATTATCTTCTTTTTTCCATCATAACCATTTTCCTTAAGACATCTAATTTCTTACTATCCTTTCATCCCCAAGATTCCAAGAAACAATCCCTAATTATGCTTACTTTTGAACTGAGAGTTGGTGGTTTTTTTCCCCCAAAAAGAAGCAGAAGCAGGAATTGATAGATGAGGGAAATCTTTCTTGTCTGGCTTCTACCTGAAGCATAAGCTAAATTAAGAGGTTGATAAAATGCATCCTGTGTGTCTGGCAAAGGCAGTATCTGGAGAGTAAATGTTGATCGATGACTGAGTCTCAGGAGGCTAAAAGCATCTCTGGAGATAAGAGGGAAAACAAAAGCCAGCACTTCCATGATAAGCAAAAATACCCAAGAAGCGGGGCGCCTGGGTGGCTCAGTCGTTAAGCGTCTGCCTTCGGCCCAGGTCAGATCCCGGAGTCTTGAGATCGAGCCCCGCATCGGGCTCCCCGCTCCGCGGGAAGCCTGCTTCTCCCGCTACCATTCCCTCTGCTTGTGTCCCCTCTCTCGCTGTGTTTCTCGCTGTCAAATAAATAAAATCTTTAAAAAAAAAAAAAATACCCAAGAAGCCTTCTTTGAAGTCCAAACTGGTCTTCAAACTTTGAAGTCCAAGTTCTGGGTGCAGGATGGATTCTCATTGTACACCAAGAATACTTGGTGCCTGTGCCTTATCATTGCATCTTATTTAATCATTATTTACTCAGAGGATAAGACACAGTTCTGAGTGCTGTAATGGAAGCTATGAAGACACCAGCATGGGTATCGCTCTAAAGAAGTCAACAATCCAGTGGGGCAGGTTGGGCATGCAGACAAATCATTCCCGACCATATAGCACCCTGAGTACATTGGGTGCTCAAGAACACAGTGATAGGAGATTCACAGAGCTTTGCTACTGGAAGGATCTTAGAGTGAAAAGAGACCTCAGAGCAAGTGCTATCTCCTACTTTCACCACCTGTCTATGTAATGGGACCAATAATATGTGTCTCCCTTGATTTTATGAAGATTAAAGTGACAGTGAGTATAAACTATAAAGGTTAAAAATGTAAGGTATAATTGTGAAGATCCTTCCCACCCCACCTCATTTCCAACTTGAGGAACAGGGAAACTGAGACTCAGAGGAGAAATAACATGTCTTGCCCAGGAAGTTAGAAGCAAAGTGAGGACTGGAATTGGGGTCCCTAGATCCCAAGTCCAGAGTGAACCATTGGGTGTGCTTGCTAAGCTCAGTAGGTGAGCCTCAGCTTCTTCCTAACCCATCTCAGATTCAGATGTTCGTTCCTTCTTTCCCCTCTTACCTATGGATCTTGATCATGGCCCTTTGGATTGGCTATTGTCCCGTGGAAACCTGAATAAAATTCCAAAGCAGAGTCAGGAAGTGCTTCCATTGATGAGCTTTGGATTCTGGGTCTCCCACCACTTCCATGGCTTCTAAATGTTCACTGTAGATTCTGCTATACCTGACCCCATTGACCATGAATGCTCTACCCCAAGGGATCGATGCTGTCAACACAAACCTTCCTGCTCTGGGTCCACATTCAGCTGCAACCGAGCTGCTAGAATCAAAATGGAAATTCATGCTAAAAATACAAATGGTGGGGTGGATGGCTTAGTTGGTTAAGCATCTGACTCTTGTTCAGCTTAGGTCATGATCTCAGGGTGGTGAGATCAACTTCCACATTGGGCTCCGCACTGGGCACAGAGCCTGCTTAAGATTGTCTCTCTTCCTTTCCCTCGGCCTCTCTCTCTGTCTCTCAAGGAATAAAAATCTTTTCTAAAAATTTTCAGGTAAATCCTGCACTTTGTAAACTTTACATTTATAGGTGTTTTTTTAATTTCAGTGGTTAATCCCCCTAGGATTATGTGTACCAGGCAGGCAGATTTTGTTGCTCCTCATTTTATGAAGAAACTGACTCTCAGGGTCTGGGACTTGCTCAAGGTCTCATGGCCAGTGAGTGCTAGAGTTAATACAAATCCAGTTCTCCTAACCCTTAGTTGGGGTCTCTGTTTCCTTAGAACCTACCTCTGGCAGAATCTATTTCAGTTGCAGATCTCAGAAACTGACCTAGAACACACTTAGGCAAAAGAGGGCATGTATTAGAAAAATACTAGGATATTGCATATAATTCAAAGATAATCCATGGGGAAGGCAAAGATACAGCTCAATCTTGGGGACAACTGAACCAGACAATCAAATTTGCCTTGAACCCTCTCTCCCTGCTCCTCTATGGGCTCTGGTGTCTCTCTTTAGCAATAGCTTCCTTCAGTAGGAGGGAAATATGGCCACTGACATCTCTCAAGTCTACCATCTTATGCATTTCCCTCCCAGAGAAAACCCTACTCCCTTCTGATTCTTGGTTAAAGGAAAAGGAAGTCCTGGGAAGAACTGAAATTGTTCTGGTTTTCATCAGATAGGCATTTATGGACCATTCAATTACAGCCAAGTGGGTAGGGTCATTTAAAATGGTGCCACATCCCCCTTCATTATAGATGTGCAGCTGGGGGATAACTGAGGCTGAAAGTAATGGATGATTCTCACCAAGAACAGGGGGGTTTTAGGCATGAAAGTGGCTGAGATCACACAGTGGGTCTATAGAAAGAAAAGAAGGAAGGAAGGGCAGAACCCTGGAGAAAGGACAAGGGGGAGGAAGAGATTTCAAGAGTGGAAAGGTGGGAACAAGGAAGGAAAGAGGAAATGAATGACAGAACGTATAGATGGAAAACCAGGAAAGCCCAGGTTGACAGGAGCCAAGTGAGTTTGAAGGAGGAAGGAAAAACCAACCACGTCGAGGTCCAACAAAATACACAAAGTGTGGCCTCGGGATCTGGCAGAGCACGGATCATTGGTGATCTATCCAAATGCCATTTCAGTGGAGGTGGAGGAATGGAAGCCAGTTGAAGATGAGGAAATGCAGCCTGTAAGTGTAGTTCTTGAGGAACTTAGACAGGAAGGGTGGGAAAGCATTAGGAGATGAAGTGACAGAGGTGAGGGGACAGTCCCCTCTATCTTAACCACATGGGTTCATGGAGCAGATATTCCTGGACAGTAAACCCTTTGTATGCAACTCCCCGTTAGGGAAGAATCAAACATCACATCAAATGCTCATGCTGGGCAATGTAAGAAACTATTTCTAATAATAATAGCTCATTTTATTGGCATAAATCAAACAGATCGGACTCAAAAGCTCACATTCTCACCCATCCTTCCTACTACCTCTCCATTGGTAGGTGGAATGTCAAGGTGTAAATTATCCAGAGGGAGATGATAGAGCAACAGAGATAAGCCCCTCTCAGCCAGCCCCCTTCTTGGGACCTTTCCCTATGAGAAAAAAAATGGTCTCTTCTATGTCTACTACCATCTACCTCCATTCCTACCAAGACTCTCTCCCATCTCTCTAAAAGAAACAAAGCCCTATTTAAATTATATTTTTAGACACAACCATTAATTGTGGACCAAACAGCAATCCAGACAATTGAAAGACCCAGTGGGCTTCTCTCTATCCTCATGACCCCTCCCTGAAGTCTGGATCTGCCCTTCTCCACGCCTTGAGCTATGGAAAACTCTAGGGCAGACAATGAGGTCATGTGAAGACTGACTATATATCAGACGTAGGCAGAGCTAGACTCTGGGGATTTTTCCAGACTGACTTCATTTAGTGTGTCTCACAGCCATTGATCAGCTGGCAGACTGGTGTCACAGAGAATAGGACCAAACAAAATAGCTCTGACACCAGCATTGGCCTCCTGCAAAGGAGAAGAATGTGGGACCAAAGTCTTTCCTCCGATCTCTCATAAAAATAGGTTCCCCTCTAGTTCAGACACAGCCAATGACTGTGACCTCACTTGGAATACAGCTGTGAGGTGTCAGGTTGCTGACACTCACCTGACTGTCACACGTCCCTGTCTTTTGTCACATCCCCCCAGGTTGAGTTTTTTCAACAGTGTTTTTCTGTCTATCCCTGACTTTTAGAGCAGGTGGATGAAATAAGACCTTCCATCTGTTCCTGCTAATAAAATACCAGGCATAAGGGAATATCCTCTCTGAATTAAAAACTTTCCATGTTGAACTATTAACTTGAAGGTTACCCTTTTTCCTTCCTTTTTCCTTAGAATTTCTAACTTCCTTCTCCTATAATTCCTCTACCCAGACCACCCCACTCTCTCCTCTCTTTTTTTTTCTAAAGAAAAATAATATAGATGTTATTTTTAAGTAGAAACATATGCATATGTTATACTGTTTCAGTGTTTCAGGACTCATTTTATAGAGCCCAATGCTGAACCCTAGGAGACTGGGGTCATCCCCATTGTATTCTAGGGAAGGTGCTCCCTAGAGCGGCCTCATGTGGCCATCTGGGGTTATGAACCCCCTCCTCTCCTAAGAAATCTAGATGCTCCTCATAATTCCACCCAGTATCCTCCTCCTGCTCCACAGAGGTTCTCCTAAACTCTCCTGGGGGAAGTGAAGACCTTTCTGAATGGTTTCCTAAAGCACAGGGGTTGAAAGGGACATTAGAAGCCACTAATCTAGTAGTTCCTAAACCTGTCTTCATGTCAGAATCACCCACAAGACTTTATAGTCATGCAAATTCCCAAGTGTCACCCCAAAAGGTTCTTATTCAGAAAGTCTGGGGAAATCCATATTTTTTGATAAGGGCGCCCAACCTCCTAAGTCCCATGCGAGCCCATCTGAAGTCTGTACTGGGAAATACTCATTGACCCGTTCCCTCCAAATCCAGTATTTGAGTGTCCTCTATGGTGGCCCTGCCCAGTGGACATTCAGCCTATGTAAGGGGTTCACATTATATCCCAGGCTGATAACAGCAGCTCCCGTGGATTGAGCACCTACTGTGAGCCAGGCACCAGCACAAGGAGTTATGGGTTATCTCATTTATTCCACACACAAGCTTCTGAGCTCAGTGTCATCACTAACCTCCACAGGGAAACGGAGGCTCTAAAAATCAAGTGTGGTGCCTGACGTCATAAGCTGGCACGTAGAGTGTGCTAGTACAGTGCGAACCCTGATGTGCTAACTCGGGGGCTCATCCGAATCTTCAGCTATGCTGTGATGTCTCATTGTTTCTTCTATGTTACCCTTCCTTTCCAACTACATCTTAAATTCCTCTCAATTGAGAAACGCATGCTTTAATTCTTTATTACCAGGCATAATAATTTAATACGGTCTGTGTCATATACGTGGTATTGTATAGTAATGATAGCATGTGGGGAGCAACATAAATGAAGAAGGCAAAAGTGAGCATATAGAGACCACCAACTGTATGCTAAGCATCCTTTTACCCATTTATTCCTCACGACCCTGTGAGGAGGCATTACTCCTTCCCATTTTAAAAATGAGAAAACCAAGACTTAAAGATGTCAAGAAATAGTCCAATTCACAGACCTGGTAAGTGCCTCAGGTGGATCTGGGATCAAGACTGTGAATCAAAACCCCAGTTTGTTTCAATATGTCGCACCCTTTACCAGCAGAATGCCTTGTAGCCCTACCCCCCACCATGGTTTGGGGATTTTTCAAAGAACTGACTTAATGTTTTCATCATTTTGTTTTTTTAAGTAATATCTATGCCCAACATGAGGCTTGAACTTTTCACCCCAAGATGGAGATTCCCATGCTCTACCAACTGAGCCAGCCAGACACCCCACGCCCCCAACATGGCCATGGTCATGGTCGGGTGCCCTTATCAAAAATATGGATTTCCCCAGGCATGAGGAATGCCATACTCTCCACTGAGACCAAGGCAGCACATGCAGTGCATTTGAATAAATGCTTCAAAGATGGAGAAATAAAGATACATGTTTGCACGGGTACAAAAGACACGTAGAAGGCTCCCAACAGTACTGTTCACAACAGATTAAAACCCCGAACATCCCAGGCCTCATGTAGTGGGAGGACAAATGAAACAATTGTGATCTATTTACTCAACCAAATACACACAGCACTCAAAACAACAACCTACAGCAACGTGCAAAAATAATGAAGAATCTTAGTGCTATAATCTTAAATAAATTAAAAAAAAAA
>CM053619.1:42566013-42578215 GCA_028646535.1 Procyon lotor
CCCCCAACATGGCCATGGTCATGGTCGGGTGCCCTTATCAAAAATATGGATTTCCCCAGGCATGAGGAATGCCATACTCTCCACTGAGACCAAGGCAGCACATGCAGTGCATTTGAATAAATGCTTCAAAGATGGAGAAATAAAGATACATGTTTGCACGGGTACAAAAGACACGTAGAAGGCTCCCACCAGTACTGTTCACAACAGATTAAAACCCCGAACATCCCAGGCCTCATGTAGTGGGAGGACAAATGAAACAATTGTGATCTATTTACTCAACCAAATACACACAGCACTCAAAACAACAACCTACAGCAACGTGCAAAAATAATGAAGAATCTTAGTGCTATAATCTTAAATAAATTAAAAAAAAAACTGAAGTTGGGGGCCTGGGTGCACAGTTGGTTAGCTGTCTGACTCTCAATTTCAGCTCAGGTCTCGATCTCAGGGTTGTGAGTTCAAGCCCTGCCTTGGGGGGCAGGGCGGCTAAAATGAAAGATGTATTTTTTTTTTTAAGATTTTATTTATTCGACAGAGAGAAACACAGCGAGAGAGGGAACACAAGCAGAGGGAACAGTAGGGGGAGAAGCAGGCTTCCTGCCTAGCAGGGAGCCTGATGCAGAGCTCAATCCCAGGACCCTGGGATCATGACCTGAGCCAAAGGCAGACACTTAACGACTGAGCCACCCAGGCACCCCAAGGTGTATTTTTAGAAATGCATGAAAATGCAACAGAACTACCTAAACTGATGGGAGTGCTGAACACAGGAATGAGGATGATCACAACCTCAGATGCAGGAATGGGAGGGGCAGGAGGTGGAAATATAGTTAAATATAGGTTATTGTCAAGGCCTTAGCTTTTGCTTTAAGATTCTTATTTCATTATAAGGAGGGAGGAAGGAAGGAAAGCAGGAAGGATCATTTGTGGATGAGTAATGAATATGTCAGACTTCAGTTATTTTGATTATCCCAATCCGATGCACCCTGAGGTCTAATTGAAAGAAAAAATTGGCTGATAGATACATAAATTGTTTGGTATCCTTCTATTATCAGCTCTTAGAAGGAAGGATTGCATTTTTCTTTTCCCAGTTTTGGTAGTTGCGTGCCTTGAGGAGAAAATCACAAAAGTTAGCATGAAGGAACCCAGAGTACCTTCTGCTTCTCCTGGAAAATATAGGAAATTGAATACACGGATCCCTGCATCCAGGTGGCGGGCAGTGTAGGAGGGCCGGCCGGAATAAGACCAGGGCCAAGTGTGACTCCAGCAAAGACAGATCCTCAAAAATGTGATGCCTCCCACACAGAGATGCACACACATATGTGTACACACACACACACACACATACTTGCTGCTGACTATAGAAAAAATCATTTCTTACGTGGAAAAGGACTTAAGCTACACAGAGAGGAGATAGAACAGAACTCATTCTGTTGCCGAGAAGAATTGCCGTGAACTCATTCACGCAGCCGAGAAGAGTACAAGTAAACTTTACTGACTTTCTTATTTTGTCTGGGCTCCCCTGTCTATTGAGCAAAAGAGGCTCATCTCCCTGGGTCATGAGCTTAGCAGTTCTCCGATGCACAGTTGCCAATTTCTTAGACCCTGCCTGGAATAGATGTAAATGTCCACAAGGAGGAGAACATGAGCTGCAAAGAGCTCTGAGCCCCGTAGAGGGGCGGCGCCTGCCTGATTGTTGCATGAGTCCCAAGGTCGGCAGTTGCTGGGCTGTGTGCGAGACAGGAGAGAACTCAGTACTAATGACCACTACCAGGACCACCAGTGCATGGAGTCCTAACCCATGGGGGTTGTCCTACTTCCCCAGGCTCCTGGTAAGAGAGGCCCTAGAACATTGCTCTGTTCTTTGTGGCATTCCCATTATGTACCAGTAATGGAGGTGTTGGCACAGATGTGGTGACACCACCGGGCTCCTCTGTACCTCTGGAAAGGAAGACCCCCCTCGCTTCTCTTCCCTGCAACACTGACCGAGTCCTGTATGCCAGGGAGCTCTCCCATCTGTGGAGTTAAAAACACTGAATGAATCTCCACGGTCCCTGAACCACAATTCCTGGGTAAGGAGTCCATGTGAAGAAGGCAGCTGCGGGATGTGGAAAGCATCTTGACTTCAGGCCACACTGATGGCGACTGGATCTCAGCTCTGTCTTCCATCTGCATGATCTCGGTGATGAATTTGATGTCCCTGAACCTCGCCCCCACCATCCGTAAGATGGGAGGAAGAGGAGCCTTCTCCAGAGGATTATTGGGTAAGATTAAATTAGATGATATGTGCAAAGGACTGGCACGTGGTGCACATAGTGAAAGTTCATTCACTCATTATTCATCCTCATCTCTCCCAGAAAGCATCCAATAAAGACGTTGGGAGAAGACAAGGAAGCAAGAAATCTGTTCTCATGGAGAGTTGCCCACTTGGCCTTGTACAGAACCTCCCTTATCGGCAGCTGTTTGCCAACGGTCAACAATGTGACCCCCTGGGGTGCTGGGACAGAGGAAGACACCATACGGGGGCCTTTCTCTGGAAAGAAAATTTGGTGGCTAGAGGCCCCTTCCTGAGTAAAACCCTCCCTGCCTCCTACCTTCCTCCTCATCTCCAGGCGAACAGAGCCAGTCACCCCCTTCTCCAGACTAGGAGCATGCTCAGTCCGTATTACGCACAGTAACAACTCCCCATATTAAGCGCTCAGTATATACCAGGCACTGGGATGAGCATTCCCAAGCCTTATGTCATTTAATCCTCACATTAACCATATGAAGGAGAACAAGGAAGGTTAGCGAGGTGAATTAATATATTGAGTTGCAAAGACAAAGAATGGCAGAGTTAGAATTCAGACCTAAGTCTGCTGGCTCCAGTGTTTAGCCACTATACCATACTGTCTGTCTCCCTTTATCCCATCGTGGTCCTTATCACATGATGTATATATCTGTCAGTCATGCCTAATAGGCTGTCAGCTCTTCAGAGGCAGGAACTGTGGCTTTCTTATCAGTTTATCCCCAGCACCTAGCATAGTGCCTGGCAGAGAATGAATGAATAAATGAAGGAAGAAACCATCTTCTCCAACGTCAAGGAAGGAGACAGCATCACTGTTCTTCCTAAGTCACCGTGACTCATAACTTCTATTCCCATCCAAGCTTCGTAGGATGAGGAGAGGGCAGGTGGCTGCAAGTAGGGGTTGCGCCTTCCCTGAAGTGGGAAGCACTTCCCACTCACATTAGGAGCCCAGAGCTTAGCCATGGGAGTGATGCCAAGCCCTTCACTAGAAGAGAGATGTTTGCTGGATCTTTAATGCTAGAAAATCCATCCCATCCCTCCATTTCACAATTTTTTGCAGCATTAAATCCTCATAGAATTTATTCTGAATCTTTTCTTCAAATTCATTGAACTCAGCCATTTTGTTGTTTCATATTCATTACTGTGGTTTATAGATTATTTCCTTAGTGACCCCAAATGAAACTGCCACTAAATCCCTACATGAGGTTCTGCTCAAAATTCAGAATGAAAGTAGTATATCGGTTAAAAGTAAGGAATCTGAAGTCACATATTCTTAGGTTCAAATTCCAACCTGCTATGTAAGTTTTTTTTTTTTTTAATTCCCTGATCCTGTTTTCACTTCTGTAAAATGGATATAATAATAATGTCATAGAATTATCAGGTAGATTAAATGAGATAATGTATAAAACATTTAGCATAGCATCTGGCACATAGTAAACGCTCAATAAATGTTCATTTTTAGAAGTTGGGTCTAATACAAATGGCCAACAGACACATGAAAAATGCTCAACATCACTCGGCATCAGGGAAATACAAATCGAAACCACCGTGAGATACCACCTCACACCAGTCAGAATGGCTAAAATTAACAACTCAGGAAACAACAGATGTTGGTGAGGATATAGAGAAAGGGGAACCCTCTTACACTGTTGGTGGGAATGCAAATTGGTGCAGCCACTCTGGAAGAGAGAATGGAGGTTCCTCAAAAAGTTGAAAATAGAGCTCCCCTACTACCCAGCAATTGCACTGCTAGGTATTTATCCAAAGGATACAAACAGTGATTCAAAGGGGCACATGCACCCCAAAGTTTATAGCAGCAATGTCCACAATAGGCAAAATATGGGAAGAGCCCAGATGTCTATCACCAGATGAATGGATAGAATGGATAAAGAAAATACAGTATATATATATATATATATATATATATATATATATATATATATAATTATATTATATTATATATATAATATATATATATTACATCCATTATATATATATAATATATATCCATTATATATATATATAATGGATTACTACTCAGCCATCAGAAAAATAAAATCTTTCCATTTGCAACGACATGGACGGAACTAGAGGGTATTATGCTAAGCGAAATAAGTTAGTCAGAGGAAGACAAATATCATGATTTCACTCATGTGGAATTTAAGAATCAAAACAGATGAACATAGGGGAAGGAAAGGAAAAATGAAATAAGACAAAAACTGTGAGGGAGACAAACCATAAGAGACTCTTAACAATAAGAAAAAACAAACAGAGGGTTGCTGGAGAGGAAGTGGGTAGGAGGATCTGGTAACTGGGTGATGGGCAGTAAGGAGGGCACTTGATGGAATGAGCACTGGGTCTTTATATGCAAATGATAAATCACTAAATTCTACCTCTGAAACTAATAATACACTCTATGTTAATTAAACTGAATTTAAATAATTTTTTAATTAGTTGGGTCTAGTACAGGGACACCCAAAGTGGTTACACAGGTGCTGGTACTCCCCAGATAGAGTTCTGCTTACTCCAACTTTAGGGTTTCCTCAGATTGCCATAAACTCCATAACCAGCCATTAAAAGTTTAACCTGCTGTTGATCCTGCCCACATGCAGAGATCTCAGAACCATTCCAATGCCTCACCCTTACACATGAAGGTAATCAAGAATCCTTGAGCATTGTTTTTTTAAAAAATCTTCAACATGAAAGAGAAAAACCAAAGTAAATAGCAAAATTGACCTAACAAACCAGAGACAATTTAAGGAACAAGAGAGAAAATTTTAAAAACTCAGGGAGATTTGAGAAGATACTACGTCCATACTACAAAGGTATAAAAAGGAATTGAGTGTAGTAGTTCCTCAAAAAATTAAAAATAGAATTGCCACATGTTTCAGCAATTTCACTTCTGGGTATACACCCAAGAGAGTTGAAAACAGGATCCCAAAGAGATATTTGTACACTGATGTTCATAGCAGCATTATTCACAAGAACCAAAAGGTAGAAGGTATGCAAGTTTCCATCAATGGATGAAGGAAATACAGTATGCACCCCATGCTTGTTGCAGCACTATTTACAATAGGCAAATTATGGAAGCAGCCCAAGTCTCCATCAATAGATGGATAGATAAAGAAGATGTAGGGTATGTGTATATATATACATATAGTGGTGTGTGTATACATATATATAGTGGAATATTATTTAGTCATAAAAAAATAATGAATCCTTGCCATTTGCAACAACATGGATGGAGCTAGAGAGTATAATGCTGAGCAAAATAAGTCGGTTGGAGAAAGAAAAATATCGTATGATTTCTCTTATATGTGGAATTTAAGAAACAAAACAAACAAGTGAAGGAAAAGAGAGAGAGGGAAACCAAGAAACATACTCTGAATCATAGAGAACAACTAATGGTTACAAGAGGGAAGGTGGGTGGGGTGATGGGTAGCATAGGTGATGGGGATTAAAGAATACACAGTATTCTTTAGAATAGCAGTATTATCATGATGAATACTGAGTAATGTATGTAACTGTTGAATACTATATTGCACACCTGAAACTAATATAATACTGTATGTCAACTATACTGGAATTAAAATTAGAAACTTAGTTTTAGGGGCGCCTGGGTGGCTCAGTTGTTAAGCGGCTGCCTTTGGCTCAGGTCATGAACCCAGGGTCTGGGGATCGAGCTCCACATTAGGCTCCCTGCTTGGCAGGAAGCCTGCTTCTCCCGCTACCATTCCCTCTACTTGTAGTCCCTCTCTCACTGTGTTTCTCTTTGTTAAATAAATAAAATCTTTAAAAAAAAAAAAAAAGAAAGAAACTTAATTTTAACAAAGATTAACAAAAAAATTGGAGAGAGAAAAAGAAAATGTGGCACATACATACAATAGAATATTATTCACCCTTTAAAAGGAAGGAAATTCTGACATATGCTACAACATGGATAAGCCTTGAAGATACTATGCTAAGTGAAATAAACCAATAACAAAAAGTCAAATACTCCATGATTCCATTCCAATAAACTACCTAGAGTAGTCGTATTGGGAGACTGAAAGTAGAATGGTGGTCACCAGGGTCTTGAAGGGCAGTGAATAAGGGGTTATTGTTTCATGTGTACAGTTTCCTTTCAAAGAGAAAAAGACTTCTGGAGATTTGTTTCATAACAATGTGAACACACTTAACACTACCAAACTACACACTTAAAAATGGTTAAGGTGGTAAATCTTATCTTGTATGTATTTTATGACAATTTAAGCATTTTAATTGAGAACAAAAAATAATTCCTATAAATTGAAAGGAATGTTGCTAAAACTTTTAAATGCAATGTGAAAGCTTAAAGATGAAGTTGAAGAAATGTCTTAGTTCATAGAACAGAAGGACAATGAGATATAAAATGGTCCCTGGCATGGTGGAGTGGGGACAGTGTGGTCTCAGGACCTGCGGTGGTCACAGAAAGACTAGGGGCATCGGAGTGCATCAGAGCTCCCAGGTATCGGAGTGGGGACACCAGCTGCAGAGACAGAGCTGAGCAGTGGGCTCTCAGCTTGGGCTTACCTTAGACCGTGATCAAAGGCTCAGTTGGGACACTGCTCTTGGAGCAGGGACCCCACAAGTGGCAGTTCCAGAGAGACCCCTTCCTTCCTCCTTTGGGAGGAGTGGTGCGGGAGTGCACGGCAGGAATCAGCTGGGTTTAGAGATTCCAAACGAGGCCGCCGCCAGAGACAGAAATGCTCGGTCAGAGGTTGGGTGAGCTCGGAGGATGGCTGGAGACCAGGGAGATGGGAGGCACTGACTGCTTTTCTCCACAAGGGTGCACTGAGGAGCGGGCCCGAGTGCTCAGCTCCTCTGGGCTGGAGACTGGGAGGCCGCCATCTTCATTCCCATCCTGCAAAGCTGTACGGAAAGCATTAAGGGAATGAAAGCTCCGAGAGCAAATGCAAGCAGATCGCTTGGCCCCACCCCTGGCAAGGGCAGTGCAATTCTGCCTCAGGCAAAGACATTTGAGAATCACTGCAACGGGCCCCTCTCCTCAAAAATCAGCAAAACCAGGCGCCTGGGTGGCTCAGTCATTAAGTGTCTGCCTCCGGCTCAGGTCATGGTCCCAGGGTCCTGGGAACGAACCCCGCATCGAGCTTCCTGCTCAGCAGGAAGCCTGCTTCTCCCGCTACCATTCCCTCTGCTTGTGTTCCCTCTCTTGCTGTGTTTCTTGCTGCCAAATAAATAAAATCTTTAAAAAGAAAGAAAGAAAGAAAATCAGCAAAACCATCCATGGGGCGCCTGGGGGCTCAGTGGGTTAAAACCTCTGCCTTTGGCTAAGGTCATGATCCCAGGGTCCTTGGATCGAGCCCCACATCAGGCTCTCTGCTCAGCAGGGAGCCTGCTTCCCCCTCTCTCTCTGCCTACTTGTGATCTCTCAATCTCTCTCAATCTCTAAATAAATAAAGTCTTAAAAAAAAAAAAAAAAAGAACACCGCTGGGCTCGTTCCTTTTCAGAGTCATCAGTGGAGCTGTCACTGTCTGAGGAGCTATCACTGCTGCTGTCGCTGGATGAGGGTGGGGCCACCACTTTGGTGGGGGGTGGCACTACCAGGGAGGACACGGCTACCACAGGCTACTCTGGCTCATCTGGCATCTTGGCAAAGCACATCTCGAACACATCCTGGAGCTTGCGGGCCATGGCCACCACCTCATGGTCAGGAGGGTTGTGCTTGTAGCAGTTGGAGAACATCAATCGGACATCAGCAAGTTCACCAATCAATGAGAACTGTGGAACTCCAGAGCTAGGGGAAAGTAACGCATAGAATTCATGACTTTTTCCCCATGATCCTCTATTCTTTCAAAGTTAAATTTTTTAATTTTATTTTTTTCTTATTCTATTTTTTAATTTTTCCTCTTTCCTATTTTAATGTTTTTTACTATTTTATCCTATCAATACTTTTTTAAAAATATTTTCTAATTTTCACTGTTATAGCATATTTTATCCCTCATTGTATTTAACCTTATTTTTTGTATACATATAGGTTTTTTTCTCTTTAAAATTTTGAGATACAATTTCTTCTAATAGATCAAAATATACCTTAAATCTAGCACACAACTTTGTTCAATCTTCAGCCTGATCACATTCTTCCTTCTTTTTTTTTTTTTTATTTTTTCAACCACCTTCTTATCTTATCAATTCCTTTTTTAGACTCTTTTTTAATTTTCATCTTTACGATCATATTCTATCCCTTCATCATATTTACCCATATTTTTGTATATATATAAGTTTTTCTTTCTTTAAAATTTTGGGAGTTGGTTTCCTCTAACAGACCAAAATACACCCAAAATCAAGTGTGTGGCTCTGTTCTATTCACCAGTTCTAATATACATTTTTTTCTTTTTTTCTTCTTCTACCTCCGTTTTTATTTTCTCCCCCTAGTTTCAGGTCTCTTCTGATTTGATTAGTGTATATTTTTCTGGGGTTGTTGATACCCTTTTAGTATTTTGTTCCGTCATTCATCAATTCTTATCTGGATAAAATGACAAGGTGGGAAAACTCACCACAAAAAAAAAAAAAAAAAACAAGAGGCAGTACCAAAGGCTAGAGACCTAATCGATATGGACATTAGTAATATGTCAGAACTAGAGTTCAGAATGATGATTATCAAGGTGCTAGCTGGGCTCAAAAAAACCACGGAAGATATTAGAGAATCCCTTTCTGGAGAAATGAAAGAACTAAAATCTAGACAAGTTGAAATCAAAAAAGCTATTAATGAAGTGCAATTAAAAAATGGAGGCTCTTACTGCTAGGATAAATGAGGCAGAAGAAAGAATTAGTGATATACAACACCAAATGATGAAGAATAAAAAAGCTGAGCAAAAGAGAGACAAACAACTATTGGACCAAGAGAGGAGAATTCGAGAGATAAGTGATACCATAAGACAAAACAATATTAGAATTGGGATCCCAGGAGAAGGAGAGAGAGAGAGAGAGAGAGAGAAGCAGAAGGTATATTGGAGCAAATTATAGTAGAGAATTTCCCTAATTTGGCGAAGGGAACAAGCATCAAAATCCAAGAGGCACAGAGAACTCCCCTCAAAATCAATAAAAATAGGTCCACACCCCATCATCTAATAGTAAAACTTACAAGTCTGAGTGACAAAGAGAAAATCCTGAAAGCAACTCGGGACAAGAGGTCTGTAAAATACACTGGTAGAAATATTAGATTGGCAGCAGACCTATCCACAGAGACCTGGCAAGCCAGAAAGGAATGGCATGATATATTTAGAGCACTAAATGAGAAAAATATGCAGCCAAGAATACTATATCCAGCTAGGCTGTCATTGAAAATAGAAGGAGAGATTAAAAAAACTTCCAGGACAAACAAAAATTAAAAGAATGTGCAAACACCAAACCAGCCCTACAGGAAATATTGAAAGGGGTCCTCTAAGCAAAGAGAGAGCCTAAAAGGAACAGACCAGAAAGGAACAGAGACATTATACAGTAACAGTTAACTTACAGACAATACAATGGCAATAAATTCATATCTTACAATAGTTACCCTGAATGTAAATGGGCTAAAGGTCCCCATCAAAAGACACCGGGTATCAGAATGGATTAAAAAAACAAGACCCGTCGATATGCTATCTACAAGAAACTCATTTTAGACCCAAAGACACCTCCAGACTTAAAGTGAAGGGGTGGGAAACAATTTACCATGCTAATGGACATCAAAAGAAAGCTGGGGTGGCAATCCTTATATCAGATAAATTAGATCTTAAGCCAAAGACTATAATAAGAGATGAGGAAAAACACTATATCATACTTAATGATCATCAAACAAGAAGATCTAACAATTGTAAATATCTATGCCCCTAACATGGGAGCAGACAATTATATAAACCAATTAATAACAAAATCAAAGAAACACATCAACAATAATACAACAATCATCAGGGACTTTAACACTCTCCTTACTGAAATGGACAGATAATCTAAGCAAAAGATAAACAAGGTAATGTTAAATGACACACTGAACCAGATGGACATCACAAATACATCCAGAACATTCCATTCTATCCCAAAGCAACAGAATACACATTCGTCTCTAGTGCACATGGAACATTCTCCAGAAGAGATCACATCCTGGGTCACAAATCAGGTCTCAATTGGTACCAAAAGATTGGGATCAATTCCCTGCATATTTTCAGACCACAATGCCATGAAACTAGAGCTCAATCACAAGAGGAAAGTTGGAAAGAACTCAAATACATGGAGACTAAAGAGCATCCTACTAAAGAATGAATGGGTTAACCAGGAAATTAAAGAAGAATTTTTTAAATTCATGGAAACAAATTAAAATGAAAACACAACTGTTCAAAATCTTTGGGATGCAACAAAGGCAGTCTTGAGGGAAAGTATATAGCAATACAAGCCTTTCTCAAGAAACAAGAAAGATCTCAAGTATAGGACCTAACCTTACACCTAAACGAACTGGAGAAAGAACAGCAAAGAAAGCCTAAACCCAGCAGGAGAAGAGAAATAATAAGTATCAGGGCAGAAATCAATGAAATAGAAACCAAAAGAACAGCAGAATAAATCAATGAAACTAAGAGCTGGTTCTTTGAAAGAATTAATAAGATTGATAAACTCCTGGCCAGATTTATCAAAAAGAAAAAGAGAAAGGACCCAAATAAATAAAATCATGAATGAAAGAGGAGAGATCACAACCAACACCAAAGAAATACAAGCAATTATAAGAACATATTATGACTAACTATAAACCAGCAAATTTGATAATCTGGAAGAAATGGATGCATTCCTAGAGACACATAAGCTACCAAAACTGAACAAGGAAGAAATAGAAAAGCTGAACAGACCCATAACCAGTAGTAAGGAGATTGAAGCAGCCATCAAAAATCTCCCAACAAATAAGAGCCCAGGGCCAGACGGCTTCTCAGGGGAATTCTACTAAACATTTAAAGAAGAATTAATACCTATTCTCCTGAAACTGTTCCAAAAATTAGAAATGGAAGGAAAACTTCCAAACTCATTTTATGAGGCCAGCATTACCTTGATCCCAAAACCAAACAAAGACCGCATCAAAAAGGAGAATTACAGACCAATATCCTTGATGAACATGGATGCAAAAATTCTCACCAAAATACTAGCCAATAGGATCCAACAGTACATTAAAAGGATTATTCACCACAACCAAGTGGCATTTATTCCTGGGCTGCAAGGTTGGTTCAATAACCACAAATCAATCAATGTGATATATAATACATTAATAAAAGAAAGAACAAAAACAATATGATTCTCTCAATAGCGCTGAAAAAGCATTTGACGAAGTACAGCATCCTTTCCTGATCAAAACTGTTCACACTGTAGGAATAGAGGGTATATACATCTATATCATCAAAGTCATCTAAGAAAAACCCACAGTGAATATCATTCTCAATGGGGAAAAACTGATAGCTTTTCTCCTAAGATCAGGAACACGGCAGGGATGTCCACTATCTCCACTGCTATTCAACATAGTACTAGAAGTCCTAGCCTCAGCAATCAAACAACAAAAAGAAATAAAAGGCATCTGAATTGCAAAGAAGTCAAACTCTCACTCTTTGCAGATGATATGATACTTTATGTGGAAAACCCAAAAGACTCCATGCCAAGACTGCTAGAACTCATAAAGGAATTCAGTAAAGTGTCAGGATATAAAATCAATGCACAGAAATCAGTTACATTTCTATACACCAACAGCAAAACAGAAGAAAGAGAAATTAAGGCGTCGATCCCAGGGGCACCTGGGTGGCTCAGTGGGTTAAAGCCTCTGCCTTTGGCTCAGGTCATGATCTCAGGGTCCTGGAATCGAGCCCCGCGTCGGGCTCTCTGCTCAGCGGAGAGCCTGCTTCCCCCTCTCTCTGCCTACTTGTAATCTC
>CM053619.1:42588123-42642283 GCA_028646535.1 Procyon lotor
GGCTCCTTCTCAGCCACCGTGGGCATCGGATTCACAGTAAGCGCCCCCAGACTCTGGGGTCCTGGTGTGTCTCTGTCAGGGTCCCAGCCGGAAACAGGTGGATGCTCACATTGGATCATTCAAGAAGGTTTAGTACGAAGACTACTTACCAAGGGAGGCAGGGTGTCGGGGAACGGGGGAAGGGGGGTATGGTGCCATGCCAGTGCATAGCAAAGGGCCTCCGTTCCAGCCCTACCCTAAAAAACAAGAAAAAACAAACAAACAAACATGAGAAGAGCAAACTACTGCCAGAACCCGGGGACAAAAGGCTGCATGGGGAGGGCTGGCTACCAGGAGCTGTGACCCTCAGGGGAGAAACCCAGCCACTCCCCACCCCTCTGGGAGCTGGCCAGGGTGGCAAGTCAGCCCCCTCCTACCGTCTCCCCTCTTGATCCCCCATCTACTCCTGGGGCTCCCCATTGGCTGAACCCAACTGGAAACTAGAAAGAATATCTTGATATCTTTCTTGATATCCTCCTTCCAAGGCAAGAAGAATGTGGAGAGGCAAAGGGATGACTTCAGATTTTAAGTACAGTCCAAATATAACACTGTTGTGTGGGTCCTAGGGAGCTGGCGGGCCAACAGTTAAACTTTTCTTCTTAGCACTCTGTCTCTCCCTGGATCTCCTCAGGATCAGGATGGGCCTGCGGGACCACACTTAGGGCCAGGATGCAGCAGCGACACACTGGTGGGAAGAGGCAAGAGGAACCCCAGAAACTGTGCTTGCCCATTGGATCATAGCAAGGAAGGCAAAGATCCCTGATGGCCAGGGATTCAGAGTAAAGCAGAAATGAAAGCCTGACCAGCATGTGTGCCCGGGGCCTGGAATCCAACCCGAGACACCAGCGCCCAGGGTTTGCCCATGACCGGCCTCCGGAGTTCTGGGAAGGGCGGGGCTGAGTCCCAGGAGAGCAAGGCGGCCCAGACAACTCCTGAGACCCGGGACCAGGCTGCCATGCCAGGCATCCCCCACCATGGGCCTGTTCCCTGTCTGCCCCTCAACACGTGAGGTCACAGGGGGCCCTCGTGGCCACCAGCCTTCTCCCCCCACCCCATGCCCATCCTTGCGCCTGTCACACTCAGGGGGGGCAGACAGTGGGGAGGACATGGGCGTGGATGTGGGTGGGAACGCTCTGATTCACACTCCACAGATGCATAAGGGTGGGACCTCCAAATTTTGCCACTAGCCTGGTAAGAAAAGTGTGGCATCTGGTCTCTAAGAAGGAAGAAAGCATATGGTCAAACTGAGAGCCGGAAGCAGGCTGACACAGGACGGGCCTGGATCTCCCAACCTGACCACAGGATGAAGGAGGGTCTTCTTGGTTGCGCCGATAAACCAGACCAGAGCTGGGGAGGGCTGGGGAAAAAGCCCACATTTCCCTCTGCAGGCTCCAGGAGGGGCTCCTTCCTGGCCTCCTCCAGCTTCTGGTGGCTCCCGACAACCCTTGACATCTCTTGGCTCATAGCTGCAGGATTCCCATCTCCAGCTCTGTCTTCACAGAGCCTCTCCCCGCTGTGTGTCCCTCGTCTTCTTACTAGGACTCCAGTCGTGCTGGATGAAGGACCCAACCGACTCCTGTACAACTTCATCTTAAGTAGTCACATCTGCAACAACCCCCCTTCCAAACAAGGTCCCATGCTGAGGAACCAGGGGCTAGGACATCTGCAGATGCTTTGAGGGACGGTATGCAACCCGTTAACAGCGTAGATTGCAGGGCAAGGGTAGTCTCCCATAAGCCACACCTGCTTGCCTTACCCCCAACACCTAAGTCAAGGGGTGCTTGATTGGGGGGAGATGCCCCTCTCCCCCTATGCACCCTCAGTCAGTCCTGTTGTAATATGGCCCCAGAGCCCCTGAAGCCCACTAGGGGCAACCCCGGGCACACTCCCACTCTCTGTCACCAAGAGCTGCAGGATTCCTGGGATTTCGGCTCAAAATGATCCGCGACTTCATGAATTCATTTAATACCAAACATTCAAGGCCTGCTCCGGGCCAGGGGACAGGGCCAGGGGTCCAGGGCCAGGCATGCCTAAGGTCAGCCCCGCCTTTGCCCTCAGAGGCACCTAGATTGGGAGGTGTGGTGGGATGGGGGGGGGGCTTTCCCAGGATGGCTCATTTTGGGCACAGTCCAACAGATCAGGGGGAAATGAGAGGTGATCTACACTATAAAGGGTCAAAGTCCTAGCACCCACCACAGGCCGTGAAAAACCACAGTGTAAATGTGCCGCAAGGTGAATTTCGGTGGGTGAATAAAATTATATTCACATGAGCTCGCGCTGTGTTGCATTAGCAAAAGCAAAACTGCCTGAGCGCCCTCCTCACAACGCACATGTCCTCTCAAAACCAGCGGCCCCGCTGCCCAAGGGAGTCCCCAGCCCACAACCGCGACCCAGGGGCACCTGTCAGCCGCCAGCTGGCCGGGTCTCGGGCGCCGCCTGCAGGCCGCGCTGTGCAGCGGCAGCGAGAACCAGGGCCCCTGACCGCGGGTCCCCGAGATGCCAGACCTTGCGAGGCAGGCTGGGTTTCCAGGGACCGTTATCCGGCGAACCTAACCCGGGCCGCTGGCGACCTCGGGGGACCGATCCTCGGGCTGGATTTGGCCGCTGTCCTCAGAGCGCGAAGCCCGGGCAGTTTGCTCAAGGCCCGCCGGCGCCTGGGGCGCTGACCCTGCGGTCGTGCGCGCCCTCGCGAGACAGCCTGCTCGGGGCAGGTGTCTTCTGGGTGGCCGGACGGAGGGAGGAGCCTGTTGGGGTCCCGGCCGGGGCGGTGGAGGGTGGGAGGATGGGGTGGAGCCTAAAGCGGGGCGGTCCCTGCGCTGTCCCTCGCCTGCCACCAGCCCTAGCTCACCTCTGGTCCAGGGGACATGACGGGCATGTCTGGCGCCGCTGTCACCCGGGATGGAGAGGCCCCCGAGCACTCCCCGCCCTGCAGTCCGAGCTACGATGTCACGGGCAAGGTGGGTGGGCACTGCGCCCAGGGCTGGGGACTCCCCAGCCGGCTCTGAGGGCCATCCCTTCCCCGCGCCCTTTGCCCTGAGACCCCGGTCCAAGCCCCTTTCTGGCCGAGTCTGCGTTGGACTCAGCCCTTCCCCCAAGCAGCCGGGTCTCCCCGAGCAGGGAGGAAGGGTGGAGACAGCCCCTGGCTCTATGCCATCGTCTAGGGCTCTGGGCTGGCTCAGCAAGAGGAGGAGGGTCGGAAGGACTGAAGGACTCCCCACACAGCGGACCCAACCCCATTTTCTTTTGCTGCACCCTGGCCGCTGTGATCTCCCGGGAAACCCATGCTTCTCCGTACGGGTTAAGCGCACAACCCTCCTGGGCCCAGGCACCCCAAATGCTGGAATATAGGGATGCCTGGAGATGAGGAGGGGACGCCCCCTGGCGGCGGAGCAGTTGCGGTTAATGCCCTTTCCCCAACTAAGCTCTCCGCGGAGACGGACCGTCTGGTTTCAAACCCTTAGGCCTGAAGCTCTGTAGGTTCCCAGGTTGCCCCCAGCCCTACCCCTCTCCTTTCTGCTCCCGCAGCCATTGCTTCCCGCCTTCTTCCAGGAGGATGTTGCTAACCAAATGCAGGCCCGCCTGAGAATTTTTAGAACCTGGGAAGGATTCTGTTGGTTAGTCACAAGTCCCCTGTGGGCTAGCTTAGGTCAGCTCTCTGGGGCTGCATCCCTCTGCAGGGCCGGCCTGGACAGAAGCAGGTGAGGGAGGTGATTGACACTGTCTGCCCTCGCTCTGGGCCCCTGGAGGAGGCAGGGACCCGGATCTCGGAAAGAGGTGCTCAGGGAGCACAGAGCTTCCACTCTTCCTCTGTAAGGTTGGGGAGCAGTGGGGGGCGGCCCTGTCTCATGCTGCGGGGCCTTGGAGGAGATCTGACTCTTCCTGTGCCCTGGGACCCTCTCCCACCCCCACCCCCGGCTCACTCTCACTAGGAGCTGAGGCCTCCACCCCCAATGTTTCAGGGGAAGCCACTCTGCAAGTCACCCACCCAGAGCCGTTGAGATAGACGTCCTGTGTGGGCTGGTGGCAGGAAATGGGCCCCTGTGCCTTCAGGGGAGGGGGAGCTGCTAAGGGCCAGGCCCAGGCTGGTGGGGACCGCCTGACCTCCTGGCCTGAGAAGCCAGCTGGCCTATCTGCCTAGGAGGTGGCAAGGCTGGGCAGTTGTTTCTGTTTGGTGGAATGGCCTGGCTGGGGGGGTGGGGGGGGTGAGCATCTTTTGCTGGAGGCAGCTGTGATCTAAAAAGTTTGCAGGAGCTCACGCTCCCTCCTTCCCCTCGAGGGCTAGGACCCAGGAGCCAGGGAGCAGTGTGGGCTCCAGAGGGCTCCCCAGCCTCCAGCTCTCCATCTCCTCTGGGCCAGGCAGCATCTGTGGAGAGTGGCCCGTGGCCTCCAGCTGCCTGCTTAACCCTGGGCTTGCCCCAGGAGACTGAGCCCAGGCCAGTCTGGGAGGAGCCTGGCAGGAACAACTTGGGCCAGATTAGAGGGAATGGGGGCCACAAGCAAA
This sequence comes from Procyon lotor, assembly GCA_028646535.1. Lineage (NCBI taxonomy): Eukaryota > Metazoa > Chordata > Mammalia > Carnivora > Procyonidae > Procyon > Procyon lotor. The sequence continues at coordinate 42,592,664 of CM053619.1, forward strand.
TAGTACCCAGCCCCGGGCCACTCTCCCCTGAGTCTCAGGCACTTCACATCCAAGTCATTAACAGACTCCAAAGAGGCCTCAAGGAAAGTATCCTTCCTCCCTTCCAGCTGCTGTGGAAACCATGCCTTAGGACGGTTAAGGAATCTTCCCACTAAAGTCCCCAGGAGCCATTTACAAGTAGGACCCCAACCTTCATATACCTTTTGCTCAGTCAGTCCCCTTACCTTTCCACCAAAGTTAGCCAATCCTAGTACCCCATGCCCACAGCAGGAATGCTTTTGGGCTCCACTGTCAAGGTCAAAGCCTCAAAAATAACTCAAACCTAGTCCCTGCTCAACCCATTAATTATCTAACCAGCCAACTGGGAAAAATCCAGCATTAGATCCAGACCTCTGTTCTCCCAGCTTGAGGAATGACTGGACAGAAGGCTCCCCAACCCTGGCCCCACTTGTCTTGTCCCTGAAAGAAGACAGATAAGCAGAGACAATAAAGTGCAGGGACACACCCCACCCCACACTCCCTCCCCTACAGTGACCCAGGGATGCTGATTTGCCCCCATCTGTCCCACCCTGGGAGGTTTCTGCAGAAGGAACTTCAGACTCATCGTCTCCCCATTTCAGTATAAATTTCAACCCTCCCTAGTTCATGCAACCCTTTTATAAACATAAAATGTCATTAGAAACTTCCAGATAAATTCTGTGACCAAAAAAAGAAAAGAAAACAACAGCAGTGGTAATTTTAGAATGTGCCTTTGCACACAACAGTGCCCGCCCCTATCAGATCTGATAGCCTTCCTTGGGTGAGAATCCCTGTCCACGGTATTAACACTTCCCTTCTAGAAGTGGTGGTTCTTTGGGGCCACCAAGCACATCTGCTGACCTGTGAGTGCTGAGGTCTCAACGCAGGCTTCCAGGAAACTGGGCAAAGACAGGAGAGTCAGAGGGAGAGCCTGAGAAATGAGCTGAGCCAAGGAGTAGAGAGGAGAGGAAGGGTGAAGGCAGCATCGAACTTTCCAGAAGCAGGTGGTGCTAACAGCAGCCTTCCCTGGCCCTCTGGCCCTCTGGCCCTTTTTCCAGGGTCTCAACCTGGAAGCCCAGAAATTTGCTCCAACTCCCCATTAACTACCTCTGCCCCCCCCCCCATCTCCTAGGTGATGCTTCTGGGAGACTCAGGCGTTGGCAAAACCTGTTTCCTGATCCAATTCAAAGACGGGGCCTTCCTGTCCAGGACCTTCATAGCCACGGTCGGCATAGACTTCAGGGTGAGGTGGCAGGAGGCTCCTCCTCCCAGCTGCGAGCACAGCGTGCTGTCCTCTCCGGCCCTGGGTCCTCAGAGCCGCTGTGGCTCACTCCTCAGAGGGCACCAGGGGTGTTCCACAGAGGGGGCCAGGGTCAAGGAGTCCGGGCCTGGTGGGGGGCTCTCTGCCCACCTATAGAATCTGAGCAATGAGACACTGAATCTTAAAATTCTGCCCCAGAGCAGGACGGACACATCCCAGGGTGGGAGCTGAGCTTCCTGGCCTTCGGCTGCCTTGCTCATTGCCCTCTGAGCTGGGCCCCTCTGGCAAGGCCTCAGAGGTCAAGAGGCCTTTCTGGAGTTCTGGAAGCGCCCCACTGCACTGGGTCAAAAAGCCAGGCTCACCAGCCTCCCTCCCTGTCGTCTGCAGGAACCCATCCTTACAAATTGGGGGGTCACTCTCCACCCACGCAGTGCAGGACAGTAAGGTCCAACCAAGTGGGGGGTGGGGAGAGGGAGGCTATGCCGAGGCCGGCTGCCTCCCTCCCATCGGGAAGGAACTGAAGCTTCACTTAGGACAGCTAGTGAACAGCTGGAGGGAGAGACCACCCTGCAGATGCAGCCTCTGCTGTGCCCAGGATGCTGGGGGTGCGGGGGGCGCGGAGGGCATCTTGTCTCTAAGGACTCGGTTCTGCAGGCTGGGATGGATGAAAGTGGGAAAGAGGCGGGGCCCCCAGTGTCCAGCCCTGTGCCACCTGCAGAGGTCAGGAGAGCCAGGCAGGTGCCGCGGCTCTTCTGGCCCCGGCGTGTTGTTAAGAGGAGCAGACAAACTCTGCCATGGGCGGGCGTTGGGAAGTTTCTGGAGACCGGGTCCTGCTGCCCTGAAGGGGAAATCGGACTGGAGATGTCTCTGGGGCTCGCTGCACCCCCTTTAACCCTGGGAAGGAACCAGAACAAAAGGTCTGCTGCTCCGTAAGACGTCAAGGATCCAAGCCTCCCCTGCCTTCCAAATCCACCCTCCCTCTGCCCTTGTCTCTTTCAGAACAAAGTGGTGACCGTGGACGGTGTGAGGGTGAAGCTGCAGGTGAGGCCAGAACTGCAGGGGAGCGGGGAGGAGGGAGGGGGGAGGGGCCTCCCCTGCTCTGCACCCAAACCGCAGGAGGCCTGCAGCCCTGCCCTAAGCCTGGGGCAATTTCCTGTGGGGCCCAGAGGGCTTTTGTTTGTTGGAGGAGGGCTGCAGAAAAAGCAGTTCCCAGGCCGCATCCTCTCTGTTCTCAAAGACGGCTCCCTCCATGTGCTTTCAGACAAGCTCGGCTTGCTCCAGCTCCTCCCCGGTTCCCCAGGCCTCATCTGCTCTGGGAGACTGGACGCCCCCAACCCCTGGGCTAGGGAAGAGGCTGCAGCCTGAATGAGCTTGTGAACTCCGTAAAACCACCATGCAGGACATCATCGGATGTTCGGAAGGCCCTGAGCCCCTAGAGCAGGAAGCGTCCCCCCCTTGCACATAGCTATCGGACTCCAGCGTGGGTTCCCTCCCCGCTGCACGGTCCCGGCGCCCTGCCCCCCTCTGACCATCTGTCCGTCCCTTCCTAGATCTGGGATACAGCCGGGCAGGAGCGATTCCGCAGTGTCACCCACGCTTACTACCGAGATGCCCAGGGTAAGCCCTTCCCCAGGCCACCTGGGAGACCCATCCTTCTGCCCCACGCCCCTTGTGTGACCTCTCTCTCCCCCTGCAGCCTTGCTTCTGCTCTACGACATCACCAACAAGTCCTCTTTTGACAACATCCGGGTAGGTCCCCTGCACTGGCCACCCAGCAGCAGCCAAGGCGGGGCCTCCTCAAGCGAGGACAGCTTCCTGCTTTGTGGGAAGGGGGCGGAGCAAGGCACACAGCCGCCTTTTTAAAAACACCTGCGCTGTGACTCAGAAGGAATAAGCAGCTGGAAATCTGGTCGGCCTGTGGGCGGGAAGGCCAGGCAAGCCGCTGGGTGCCAGGGCCACCTGCTTAGCCCTGGCTCTGACCCCTGAGTGCAGCTCATGACAGAGTGTTCGTGAAGCACCCAGCACCTCCCTGGACAGTTACCCAGGTGGCAAAGGCAGGGATTCAGCGAGCAGGTCTGTCCTCACCAAACTATCACAGGGTAGGGATAAAAAGTCAGTAAGTACAAGCACTCAGCGCCCATGGCACCCTAAGGGTTTCACATCTCCCTGATCTCGAGGTTTTGGCAAGCACACGGGGGGTGGGGAGGAGGCGCTCAGGGACCAAAACATATAGATATAAAGCAGCTTATAAAGAGGATGGGAATCGACAGCACTCAGATTGCCAGCTCCAAGTCCATGCTCCCGGTAGACATCACTAATCGATCACAATCTTTTTCATCACTAAGCCCTTGTGTGTCCCTAGAATCCTCAGTGAGTCACTCCAGGAAATCACTGGGGATCAGCTGGTAGTGCCCAACTGATTCAGGAGCTAAAGCTCTGCCATGTCCATCTTCCACAGACTAGGGGGTTGCAGCACTTGGGGTTGGGTAAGGAAGGCTGATCAAGACCAGAGAGGCCAGAACGAAGAGGCAGATAAGAGAAGGCAGGGGGCCCATGAGTGGCCCAGTGAACACCAAACAGGGCAGAAGAAGGACGGAGCGGGGAAGGGCTGGTTCTCAGGCACGGCCTGGCGCGGCTCACCCTCTCCCACAGGCCTGGCTCACTGAGATTCATGAGTACGCCCAGAGGGATGTAGTGATCATGCTGCTGGGCAACAAGGTGAGTGAGCCCACCCCTGGCCTCCCCTCTCACTAGCTCCATACAAGCCCACTACCACCCAAGAGGGTTAGCTGCATGTCCTTCCAGCAAAGGATTCTTTCCAGGTCAAGGGTGAGACCTATTTGGCAGATCTGCCCTCTTACCGCTTTGGAAATGGGCCCCTCCGGGGAAAGCCCGAGCTGCCATCTGAGAGACCCAAGGATACCCAGGTGCTCAGCGCCCATTAGATCACAGTAAAGTAGGGTCACAGAGGAAGAGCTAAAACCAGCAAGAGTTAGTCCCAACCACTGTCACCTCTCTGAGGCTGGTCACCACACCCCTGCAAAGGAGAGTTTCCCATCTCCCCAAGTGGCAGTGAGATCCGCTGGCTGGGAGCTGGGTGACTCAGCCAGAGCAAGGCAGAAACTCTGGCTCTGAGCCAGTCCTACCACCCGCAGTCCCAAAGGCCACCAGCAGAGGGCAGGCAGTGGCTGCTGCTGCCGGTAAAGGGGCCAGCCCAGGCAGGAGAGGGGCCCGTGGGGGTGGAGGTTTCCTTCCCCAGAATGACCCACCCGGCCTTGACAGGCGGATGTGAGCAGTGAAAGGGTGATCCGTTCGGAGGAAGGAGAGACACTCGCCAGGGTAAGTGACTGCTGGTAAGTGGGCAGGATGAGGGGTTGGGACAGCCAGAGGCTGGCCCTGAGGACATTCTCTTCCTGGCAGGAGTACGGAGTTCCCTTCATGGAGACCAGCGCCAAGACGGGCATGAATGTGGAGTTAGCCTTTCTGGCCATTGCCAAGTAAGAGCTGAGCAAGGAAGGGAATCACGCCGGGCGGGGTGGCACCATCTGGGTATCCAGTAGGGCCTGGCCCCTGGCCCAGCCCCTACCCCCTCGGCCCTGTGCCTTCTAGATCCAGTAGCCCTGGGCCATGGGAGTGGGGAGGGGGCCGTTCTTCACCCCCTGCCCAACCCACTGCTTCTTTCTCTTCAAGGGAGCTGAAGTACAGAGCCCTATGGCAGCCTGATGGGCCCCACTTCCAGATCCGAGACTTTGTGGAGTCCCAGAAGAAACAGCCCAGCTGCTGCTCCTTCTTATGAATCCCAAAGAGGCTGAAAGGAGGCTCCACAGGCCCCCACGGATGCAGCCTTCGCCCCCTGATCTGGTTTATTCTGAACGGATAGGAGTCAGGGGACCCAGGGCACAACAGCCCCTTCCCAAGAAGGAGCTATACTCCCAACTTTACCTTAATTCCTGTAGCTTCCCTGCATCCTGGGAGAGGTTAGACTATTTATTTCACTTTCATGATACATAATGTAATAAAAAAAAAAAAAAGAAAGAAAGGAAGAGTAGGCACCAGAAAACCCAGAGAGGGACCTGGTAGTCCTTTTGCCTTCTGGTACCAGGACTTAGGGGGCCCAGGCTCCCTCCTCACCGTGACAAGGGTGGTAATTCTGCAGCTCAGCACCAGAGGGCAGTGATGCACTTCTGCAGCGGGAAGGCAGGCCGTGGCCCCCATGGGGCCCTCCCCCTCAGCTGGGGAGGCACAGCGGACCCCCGCTTTACTTCCTCCAGCTCCCCAGAACGGTCTTCCCCAGTAAGATGCGCCCTTGTGCTGGGAGCCAGAGCAAGGCTCAGGGAAGATCATCGATGTGGATATCGGGCAGTGACGGCGTTCTGTAGGAGTACGAGGAGAGAGGAGTAGCACAGACTAGGTCTATATTGGCTGTCTCTGGACTTACTAGCCCCACTCTGGGAAGTGTACCCCTTTTCCTCCAACCCACAGACTGAACACATTTGGTTCCTGTTTTCTGGACCTCAGGTGCCAAGGGAAGCGTCCCCCTCCCCCCCATCCCTTCATCTCTTTTCTACCTTTTTGCTTGTGCCCTTAGACACCTAAGGTCACAGCTAGGAAAAAATTTTTCTCCTGTCCCAACACTTTGGAGATAGGCAGCCCCAAAGGCTGCTCCCAGCTGCTACAGTGCTTCTAATGAGTTAAGAATCTGATAAGGAGGAACGCGTGACTTCTGGAGCAGGTGGGAGGCAGAAACAGGCAAATCTCACCGCACACCTATCTCCTCCCCACCCCAAGCGTGGCCTCCTCCCTGCCCACTCATGCCTTTTCCCTTCAGACAGACACCACTGCGGCCAAAACTGCTTTATCTCCCCTCCCACTGAGCCAGGTTAAGAAGTGAGAGGTCACCCATCTCTGGGTAAACCAACACAGTGTATGTAAAACAAAGTCACGTGGGTCAGACTGGGGTAAGGAGAGAGGCAGCAAGGAGTTTATGTGGGGCCAAGGTCGCCTGTCCCACAAAACCCTGACCCTGGCAATTGGAGGTGAACAAGAGACTTGGGGGTCATGACCTGGAGGAGAGTAAGAAGTACACACTGCACATTTCTAAGGCTACTGCATTTGCTTTCAAGGCAGAAATCTTGCTCTCTAAGCAGAGTCAGCAGCCCCGACTTGGGCCTGATAAGGAAGCTCTCCGAGGCTTCTCCCATTTGGAGCAGGGAGGAGCCTGACCTTGCTGGGCTCTTCTGGGGCCCAAGGCAGGTTGCAGGCATTCCAATCACCTGGGCTGGCTCTGGGCCTCTAGCATTTGTGTTTTCAGAATTAAATTGCAGAATTGGAAAGCACGCCCTGTCCGCTGCTTCTTTGAGGTGCGCATGGACAGGGGACAGAGGAGATCCTGTTGACTACTATTGCATGTTGGGGGAATCATGACCGACGGCCCAAATCACTTGATCTTCACCCTTCAATGCTCCCAGCTGCTCACCTCCCCCTTAAAAGACCGCTCCCCAACTTCTGTGGCCAGCCTTTCATCTGCAAGAAACTCAAAGAAGGTTTGTCTTAAGCTCCCATTCGAGCTATTGAAAAAAAGCCAGGGCGCCTTTCCCTCTGCCCTGTACGCAGAGATTAGTTACCTGACTCTGTTCAGCCTCTCTTCCCCCACCTACCTGGCCAAACGCTGACGCCTGTGCTCACACCCTTGTCCTAGGTGGCCGGTTTTCAGCGGGCAGCCCCGGGAAGCCTGGGCTCCCTACTGAGCCCACATACCGTGTCTAGGATAAGAGCCCGCACCCCTGTAAGCGTGTCTTTGGACAACGCAAAACCCACGAACGGGAAAATATCGTTATTTAAACAACTTTATTGGGTCGAAGGTAGACCTGGTCCTACTCATAAGACTTCTGGGACCCCGCCGCCCAGGAGCTGGAGCGGTGTCCCCGCAACAGTCGCTCCCCACCCCCTACCTTCCCAACGTCTCAGTGGAGTACACACGAAGATTTAGCTAAAGGTGGTTAAAACGTTAGGAGTCCTTTACCCGTGGGTTGGCTTGCCTCAATCCCCGCCAAAAGGAGAGAAAACCAGAAGCCTAAGGGCCCCTCCACCCAGTACCAGGAACTCGCCCCGCCCCCCGCCTCAACTTCGGCCACTTGGTAACAAACACTTCCACTTCCTGAGCCCTCTTTCTTCTCGCGCCGCGGGGCGCCGCGCCGAGCACGAAACCCCGCCCTCGCGCGTTCCCATTGGCCGCCGTCCTTCACCCGGCCCGAGCTCCCAGCCCGTGGTCTCTGATTGGCCCGCGATGTCCACACCTTCGGCGCGGCCCCGCCCCCGGAATAAGGGGCTGGCGCAGAGTCGGGAGCGCTCAGACGCCGCGCCGGGTGGGGATTGGTCCACGCTCTCCTGCTTCGACTCCTCGCGGTTTGCGGCCGCAGCTCGCCGCACACCTGTTCGCTCAGCCCACCCCGAGGCGCGGGGATTCTCTGCAGTGCTTCCTCCCGCCTGCCGGTCCGCAGGGCGGGGAGAAGGATTGGACCGTCCCGACTCCGGCTCCCAACGGGACCCCAGGTCGCACCACTGAGCCGTCGCAGGGCGAGATGAGCGCGGACGCGGCGGCCGGGGCCCCCCTACCCCGGCTCTGCTGTCTGGAGAAGGGTCCGAACGGCTACGGCTTCCACCTGCACGGGGAGAAGGGCAAGGTGGGCCAGTTCATCAGGCTGGTGGAGCCCGGTTCACCAGCCGAGAAGGCGGGGCTGCTGGCCGGAGACCGGCTGGTGGAGGTGAACGGTGAGAACGTAGAGAAGGAGACCCACCAACAGGTGGTGAGCCGCATCCGCGCCGCGCTCAACGCAGTGCGCCTGCTGGTGGTCGACCCGGAGACGGACGAGCGGCTGCAGAAGCTGGGTGTCCAGGTCCGAGAGGAGTTGCTGCACGCCCAGGACGGGCCCGGGCAGGCCGAGCCACCGGCCGCTACCGAGGCGCAGGAGGCTAGTAGCGAAAATGAGCCGCAGGCCGCCGCGCCGGAGCCGCGCGAAACCGAGCAGAGCCGTCCAGAGCGGGTAAGTGTGGGCCCTGACCCGGCGGCAACTGGAAGTGGATGGGAGGGGGAAGCGGGAGGAGACCCAGCCGCCCCTCGGACGTCCCACCCCGCGCCTGCCTCCTCTTTCTGAAACTAGATCCGCGAGGGGGAGACTGCGTCCGCCTCCGGACAGGTCGCACTGGCTTGAGGCTGCGTCCCGTTACCCCCACGCCCCTTCCCAGCCTGGGCTGGGACCCTGAGCGCCTTGCCACGTGCACTCCTTGTCTCTTGGCCTTTGGGAGTGGGAGTGAGGGAGGACACCTCAAAGGGGCGCAGTCCCCTTTCCTCGGCTCTGTTGGCGGTGTCTGTTCGTTCCCATTCTTCGGAACCGCCCCAATCCTGCCCTTGGCCACCCCACTCCCTGCCGCCCCAGGGGTGCCAGCTTCCTCCCCGGCCCCTGTGGATGGTAGCTGAAGCTGGGGTGAAGCAACCGCCACCCAACTTCAAAAAGCTAGAGAAATAACTCCAATTCTGTGCGGAGCCCCTGGGAGGGGAGGGGTCGCCGACGGTGTTCTCCAGGCACAGCCCCACCCCCGCGGGCTGGTACGCGTATCATTAACCTCAGCCCGGCTGGACTTCAATCTAAAGTACGGTGTGACTTTTACGGAGAGAGGAAGCCCCACCGGCTCCGGGCGATGTGTGGGGGTGGGGTGCGGGGAGGAGCTGCAGAGGCGTCTCGGTGGTGGTGGCGACTCTGCCACCCTGGAGGATTTATGATTCTCAGGAATGTGAGGAGTAAGCGCTAGCTTGTATCTGGGAACGGGAGGGAGGACCTTGGAGGAAAAGAAAGGGCTGGGAGGAGGGTGTGGGAAGAGAGTGGTCTGGTGTTGCAGGGCCCTGCAGAAGCCAACGGAACTCACCAGGGGCAGGTGGTCTCGTCCTCATTCTCTGTCTCCCTCCAGTCCGGGGACACCAAGCAGGCTGGTGGCTTTTTGCCCATGTTTGGTGTTTCCCCAAACGATCCCGGTTTGGATCAGCTGCAGGAGGGGCAGTAGCAAAACAGGAGTTGTGATGAGAACCTTCTGTCCCCAGAGAGTGAAGCAGAGAGAGGTCTTAGGGTGCAGACTGGGGGGAGCAGAGCCTGGGCCTCCCAGAGCCCGTCTGGCGTGCACCAGCTCTCCACCTGGTGGTAGCGTGTGGCAGGAGTGCCATGATGCCAGCAGAAGCCTCCCTGGACAGAGAAAGGGTACCCTTCAGCCCCAAGGTAGAAGGTGGAGCCCCAGAGGACCAGCTGGTTTGGCGGAAGTGAAGGAAGTGAGGTCATCAGGAGCCCCATCCAGCCAGAGCTGGGTGCTGGAAATACCGGGGCTGCCAGGCTCCCACTTCCTGCTACTGCCAAGCTGGCATTGGCAAGGATGGGGGAGGGGTCGGAGCATCCCTGGCAGGGGTTTGACACCAGGGAGTTGGAAACCATGACCTCTGATCCCAGGCAGAACCCAGTTTGAACTTTGTGCTGAGCTGAGTGTATCGTTTTGCCATTCCCTTTTTTATTTATTTATTTATTTATTTTGGACTTTGGCACTGGCATAAGTAACCACCTCCCCGCTCCCCATCCCCCGCCAAGATGCTGTTGTGTTCAGCTCCTCCCCTTGCCCTTTTGGTTGTGTGTGTGTGTGTGTGTGTGTGGTTTCTTTTTTGCTGCTGGGTGAGGGAGGATCTGGGGGGAGTTGGAGTTGGAGGATGCCAGGGGCACGGAGGCTTGACTTAGCCCCTGCACTCCCACCATGCCATCTGAAAAAGCAGTGGGGCTTGATTTCTGCCTTCTGGGTGACCACAGGATGGGCTTCCCGCGGATGGTGATGGGACATCTGCGTTTGCACATACTGCCTCGGGCCAGGAGAGAGTAGGACACCCACCAGCTGGTCCTGGGGACACTGTCACCGGGCCTCTTGGGGTTTCAGGTCCACAGGCAAGTCCCAGAACTTCCCTGAGCCTTGGTTCTTCCATCTGCAAAATGGGGAGCGTTGTCATACGGTGACACCTGCCTCCTCGAGGATTTTACAAATAGCGGGAGGTGCTTGAGCCCCAGGTGGATGCTGAATTTGAGCACCTTTCTGCCCAGGCCTTTGTGCCAGTCCCCCTGGCAGGAAATGCCCATGAACCCGGGTATGGCAGCCATGCAGGTGTCCCGCCCTGTCATTGCAAAAAAAAAACAAAAAACGGTAAGTTACCTAACACTGTAAGACTGACTTTTCCCCTAAAAGGCATCTCATGTAAGGAATTTGAGTCTTACTAATTAGTCTTAGCCTGAATTTGTTTGCCAAGTGGGGGCTGTTATGGTGTCTTCATTGGTTGTCGCAAGTGAAAAAAGCGTTAGGTGGACGAGTGCCTCGCAGAGGTTGGGTGGCAGGTGACATCTCATTGGGAAGACCAGCCTGGGTGGAGGATCACACAGGCAGAGGGTGTGGGCTGCCTATGGTACTCTGCGAGGAGGAGGAGGAGGCGGAGGGGACTTTGAGTTGCGCACCCCCTGCTCCCCACCTGCTCCGAGGGAGGAGCAGCAACGCCTCTGCTCACAGGCCCCGCATTCACGGTGCGGGTGGGCAGCAGGCCTGAGCCACCTCAGCAGTACTGTCTGGGCCGCCTCAAGCCAAGTGACTTAACCTCCTGGGCCTCTGTCTCGTCCTGTGCAAGTTGGGAGCGCAGCGGTGGCCACCCTGGGTGGGGGTTACATGGGCAGGTCTGTAAAGGCAGCAGATCCATGCCTGGCACTAAGTAACTGCTCAGCGAAGGTCGCTGTTGGTGTTTGAATTGGTAAGTATTTCACAGTGATTGTTACGTGCCCGCCCAAGGGCAGCCAGCCCTGGACCTGCCCCTTCCCTGGGCAAGTGCCGCCGTGACCCAGCCTGGCGCTCTGTGAATGCTCTGTCGGAGGCCACTGTTCTGGAATAACCAGAAGGTGCTCCACAGCCCTTCCGGCAGCGGGACGATACCCTTCAGCCTGGGAACCTGTCAGTTGCCTTCTCCACGAGGCACGCTCTGCAAAACCGCTCACAGCCCACAGAGCCTTTCCTCGACCCCGCGGGCAGAACGAGCTTTTTCCTTGCCCTCCTCCTCCCTGTCCTCTGCATCTTTTATTGCTATGAGCACGCAGTATTCGAATCATCTGTTCATGATCTTGACCCACTCAGTGGTGGGGAGGGCGAAGGCTGTGGCTGCTCTGTGTTTATATCCCCAGTGCTATACTTGGCACAGCAAGGAGGGGCACATATAATTTTTGAATGAACGAATGCGTAATAGCCATCAGGCACCTTTATCCTAATCATCTCGGTCCAGCACACCCAGAGATCGAAATTCCAGGCAGAACCTACTCCTTTTTCTGGCCTGCTAGCAGTTTCCACTTGGGGACTAGAAAGGTAAAATTGTCCATTGTTCCCTACAAACCTCAGCTTCTACCTCTGTGAGATGGGAACACCAGAACCCACCTTGCGGGCTTTTGGGGAAGTTGGTTGAGATGACGGGGTATGTGTCAGTGCCTGGCTTGAGGTGCGTTCTTGCCAGACATGACCCTGATCCCAGAGGCAGAAACAGCGCAGGCTGGGGTACCTGGCTGGCTCAGTCCGTGGAGCGTGTGACTCTTGCTCTCGGGGGTCATGAGTGTGATCTACACGTTGGGCGCAGAGCCTACTTATATTAATTTGGGGCACCTAGATGGTTTAGTCAGTTGAGCTACTGCCTTCCACTCACAGCCCATGATCTCAGGTCATGGTCCTGGGATCGAGCCCCACATCCGGGCTCCCTGCTCAGCGGGAGTCTGCTTCCCCCTCTCCCTCTGCTCCTCCCCGCGCAGGTCGCTCCTACTCTCTCTCAAATAATAAAATCTTTAAAAATAAATAAATAAAACTTAAAAAAAGAGAAAAGGAACAGTGTGGGCACCCCAGGCAGCAAAGTGGGTGGGTGGGCGGACACAGTTCACTGGCGGCCCACCAACGTCCTTCCCAGGATAGGCAGGCCATTCCCACTGGCAGGCTAGAGTTTGGGAAGGCAGAACAGAGTCTGGGCTGTGGGGTGTTTAGATTCCAAGTAGACAGGGTATGTGACAGTGCGGGTGTTGATTCCTTCTCTCAAGCCACATATTTGGGATTTCTTTCTCCCCTGGCTCCTACCTTCAGGCTCCTATGAAGTTAAATCAGTAATTCTGGAGGTAAATCTCTTGGAGACAGAATGAGGCACCCTCCGTATGTCTAGATGCGGGCCGTTCTCTTCCTCTCCAGATTTCCCATCCCTTGGGGCCCTGGGGAGGTGGGGGGGCACTTAGGAATTAGGGATGCAGGTCTTTTACCGAGAGGGGCCAGAGTTCTCAGGCCCAGTATTGGATGCTGCTCCGCTTTCTGCTGCGGCGGGGAAGGAAGCTCAGGGTTCTAGTGCAGCCTTGTGCCAGAAAGCCACTGGTGTCCTTCCCATGGATTCCCCTATGACAGCCCTGCTGGTCAGGTATCAGTTTCTCCGTTTTGTGAGCGGATAGTAATCATTCAGTAAATGATAGCTATTATTCGTGTCTGGCAATGGGCCTTGTACTAGACATGCCTTGTGTCGGGGCGCCTGGGTAGCTCAGCCTGTTAGAGAGTCTGAGTCTCGATTTCTGCTTAGGGTCGTGAGATCGCCCCCCAAATCTCTCTCTCTCTCTCTCTCTCAAATAAATAAATCTTTAAAAAAAAAAAATGATATGCCTTAATGTCATTCAATCCACAAAACCGCCCCACGAGGCAGATACTAGCCCCCATGGTCTGCGTGGAAAGGGAGGCTTGGTCCGTTCAGGTGGGCAGCCCCAGGGCTCTTCCCACAGGGACAGGGGTGTATCTTGGAACCCAGCTCTCGCTGGCTCCAATGTCTGTGTAGTCACTCAGCCACACAGTTGGGTGGTACTTGAGGGCCCGGCTACCTGGCTGGGGGTCTCTGCCCATCACATTCTGGGCCACATAAGAGCCACCATAGTGGAATAAATTCAGGCTGCTTGCAGTAACTCCTTGCAAGGAAGGGTCCCGGTAGCTTCTGTTTCTAGGGGGTGCCCTTTGCGGCCTGATCAGGAAAATGCATCAGCCCAGAAGTGGCCTGCCACCCTTCTCTGTGATGGGCCGGGATCCGGAGTCTGGCCACCAAGTCTCTACCTTACCCCAACCCCCTGAGTCCTAAGAGCCCACCCTTGCTGGCTCTGGGGCTTCCGTGTAGCACAAGGGGCTTCCCCCAACTCCTGCTGAAGGCCAACCTTGACTCTTGGCCTTGCCTCACCCCTGGAGTAAGACAGCTCACCATGTCCCCAGCCCTCTGGGCAATGTTTAGGTTCCTATGCCCTAGGAAAGGGCCACTCCCTCATTGCTGCGTGGTCCGAGGCTAGAGCTCTGACTTCCTAGAATCAAGGCTCATGCCTCCCCTGGGTGTGTTACAAGGTCGTGGTGCCCAGTTCAAATGTGTGTGGGGATGTGGGGGGGGGTTTAAAAATGTGTTTGGTTGCGGCGCCTGAGCCAGTCACCAACTGAGCCAGTTGAGTGTCCCACTCGTGATTTTCCACGCAGGTCACGATCTCAGGGCCTTGGGACAGAGCCCTAGTGGTGGGACTCAGCGCAGTCTGCTTGAGATTCTGGCTGTCCCTCTCCCCCTTCCCCCACTTGAGCGTGCACACCCCCCCCCCAAATAAATAAATCTTTGAAAACAAAAGCTTGGGGCCTGAAGGCCTTATGGTTGAGACTGAGGCCTCTAGACTATCAGCAGGCCCTCGTGGCAGCCCCTGGCCACATGTGGCTCTTAGCACTTGAAATGTGCTGGTCTCATTTGAGATGTGTTGGAAGTTAGAAACACACACTGGATTTTGAAGGCTCCCTACAAACCAAGAGACCTAAAATATGCTGGATAATTCTGAAGTGTATCACATGTTGAAATGGTAGCAGTTTGGGGGCATGTTGTGTGAAATAAAGTCATTGTAATTAATTTCTAATTTCTTTTTTTACTTTAATGTGACTACCGGGAAATTTTAAATAGCCTCCCTGACCGTTATTCTGTTCCCTTAGGACATGCTGTTCCCGTCTGAGTTCAGAGCCTGCCTTCCCCTCCCCTCAGCTGTGTACTTGAGCAATTGATGGGTTCTTTTTGAACCTGAGTTCCCTCATAAGACCTTCCTCACAAGATTAGAACTGGGTTTGAGTGAGAAAACTGCGCAGAAAATCCTGGCGTGGCCCTTGGCCCACAGGACTTGCTCAGTAAACAGTAGCTTCTATTTGTTATTTTAATAGAGCCACAATGACACAAGCTCTCTGAAGGTCTTTGTCCCTTGAGGACAGCCGTGAAATCCAGTGACTTCTGGGAAGGAGGGTGAGGAAGAAGGAGGGATGAGGTTAGGGTGCCCGTGGAGCAGGCGGGCATGGGGCGGCCTGCCTGGAGGGAGTCCAGCCAGGCGGCCCACGTACCAGCCTGCTCCGTCCCAGGCTTGCCCAGCCCTGGGGAGACCTGAGCCAAACTCCTTCGGGTGGGTCTCTGGCCAGCACCAGGGGAGAAGAAGCAGAGGGAGAAGCTGGCGCAGAGGCCCGTACACGGGCCCTGGGAGAAACAGCTCCCACTTTATCATGGGTCTCCCTCCCGGAGCCCACCCAGTGCCCCCGGATCCACCCAGCTGGGCTCCTGAGAGGGGCCTTCCCACTGAGATACAGGAAGGACAAGATCAAGGGCTAGAGGGGCGCCTGGGTGGCTCAGTCGTTAAGCGTCTGCCTTCGGCTCAGGTCATGATCCCAGGGTCCTGAGATCAATCCCCGCATCGGGCTCCCTGCTCTGCAGGAAGCCTGCTTCTCCCACTACCATTCCCTCTGCTTGTGTTCCCTCTCTCGCTGTGTTTCTCTCTGTCAAATAAATAAAAATCTTAAAAAAAAAAAAAAAAGATCAAGGGCTAGAGTAGCTCCTTTTTCACAAATGGAGGTGGCCAGCATCCCTCAGTCTGCACAGACCTGGATGGGGAAGGTCCTGCAGGCACAGGTCAGGGGCCGCCAAGCCTTTTCTGTTCCTCCGGTGAGGAGAGGATGCCTCCGGCCTCGAGCTCTGGACACTGGCCAGCGGTCTGAGCTCCTGGTCACTTCCCAACCTGCCCTGAGGACAGTGCCCTCTTGCTGCCCAGTCACCTATCACCCTGAGGCCGGGCCAGCTCTCGCCATCCATCATGGCTTCCTTGAAGAGCTGGCACCAGACCCAAGCTTGTGTCTCTAGAGTTCCTTGGAACAGCCGACTTGCCTCCCCAAGCAGCCGTCATTCCTGATGCCCAACATACCTCCATCCCACTCCCACCAGAACCACCACAGCTCCTTCTGCCCACTCCCCTGTCCCCTTGTTGGGGCTGATCTCTGGGGCAGCAGGCTTCAATCTTATCTGCATAAACCAGAGCCCTTGGCTGGGCTGGGCTGGGGGAGGGGCAGTCCTGGAAGGTGAGGGGCCCCTCTATTGTTCCCCTAGCCACCCTGGTGGTCTTCCCGCTCTAACAGCCCATTCCTTCTGGGGCCCAGAGCTGGCTGGCTTTCTGGAAGGAGCCTGGCTGTTTTCTGTAGGGCCCATCACCATGACACCGGCCGGGGAGGGGCCAGACCCAGTGGGGCGTTGGCCCCCAGCAGCCCTCCCCGAGGAGCAACAGGGAGCGGCCATGGGCCTGCTCCCCAGAGACGGGCACTGGGATTAGGGTATCGGCTTTCCTCGGCTTTCCAGGTGGTTGCTGGTGGCGCCTATTGAATTCCGTGCCCGCCGTCCGCTCCCTGGGCTGCGTGGGTGGAGGTGATTGGGCGGCCACTTGGGGCCAGACTGGGCTCCCTGGGAGAGAAGGGGGAATGGAGGGGACAGCCACGGGGTCCTGTGACAGGATTTGGGACAGCCTGACAACCTAAGGGTGGGACAAGGCTCCAGGAGAAGAGTCTGAAGGCAGCTGTCCTGGCAAGGTCTTTTCTGGAAAACTTGTCTGGTGTTGCCTGGAAGACTCCGTCCTGCCCCCCAGCCACCCCAGCCCATTTGCGCTGTCCTTTGGCTGCCATTGCCTCTTGTTCTTTCCTCTTGCTTCCGAGTCCCCGCCAGGCTCCTCACTGGGCAGGTCCTGATTTCTACTTCTGACCTGTCATCGTCTCTGGGACCCCTACCTGGCGCTCTGAGCACTCTGAGGCCACGTTCCCCTTGAAGTCGCCTCCCCACCCCCAGCTCTGGACCCCTCCTGAGCTCCTGGGGGCCACACACCAGGACCAAGATGGTCAGGACTTTCCCGCTACCCCCTTTTCCCCAGAGGCAGAACCCCAGTCCTACTTCAGCTCTGGGGGTGCAGGCCCAGGAGCAGCAATGGCCAGGCTCTGCCCAGGTCCCTACCTCCTCTCCCCACCCTAGATCCCCAGGGAGACTCTCTGCCCCGCCCCCCACTCCCCTCCTGCCCGCACCAGCCTCCACCCTGGGCTGCTGGGATGGGCTCCTTTGATGGGCTGACTCAGCATCTGGCAGGGACACGTCCTGGAGACAGCTGGGGGAGGGGTGGAGAAAAACAGGCCCGTCTCCTGGAAGAAGCCCACTTACCCCTCCCTTGGGAGGGACGGAGCTGGATGGGGCCGTGGAGGTGTCTAAACATTTCAGGAAAGCACCTGGAGCTTCTTGTCCCCCTGCTCAGACACCCCCAGAGGGTAATAGAGCAGGTCCCAGTACCGGGGGAAGGGAGCAGGGGGGAGCTGAGCCCCATTTTCTCTAATCCCAATGGCTTGGGACTGGCAGAGGGGAGTGAGGTTCAAAGCAGGCCCTCCGGCTTTAATGACAGGGTTCCAGGAAGCCTGCCCATGTGAAGAATCGGGAAGAGAAGCCTGCGGCCCTGAGCCCCAGGCCGGACCGCCCTGATGCCCCGGAGCTCTCCCCTGAACCGCTAGGCTGCCCGGCCCAGGCCTGCCCACTGCTGCATTGCTTATCCCAAGCTCGGGCTGGAGCTCTGGCCGCAAGAGGCCTTGAGCACCACCCGGAAGGAAGGCCGTGGTTTCATCAGCGACCAGCTGCCTCCCAGCAGAGACTGCGCCGCTGTGGGAGAGCAACCCATGTTTATGACTCCTGCCGAGGCCTCCTCCCAGTCCGGACTTGGGTCCTTCGGGGCCAGCCCACGGGCGGTGGGAGGAACACGGGGTCCAAGTCAGAGACCTTGTGGGAACTCTGGCTCCTCCACCGTGAAGCTGGGTGACCTCAGGCCGTGCGCTTCACATCTGGACTCTGTTTCCCGGCCTTGAGAATGGGGGTGACCAGCCCCAGCCAGGTTGCTATGGGAAGGAAGGCTCTTTGGAATGAGAGGAGGTGGGGAGGAGCGAGGATGTCAGGGCTGCTTGCAACCCCCCCTCGCACCCGCCTGATTCTCCTCCCCACTTTCTCAGGGTGATTATGGGCTCTGCCCGGCTGGGGCAGAAAGCTGAGCCTGCCCGTTGGCGGCAACTGGTCAGACCTGTTCCTGCTCACCTCGGCCTGGGGGAGGGATTAGCTGGAGGGGAGAAGAGCCTCACTTACTCCGAACTAGATCCTGTGAGGGCTGTGGGGGGAGGGGGGTAAGCAGCAGCAGGCAGGGAGGAGGGGGGCCCCTCCTGGGATTGCACCCTGCTGACAGGGAGCGTTGGGGAGAAGAGGATCCTTCGTAACCACTGGGGACCCCCTCCACATTTTTGCGCTTGCTTCTCTGGCTTTGCTGTTGTGTGGGGATGAGGGGAGCGTGCTGAAGGAGAAACTGGGGAAGGGCCCAGGGCCTCTGGCCGAGATCAGGGTGAACACAAGTCCATCCACCACCGCTCCTTCCTGTCTTCCTCTCCACACCCCCCACACCAACATCGTGAAACACGGAAAGACCTGCCCGGGGAGTTAAAGGAAGGCAAAGTCACCCTTCAGCCACCCCCGCCCCTCATGAAGGTTGGGGGGTGGGGAGCCCCAGGTGGCAACTGCCTCCTAGGACTGGCAAGTTGGGGCAGGGAGGCCCTAAGCCCTTGTCCGCTTCCCTGCCTCCCTGGCAGCTCTACTCTCCTGGGGACTGCGTTTCAGAGCAGCCTGGCCGGCACCCTACCCCCCAGACTCTCCCTTCTCAGCTTCGTGTGACTCGTCGGTAGTGTTCCCAGCACCGGGCAAGTCTGCACGGGCACGGGGATTTGAAGTTGTGAAGCGTTCTCACCCTTATGAATTCTCTCACTGGGCCTCGCAGCGACCCTGGGACCCTGTAAATGAGGAACCTGAGGCGCAAGAAGGAAATGACTTGCCCCTGGTCACATAGCTAGTAGGTGGGGAAGCAGACACTGGTGGCGGAGCCTTGACCCCGGCCTGGTCTTTGCTCGTTGCCTGGTGCCCTGGGGGTCACCGGGCGCGAGCAGGCTGGCTGCTGCAGCCCCAGGCCTGGGAGGAAGGGGAGAGGGACCCCCAAGTCCGCCCTCGGGCTCAAGCTTCTAGCCGAGGTTTCAGTTGCTCAGTTGCTCGGCCCGTGCATACCCGGCTTCCCTCCATTGTGTAAATGGGTCCGAGGGCCGCAGCATCTAAGCTAAGCTGCTTAAGTTGGACCAAGGGTGGTGAAAACCATTTTCAGCTGAGTGTCAGAGTGCTGGAGAGAACCCTGCCTGAGCCCTTTCGGTCCCGACTCAGGGCCATGGCCACAGCCACGCTGGGCTCCCTGCAGCCCAGCCCTGCTTCTCTTGGCTACTTCCCCAGCAGGATCTTTGGGGTTCTGCTGCTGCCTTTACCCCCGGCCCCGTGCTCGGGGGGTCCCGGTCCAGGACCCCTGGCTGTGCTTCCCCCAGGTCTGGGGTCATCTAGCTGCCTGCTTCCTTTTCGTTGGGCTATTTGGCTTGGATGGGGAAAGGCTTTACTGTAAACACACAGACCAGCTTTCAGTAAACACCCTGTCTGCCCTGCCGCAGAGAACTGGGTACCAAGGGGCCCGGGGTCCCCAGGCACCCAGCCAGGCTGGCAGTGGTGCCACCCCCACCCCAAAGGGGGCCCGACTGAACTTTTACAGGGGAGGGATAAGGTAGCATTCAGAATAACACGGTTAACCTTAGAATGTCACAAGGGAA
Organism: Procyon lotor; assembly: GCA_028646535.1. Classification (NCBI taxonomy): domain Eukaryota; kingdom Metazoa; phylum Chordata; class Mammalia; order Carnivora; family Procyonidae; genus Procyon; species Procyon lotor. The sequence continues at coordinate 42,612,027 of CM053619.1, forward strand.
GGGACTGGAGCTGATCTGGTCCCACCTCCCGTTTGCAGAAGGAGGTAACTGGCTTGGAGGGGGCACCGGGGCAGTTTGCTATGCCCTTGCTAAACGCCAGGTCTTCTGGGTTCCAGCCCAGCATTCTCTCAAATTGCCGTGTGGGATCCTGGCAAACTTGCCCTAGTCCCAATGTGTTCCTTGTGGGGGAGGGGAGGGGAAGGGGTCAGGCACCAGGCCGGGAGGACGGGACCTAAAAGGACGCAGAATGGCCACGGGACACTCCTTTATCCCCACAGCGGGAGCTGCGGCCTCGGCTCTGCACCATGAAGAAGGGTGCCAACGGCTACGGCTTCAACTTGCACAGCGACAAGTCCAAGCCGGGCCAGTTCATCCGGGCAGTGGACCCAGACTCACCCGCCGAGGCCTCGGGGCTCCGGGCTCAGGACCGCATCGTGGAGGTAATGCTTCTCGCCCTCTTTCCAGGCACCTGCTTCCCGCCTACCTCCACATAGACAAGCAGTTCCTGGGGCAGCCATCACGCCCCCTGCCCCTTGGTTAGACCAAGGGGTCCAGGCAGCCCAGATGGGGGTGGAGAGGAGCAGCGTGGTGGCTGGGTGGGCAGGAGGGTGGGCAGGAAGGGTGATGGACGGTAGATGGATTTCTTTCCTGCCCCCACCTTCTCTGGGTTCTTATTCACAGAGAGACACACCAGGGCCCAGGATCCGGGGCCCAGGATTCACCCAGCAGTTCCAATGGGCCTGTGGGGCCACCCACAGAGTGTCCTTCTGCCTGAGGCCTCCTGCTGGCAGGTGCACTCAGAACTCTGTGTGCCGTGCTCAGGAGGAAAGGAAACATGAACCCCGAGCCATGGGCAGGCCCCAGAATCTCAGTCTTAGAACCTTAGAGCGAGGAGGACAGCCTTCCCAAGACTTCTCATTTTACACGTTAGCAAACCACGGCCCAGGGCGGGAAGTCGGACCCAAGTACACAGACAAGCTCGGGCCCACCCCAGGCCTCGCCGATCTTTCCTGTCCCTTCTGTCACAGCTGTGTTTGTTTAGTCTTTTCTGGATATTTTCTTTGGCTTTTCTCATGTGTCCTGCCTCCTCATTTGATTGTCAAGTGGGAGGACCATTGGGTTATAGTTCAGGACTCCCAGGCAAGGGGGGTTTCATGTCCCCCGACTGCCAACTGGCCGAGGACACGAAGAGGACCGTTCATACTGCCTCCGCCTCCCCCTCCAAAACTGTGCCAGTGACCCCTGACCTCCCCCCCAACAGGTGAACGGGGTGTGCGTGGAGGGCAAGCAGCACGGGGACGTGGTATCTGCCATCAGAGCCGGTGGGGACGAGACCAAGCTGCTGGTGGTAGACAAGGAGACTGATGAGTTCTTCAAGAAATGCAAAGTGATCCCCTCTCAAGAGCACCTGAACGGTAAGCAGCTGGAATGTTGTTCCAGGTCAGGGATGCTGGCCAGTGCTCTAGAGTCCACTGTGTCCTGGGTCAGGGGTGGGCGGCTTCCTCCCTCTCCCTCGGGGGAGGTCGGGAAAAGAGGGGCCTGATGTCGGGAGAGGAAGCGGGGATGGCAGTGGGTTCTGAGGACAGCAAAGGACGGGGTTGGGCGAGGCCAGACAGAGGTACTTATTCCCAGACGAAAGCCTCAGCACTGAGGGGGGGCCTCACCCCCCAGCCCCTGCACCCCTAGTAGGTTCTCCAGGCAGCGCTCTCATGCAAGGGAAGGGTTAACTCCTGCCTTGCTTGGTCTGATCAGAGTCCAGTGACAGGGGCCCGGCGCCTCCCCTCCCTGCTCTCAGGTTGTCTTGGAAACGCAGGCTCACTGGCTCTAGCAGGCAGTGGGTCCCTCCTTGGTCCCTGGGCCCCTGCCCTCCCTACCCCCCACATCACGCTGCCAAGCCTGGCACCTCCCCCTGCCCAAGCCCCAGCCAGAAGGGGGACAGGCTGCTGCCCGAGGGCAGGGAGGCGTTAAGCAAACCTCTTCTCCTAGGTCTGGGCTTTCTCCCTGGAAAGATGGCTCCTGGGGGAAGGGGCGGTAGGGCGGGCGGGGCCTCCTAAGGGTGTTGGGCTTTTATTTGCAGGGGGTGATCCACGTAAAGCTGCAGACTCCGGTCTCTGGGTGGAGGGGCCAAGTGGAAGCCTTCTACAGGCCTGGTTGGTAGGGCGCCACCTTACCCTTGTTTCCCAAGTTCACAGATGCTACATAGCTTGGATAGTGGCCTTCCTCAGTGAGGGGGAAACCGAGGCCCCGAGAAGCCCCCGCCTTGCTCTTGGCCACATGGTGGGGAGGACAGCTGAGATCTGGATTCCACCCAGGTCCTGAAATACCTTCCCCTGAGGCCTCCGGCATCCTCCCCCCACCTACCCCTAGGAAATCAGCCCTCAGACATTCCTTCCTCTTATCTCTCTGGCTGGGTGGGAAGGCCCTGAGAACCACACCAGCCTCTGGCCAGGAGAGCTACCCAGGGAGGGGCCTGAGGGCAAGTGTCCTCCCCAAGGATGAGGGGATCTCCAGGCTGTCCTCCGCTCCTCCCAGCAACTGCCTCCTGACCACGTGAGACAGCCTGGGGCTGGGGGAGTGGGTAAGGGTCCCCGGGTCCCCGCGACCCCCTGCCCAGCCACTGTGGGAAGAGGGTGGGTAGCCACAGGGAGGAAATGGTGAGTCAGGTGTACCTGAAGTCCAGGCCGGCAGGAAAGACGCATGTTGATAGTAAAGGAAGAGTTCAGAGTTCATAAGAGACTGACCAGCCCCCGGAGGTGGAAAAGTCCCACCTTAGAGCCAGGCAGGGCCCCCACCTGAGTGAGCCGGGGCGGGGGGGACAGGCTGGCGTTCTCTCTTCCTGAGCACCCCCTTACCCTCACATTGGCAAGCTGGAGTAGAGATTATATTCTCTTTCAGCTGAGGCAGCTACTGACCAGAGTCTGGGGTGTGGTTCCAGCTCTGGTGCCCAGGCCTAGGGATCTGCATTTCTAACAAGCTTCCCAGGTGACTCTTAGGCAGCCAGCCTGGAATTTCCTCTCCCTCGAGGACAGTGGGTTTTCCAAATTGCTCATTACCCAACCGTGGTTCGCAAGATCAACCTAGTAGGCAAAGACTAGGGTTCTTCTTTAAATGAAAATGAATTGACAATACCGGAGAGCGTTACGAGGTGGTAAGGGTGCATGTCGTTTGTGAAACTTGCTACCCGCGGTCTGGGTGTGTGCCGACCGGGTCATCAGAATGTGAGCTGTGCTTCCAGAGGGTTGCAGTCAGGAGACTTAAACACTGATGTGGGGCACAAGGTCTAATTATGGGCCAAAGCCCGCAGCTCTCCCTCCTCCTCTCCGCGCACCACTCCAACCACATTCCCCAGGGCTTCTGGACTCACCTGCCGGTTTTTTGTTTTCCTCCCTTTCTCCTAGGTCCCTTGCCTGAGCCCTTTACCAACGGGGAGATTCAGAAGGTAAAGACATCCCTCTCTGATGCTTCTCTGGCTCTCAATAAGGCAGGGGCTGCCAGCAAAGGGTGGAAGGCGGCATGGTTGGGCCGAGGACGGCTGTCAGGCTCAGGCTGTGGCCCCTCCTGAGCCCCAAGCTGTCTAGCTGCCGGTGGTGCACCCCTTGGCCCCCGTGCGGAGCCAAGGCTCAGGCGGGAGAGGCCTGGCCCGGCCAGCCCGCCATCCCGGTGACAGGCCCCGCCTTCAGCTCCCCACCGTACAGAAGAGGCCATTCTTCCCCCCAAGAACAGAGCCTCAGTGTCTGGACACACGCTGCCTGGGCCCTGCTACTTCCAGTCTGGATTGGAAGAACAAAGCCCCTCTTCCCCTCCTCCCCTCCTCCCCAGGCAGAAGGGAAGGGAAGGCCATGGAGGCTGGGGAAGAGATGGTGGGGCCTGGTGCCAGCTGAGGCCGCGGAGGAACCCAGGCAGAGGCCAAGCACCAAGCTGAAGCCTTGGCCAAGACCTTCACTCTGGGACGGGCTAGGCTGACTCCGAGTCAGACCACAGAGCTGGAGCTATCCGCAGGCCCTGCTCAGAGGGTTCCCGTCCCCCGGGGCTACTGCGGGGGGTGGGGGAGGTGGGGAGGGGGTGGCCCTGGGCCACCTGAACCTTCTGTCACCCCATCTGTGGGCCTAGAGCTCTCATCCTCCTTATTCCTCCAAAGTCCTTAGCTGCTTTGGGGTTAAGGTTTCAAGATTCCTGGGGTCAAGTCCAAGGAAACAGATGGGCCGCAAGAAATTCAGGGAGTATCGCACAGTTCCCTGTGCCAGGCAGAGGCCCCCAGGATCCCCACACTCCCCTCGAAGCCCCGCCATGACAATACCAGCCCCAAAGGCTAGTCAGCACAGAAGGCCACTTGGGGAGGTTGGGCGCATGTGAGCAGTTTAGCTAATCCCACTATGGTCCCTCCCACCTGGGTGGTGGAACCGGGCTGCCCTCTGATCCTTAGAGGAATGTGAAATGTCAATCCCCAAGGCTGGCCGGCCAGCCAGCCCCCCGCAGACTCAGGCAGTGTGGGAGCTCCTCACACCGAGGCACCTGTCTTCCCTGGGACACCCTCCCTTGTCCCAGGGCTTCCCCACTCCATCCCTCGCCAACCCACACCCCTCTCTGTGCCAGGAGAACAGTCGTGAAGCGCTGGCCGAGGTGGCCTCTGAGAGCCCCAGATCAGCCCTGGCAAGATCCACCTCCAGCGATACCAGTGAGGAGGTAGGCTGCCGGCTGGGCGGGCAGAGGGCGGCACTGGGTTACAGGAAGCCCATTCCCAGGCCACGCTCGTTCCTGGCACACCAGCCTGCCCGGGAGGTCACATGCTATGCCACGTTCTGTCCTTGTGACCTGGCTTCCCTGGGCACTGCCCCAAGGGAGCCACCTTGCCGAGGCTGAGGACCGGGACGCCTGGCCAGGCACTGACTCCCACCCTCTGCCGCCGCCGCCTCCTCTTTGCAGCTGAATTCCCAAGACAGCCCCAGGAAACAGGACTCCACGGCCCCCTCGTCTACCTCCTCCTCCTCCGACCCCATCTTGGACTTCAACATCTCCCTGGCCGTGGCCAAAGAGAGGGCCCATCAGAAGCGCAGCAGCAAGCGGGCCCCGCAGATGGACTGGAGCAAGAAAAACGAACTCTTCGGCAACCTCTGAGCATCCTCCGGGGCACCGGGGCACCGGCCCGGGAAAGCTGGGAGGGCCTGGCCAGGCCCCAGCCCCCCTCCCTCACCCTCCTCCTCACTCACTGCCCCTCCCCCAATCGACACATAAATCAGCACCAGCATCCCTCCCCACCCCACCCCACCCCCCATCGGTGAATCTGATTTGTCTAGAGAACTATGCTCTTCCCTTACCTCCCGGGAAGGTGAATGTTTCCATCCTGCCCCAATCAGAAAGCAGACTCTTTCCCATTCCTCCTCCCCGAGTGCTTCAGCCCCTTGCCACTCCCCCCAGGGACATCACTGGAACCCACATCAAACAAGGGTGGGGGGACTCGGCAAGAGGGCCCGGTCCCTTATGACCCCCAGTGATGACTGAGTCCAGGGTTGAGCGAGGACTCCCAATGACAGCATCGACATTGTGGAATGGACACGGGTCCGTCTTGCTTAGAGCCGTGGCTTGGGCATCTTATTTTCATTCATTTGATTTTTTGAGTGCGGTATCAGAATTTAGAGGGATTTCTGTTTCCTTGATTAACATGATTTTCCAGGTTGCTGCATCCAGGACATAGCAGCAACCTCAGCCTTAAAACTTCGTTTCTGCCCTGGAGCCCTGGGCAGCTTGGGGCGGGTCTAGCTGCCCCCTGCCCAGCCACCCTAATGTAAGGAAACTCATCAGAAATTCAACTGGCTTCCAAAGTGCCTCAGCCTCTGTGTTGTCCTTTAGAGCTCTGGGTGGCCCCAGGGCAGCCTCTGGCTGAGGGTAGGGTACAGCTGGAGGGGAGGACAGTCCGGCTTCTCAGACTCCAGGCGGGGGAGTAGCATGTGGGCAGCTGTGTTCGGAGGGCCTTGGGCCCCCAAGCTGCCTGGGCTTCGCACGAGTCCCGTGGGAGTGGGACCTGCCCAGCTCCTCCTGAATGGATGCAAGGGCTGCCCCCGCCCCCACGAAACCTTTATGGTAGAAAGTGGGAGGGGAGATTCACATACTCAGAGAACTTTGTGCAGTTTCTAATTTAGAAGCACTGAAGTGGTAAAGTCCCGAAGGAGCTGCATTTGCGATGCAAAGACGAGGCTTTAAACTTTTCCACTCACGGCCAGTGGGGTGTGGGAGCAGTGGGAGCAGTGGGAGCTGGCACCAGATTCTCCATCTCATCTGGCCATGGACCCGTGGACATGACCAAAGGGCAGTTGTCCTGGGCGTGCTCTTGGGGGGGGGGGTGCTTTCCAAGAGCAAAATACCCTGCTGCTCCTCAAGAGATCCAGGTCTCTTCCACCTGGCACCTGAGGCCACATCCTGGAAGTCTGCCAGGGTGGCCCACGAGGGCTGAGGCTGCCAGGCCCAGAGGTGCTTGATGGAAGAAAAGGAAGCTGCTGCTCGAGGAGGCGGCTAACCAAAGAGGACCCAGGGAGCCCCTAGGGCTCCGAGAAGGCTGGGTCACTATCTGGCCATCTTGGCCTCTAGTTTAGATTCCCCAGCCTCCAAGCCATTCAAAACCCTTTCATAAGCACCCTGGGCGTGAGCCCGGCCCACCCCACCCCAACCTTGCCCCCAACCTGTGACCCCTGGTGGAAGCCCCTCCCAGGTAAGCCGGGCCTGAAGACTGCTCCACGGGGCAGCAGAGGGGACCCCCCCCCCCGCAAACCGTGGGGGCCTCTGACGCAGGGACGGAACTGTCACTGAGGGTCAGACACACAACAGACCCCTCTGTGCTCAGCAAGCAGTCGGAGTCTGGTTTCCCACCTGCACAGAGGTGCTGGAATACAGCTGGGGGGGGGGCGGGGGGACTGGGAACCAAGGGCCACCACAGTTCTGCCTCGGCTTCCTTGAGCACACCACTGCAACTCACCGGGAAGGCTTCCTCCCTTTGAAAAGACTGAGTACCCTCAAACATCTCTTCCACAACCATGTTTTGAAACCTGGCTGGCCTCTCAGTGGCCACAGAGGTTATGAGGAGACAGCAGGAAATGGAGGGGTGTCCTGTTGCCGGCAGCCCCGCCATCTCAAACCTGTGCCTCTGGCGCCCCCTTGTGGACTTACCAGGCCCAGCTGCTCCCAGAGGCAGAGAAGAGCGGAGCGGAGCGGGAGGTCCAAGGTCCCTTCAGGAAGGTATGCAGAGTGGCTTCTGCTTTTTCCCCCAGCCCTTGCAACTAAGCAGAGGCTCAGGCTTCACCAGTACAGGGGTGCTCCAGCCACAAGGAGCTGCATCCAAAACACTCCCGGGTCCAAAGAGTAGAAAGGAGGAGCAAGGACAAGGATACTCACCCACTTTCCAAGCCACCTGTCATTCAGGGTCAAGTTCGTTCACTTCCAAACTTCCCGGGGTCCCGCTTGGCCTGCTTCTGCAGGACAAAAGCAGACTGAGCTCCCTCTGCCCTGATCCTACCACACCGGACTGGATGCTGCAGGTCGGGCCTTCTGGTGGCTCACTGCACACAGGCCCAAGAAAAAGCCAGACAAGGTGCCAAGCGGTACGGTTTACTCCCAGCCAGGGCCCCCACTGGCCTCGGCCCCCACCTCCACCCTGCCCCCTGGGGATCCACCCTGTCCGCTCCAGGTTCTGAGAGTCCAGGGCTGGCCAGGAGGATGGGCTGTCTCCGGAGTCACTCGTCCACACCGCCAGCCAGAGGGAGGCCAAGGCAAGTCCGGCCCAGAGTCCGAAGGGCCCCACAGGGAGAGTCCCAGGCTCCGGAGGGGCCGGGCGCACTATGCCCCGCAGCCCCCAACAGTTCACCTTCTGTGACAGGGCTCTGCTGTCCTGGGCTGCGTGTTCCCAGCACCCTCATTCACACGGGGCGGCAGCCAGTGGGACTCCGCCGGCCCATCTCTGTAGCACTTCTCTTCCACGTGGCTGGTCTGCTCCAGGAGCCACCGCCGCTCACGCTCGTGCATCGTCAGCCTGAGCGTCACCTCCTGGAAGACGCTGCTCACGGCCACCTACGTGAGCCCGAGAGAGCAGGGGCAGCTAAGTTACAGCCTCAGGCCCCAGCACCACGGGGCCCCGCCATCTGCCCCAGGCCTCGCCCTCCACCTGTGACATCCGTACCTGCTCAAAGTGAAGCTTCTGGAACATCCGGATACTTGGTTCATTTCCTTGCCCTATTTTAGCCTCAAACTTGGTCAGACCTAGTTTGGTCACTCCTCCCAGAGAAGATCGGAGAGAGAGACGAGCCACAGGATGAAGCAACCCCCTCACAGCCCCTGCCCTCCTCCCACTTTGCAATGGAGGCACCTGTCCCGGGGTCCCTACCCACAGGCCTGAAGGAGGCCCCCCTCCCAACGTGCCCCACCCCCACCCCGCCAGCCTTCACCTGGGGCCGGGCCACTTATCCACGGCCTCTCAGGCTTCCTTACCATAAGACATCATCATGAGAACAGCCTCGGTGCCGAAGCCTCTGCCCCTGCAGCTGGGCTCTAGGAGAAACAATGGCAGTCACTGGCGGCATGTGCCAGGCTCCGCCGCGGGCAAGCCGTGAGGCAGCCCAAACCTCGTTTCATCCTCAACTCGGCACAGCTGGTGCTATTACTGCCATTGTGCAGACACGGAAATAGACAAAGAGAAGTCAAAGTGACTCGCACAAGGCCTCCCAGCTTAGAGGCACCCAGCAACTCGACCCCAAAGCCGACCCTTTAACCTGAGTGTCCTGCCTCATCAGGCTTGGAGGAAGGCTGTGGACCAAGGAAGACACAGACTAGAGGGGCTCCTCCCGCAGCACGGGAAGATGCTTCAAGGAAGGTCTTGTATCTCGGTAGGGTCCCCAGCACTCAGCCCCCCCAGCGGGGATGGAGTAGAATGAAGTCTGAAGACCGCCCCTCCCCTCCGCAAACCAAAGGTTAAATTCACCCCTAAGCAGAAGACAGGAATAAAGCAAAGGACCACGGTGAATCACGGCGCTGAGGGCACTGCACAGCCCCAGCAGGCTCAAGGTTCCGCAGTTCCAAGGGCCAGAAGGGAGGGAAGGCAGGGCCAGGTGGCGGAACCAACCTGCAATCATGACCTCGATCTCCCCCAGGGAGGGGTCCCCTAGATCTGTGAGAAAGAGATTTACATCTCCCGCCATGCAGCTCTCTTCAGGGGTGCTCGGCCGGGCCTGCCACTTCTCTGCATCCAGCACGATGAACGTACACTCTGTGGAGGGAGGCGACACGGTTATCACCTACCCTCCCCGAGGAGCCCAGGTGACAACATTCTTCTCACCCAAACACGAGAACTGCAGAGCACAGTGGCCCGGGAGGAAAATGAGCCCAGAGCTTTCCTTAGCTGATGACAAAGCCCTCAATTTGTCTCCCGCGGGAAAAGATGGAGCCCAAACGGCAGCAGAATTCCCAGAGAGCAGGAACGGCAACCGCGTTTGAGCAAGACGCGGGAGGGGCCCGGCCTCCAGTGCCAGCCAGAGCCCTGCACGCCTTGCCTTCTCTAAATCCTTCCACACCTGATGCTGTGAGTGGGGGGAAAAAGACAGAAGCCGCAGTCACAGGGCCTGGCTTCCATGGGTACCAGAGTAGGACGGTTTCTGGCACCTTCCAGACTTTTCAGGAAGGGGGTTTTTCCACAAAGATTCCGGGGCCCAGAAGGCTACAGCTAGAGCGAGAAAGGGAGGGAAGCTGGACACTGCATCTGGAGCCAGCCCTCCCGCGGCCAGCCCAGCCCGGCGCCTGCGCCCCTCACTGTCCGCGTCCTCCCGCCAGCTCCGCTGCATGGAATACTCCTGCTCGAGCGTCAGCGGCTCCGAGGCGGTCAAATGCCGCAGCTCCTCCGATCCCATCCACTCGTGGTACCTGCAGGGACAGAGGACGGCCGTGGGCAGGCAGGACTGACTCGGGTAGGGGTCTGACATTTTCTGAGACGAAGAAGTGGACGGTGGGAAGGAGCACCTCACAGGGCTAACACCTGGCTCATAAAGGATCCAAGGAGGTGCACCCAGGTGGCTCAGTAAGTTAAGCGCCTGACAATTGATTTCAGCTCAGGTCACGATCTCTGGGTTGTGAGATGAAGCCCTGTGTCAGCCCTGAGCTGGGTGTGGAGACTGCTTGGGATTCTCTCTCTCCCTCTGCCCCTCCCACTGCTCACACAGGGTTTCTCTCTCCTCTCTTTAAAAAAACGAAAACAGAGGAAGGGTTATAATAGCTCCTAAGGCAAAGAGCCACAAGCACAAGACCTAGAAGCAGGGGTGCCTGGGTGGCTCAGTCATTAAGCATCTGCCTTCGGCTCAGGTCATGGTCCCGGGGTCCTGGGATCAAGCCCCTCATAGGGCTCCCTGCTCAGCGGGAAGCCTGCTTCTCCCTCTCCCACTCCTCCTGCTTGTGTTCCCACTCTTCCTCTCTCTCTCTGTCAAATAAGTAAATAAATAAAAATCTTAAAAAAAAAAAGAGAGAGAGACCTAGAGGCAGGCTGGTCTTACAAGAGAACAGCAGGAGGGGTCCGGTCTGTCTCTCCAGCTTCCCATCCTGTCTCAGGGGTCAGTGTGGGGAGGAGTCGTCTGAAGTCAAACATTCCTCAAATTCCTGAGCAGAAGTCTATGGCAAGCTGACCTCAGTAAGGACAGCTGGACATGTCTCCACAAAGGCCAGACAGGAACTCCCCAAAAAGAAAAACTACAGGGTGCCTGGGTGGCTCAGTCAGTTAAGTGTCTGCCTTCAGCTCAGGTCATGATCCTGGGGTCCTAAGATCGAGCCCAAGCGAGCCCTGAGAGGGCTCCCTGCTCAGCAGAGAGCCTACTCCTCCCTTTCCCTCCATCCTCCTCCCCCCACCACTTGTGTGCACGCACTTGCTCTCTCTCTCATTCAAATAAACCAAATCTTTTAAAAAAGAAAAGAAGAAAAACTACAAGTAGAGAATCCAGCCCCATGTCACCACCACCCCAGCCTACCAGATATTTGCCAAGTGCCCCAGCAAGAGTGCCACCCTGAGACTCAGTTCTGCCCTTTCAGAACAGCAGACGTCAGAACAAAAAAAAAAAAAAAAACAGCTCAGTTTTATGACAAGATAGTCATGGCTTCAGGAACTGAACATATCGGGGCGCCCGGGTGGCTCAGTCGTTAAGGGTCTGCCTTTGGCTTGGGTCATGGTCCCGGGGTCCTGGGATCAAGCCCGCCTTGGGCTCCCTGCTCAGCGGGAGGCCTGCTTCTCCCTCTCCCACTCCCTCTGCTTCTGTTCCCTCTCTCACTTTGTCTCTCCTTGTCAAATAAATAAATAAAATATTAAAAAAAAAAAAAGAACTGAACATATCTGAAACATCTGGGGTGCTCAGGCGGTTGGAACGGCCAGCTATGGATTTCAGCTCAGGTCATGATCTCCAGGTCCTGGGATGGAGGCCCATGTCCAGGCTCCACGCTCAGCCGGGAGGCTACTTCAGGATTCTCTCTGCCCCTCCCCCCTCACTCCAGCTCTCTCAAAAATAAATAAATCTTAAAAAAAAAAAGCTAAGCATATTCACTGGCATCGGAGGACTGTCACTAATTTACAATTACACAGTTTCTTTTCTTCCACCCATCTAGTTTACATAAAATAACTCCTTGCTGAAAGTCCAAAAAGGAAGCCGAAAGGATGGAAGGGAAATACTGAGGGAGGGGTGACTTCTTCCAGGGCAGTCCTCACTCTGCCTCAGCACTCACGTCTTTCTGCAATGACTTCTCACAGCCATGTTTCTCCTTCTCAGAGGAAACAGTCTCTGAGATTTGGAGTAAGGAAGGCTGACCCTCCTCGCTATATCCTGGGAGACGGGTTTGCACCCCACGTGAGGTGGACTATTACCTAGGCACGTGCTCTGCAGTGTAAGGTACCAGCACCACCTTCTTCCCCAGCAGCAAGGTGTTCTCATTTAACCTCATGGTAGCAACCTGCAGGAGAGGAGGGCAAACACTTCGGGACCCCGTGTTTCCTCCCCCTTAGGGTGGGAGCCCTGGGCTTTCGTTTCGCTAAATGCCTCCCGGAGCTAAGTTGTCAGAAGAACCTTGGTCCTTCTTTCTTTCCAAATATTTCAGAGAACAGGGACTCTAGACCCCTTGCGAGAAGGGGAAGAGGGCCGGTTAAAGATAATTACAAAACCCTTGCGTCGCATCTCATGGGACTAAGCCTGAGCTGCCATTTCTGCGTGTCCCTTCCATCTCAAGCCGCTGAACTACGAAGCCTCAAACCCAAGCGCCAAGACTTAACCCCAAAGCTCCCATCACGTGCCCCCGTCCCGAGGCTCCACCCCACGATCAACCTTCAGCCCCGCTTCAAGCCTATTTCCAGCCCCTCTTCCCAGCGACCACCCAGCCACCGGACTCTCCTCCCCACCCGCCGAGCCAGGTCTAACCGGGCCGCTCCGGGGTGAGGCAGGCTTCAGTTCTCAGTCCCCTCCCCTCTGTGTGGACCTGTAGGCTACTCTCCTCGATCGCCCCAAGCACCGGGGTCCCGGAGCGGCTCAGCTCACACCCCCTCCCCGCCGACGAAACCGTCGCCGGCAGCCGGGACGATCCACCTCTGGCGACCAGCCCCGCTTACCCTCCGGCCGGCGGCCCCCCTCCCCGCACCCGCCTGGGAGCGCCCCTCCCCCGTTTCCGCCACGCAGACGGCAGCCGCCCCGGCCCAATCCCGGTCCCGCCTCCTCGAGGCGCCCAATCAGCGCGCTGCGCCCCGCCCAGGGCGCGCACGGGCAAGGTGGACTCCGGGCGCGGGCGCATGCGTGCTGTGAGCGCTGGTGCGGGACAGCTGGCGCCGGCGGCGGCGGAGGGGCTGGAGGCGGTGGCCGCGGCGGCCGGGAGCGAGCCGGGGTGCAGGTGTCCGGCTGGACGGGAGGCGGGGATGGGCTTGGACGGCGCCAGGCTCGGGGCTGCTCCAGGAGGGAGGAAGAAGTCGGGGATAGGCTCGGAGCGGGGCCCTTGAGAAGAGAGGGAGGCTTGAGGCTGGAGAGCCCAAAGGCAGGACAGAAAACAGGTTGGGGGGTGGGGAATGGAGGCCCCGCTACAAAGGAGAGGTTCGGGAGCTAGGAGTTGGGTTGGGGAGCGACCTGGGCAAGCCCTAGCCCTAAGCAAACAAGTTTGTTGCCCCAGGCGGAGGAGACAGTTATTTGGACTGCAGTGTGTGGTAGTGAGCTCGCCGTTCCTGGCATGGAATGTGGATGGCCACCACAGAGTGTACAAAGGGGGCGCTCGTGGCGAGGGAGACTTAGTGGCTTGCGGGTCTCCTTCTATCACTTGGAGTCTGGGCGGCATTGAATACCTTCATGCCCCGCACAGTAAGGGAAAAGTTAGAGGAAACCACCCAGGTCTCAGTCTTCCAGAGCTGTCTCGTGGCAGGTATTGAGGCCATGTCTGTAATAAAAGGACAGGGCAGGAGGGTGGGGGTCTGCTCTCCAGAACTGCCCCCGAAGGCCAGCGACCTTTGTCAGAAAGTTGAAGTCTGCTGTCTCGCCCTAGGGAGCCGCAGCCGGCGCCGCCCCGGCAGGGAAGAAACCTGAGGAATCTCTGCTGCCCAGCGACCCTTCCTCACTTTTGGAAATGGCGGGTGAAATCACAGAGACGGGGGAGCTCTATTCTCCCTACGTGAGTTTTACTTTTAGAACCTGCTTTACCCACATCGTTGCCGCGTGATCCTAGAGAAGCACCGTGCTTCCTGGACCGTAGTAGAGAGGACAGCTGTTTTGAGACCCTGGTGAAAGCCAGGGTGGGGAACACCATTCGGCTGCAGCCATGTTGCTGTTGTCCTGGCTCAGAGCATGTGATGAGAGTTTGTCCACGTGTTGGATGCTGGTCCGAGAGTGGTCAAGGAAACACAGCTGACTTGCTGATTCCTTGTGATCTTGATGTCGGGGCCACCAGCACTTGCAAACTGTGCTGCTCGGGGATAGTGATTGACAGCTGTCGACTCGGGGTTTGCCCATCTCAGCAGTTTGAAAGCACTTTGGTGGCCAGCTGAATTGTCAGTTGTGCAACTTTTATGATCTTGGATGGCGTAAGAGGCATAGAAGGCTTGCAGAGACTTTCAAGTGCGGTTTGCTAGAGTCTGTAATTAGAACAATTAGAAGGATTGATTCTTACTGTGTTGTGTCTGTGTTACCGCCCCCCCTCCACACACACCCCACCTCCCACAGGTGTGGTGAAGAAGTTTATCTTCTTTGTGTAATGAAAGATTGGTCCTGGATACATCCCAGAGTTCTCTTGCGGGATACCTAGCTGGAGGATTAGAATAATCAAATGATTGACTCATGGTGCTACGAAGTATCCCAGGGAAAAGCCACACTGCCTTTTGTAACAGAGAGTAACAGAGCGCTCTTTCTAGAATTTACCTAACCTTAAGCAGCTGCCCCCCTTTGCACTTAGTTCCTAGCCTGGGGATCCCTGCTCTGTCTCTGCTAACTTCACAGGCTCTAGAGCCGTGGCGCCATCGATAAGAAAGCATCTCAGAAAATAGCTGGCAAAAAGCCCTTCTGACACCACGGTCCTCCACCTGGGTCTCTGTCTTTTGTGTGTAGCACCAAAGGAGCCTCCTTATTCTCCGTAATTTAGCAGGGGAAAGTGTTTCTTGAACTTCGGACTGAATCTAATCCTGTTCCTCTCATCTGAGGAATTGTGTAACAGCTCGCAGCCTCCTGTTGGTATCAGCGGTGAAATGTCCCCACTGTCCATAAAAGTTTCTGTGCTCCCTGCTGCGCCGAGCATCTATTCATTTAGAGATGAGAAAATGAGTTATTTCTGTAACTGAGTCTCAGAAAGGAAAAAACTTTGCTATGTACACTTTTCTTGGGTCTCCAATTATTCACATAATCATTTAACATGTCAGTGTGTACCCACAGGAAATTGGGCAGTGAGGCCTAAAAGCCTCAGTGGGTTCTGCTCCCCACCCCCAACTTTCCTGTGTGTTTGGTTTTGTTTGAGGTCTGTGTTTAAGGGCATACTTTGGGCATTTGCCATAAGCAACCACTTGCATTCTCTTCTCCTACCCCTACCGGTGGAGAGAGATGTAGAGAAGAAGTTGGGTGGTGAGGCGGCATTAGTTGGGAGTTAGCAGTCAGGCTTTGAGGCGACACCAGGCCTTCTTCCTGAGGTTTCCCTAGGGAGAGTGGTTCTTTTTTTTTTTTTTTTTTTTTAAGATTTTATTTATTTGACAGAGAGAAACACAGCGAGAGAGGGAACACAAGCAGAGGGACTGGTAGCGGGAGAAGCAGGCTTCCCACCAAGCAGGGAGCCCGATGCGGGGCTCGATCCCAGGACCCTGGGATCACAACCTGAGCCAAAGGCAGATGCCTAAGGACTGAGCCACCCAGGCACCCCGGGAGAGTGGTTCTTGATCTCTTGTGAGACCAGGAAAAGGGCGTAGGTTCACCATCTGCTAAGCCCAGGAAATCGGTAGAACTCACTTCACTACAGACGCTGCTGATCTCCAGGTCTTGGGAAACCGAGACACCGAGCACTTACTTGGTTCATGAAAGTTCATCGGCCCATGACCTGGGTTATTCCCAACGCAAAGCCTCTCCCCTACCTCGGTGTTGCCCTGTTGTCCGCTCTTTTCCTCTTCATGGACGTCAGGGATGTTTGCCTGAGCTTGCGTTATTCTGTGTAAATTGTGTGTAATGGGCAGGCCAGCTCGTGGGACTCTGGTGACAGGCCCTCTCAATGGTAGTGCTGAGTTCAGGACATAGTTGAGACCCGCACGTCCCCCCAGAAGTGATCCCAGAACAGGCATGTCTGGGTTCCCTGTGTACGGGAACCAGGAGCAGCTAGCTCAGGGCTGCAGGGATTCTGTGACCCAAATAGACGACGACGTGGACCACCCCCCAGACAAGGCCCAGCTGCTCAGGGCCCCGGCTGCTCAGGGCCCCGCCAGCCCAGTCTTGCCAAAGATCATTGCCGTTGCCTTTGAAGGAAAGGTCACTCGTTTCACAGCCTTAAACCCTAGTCATTGCTTCCGCATATCTCTGCTGCCTTCTGTTTCCTTTGACAACTGTCGCTGGGGAAGCGAACGAAAACTGCCCATGATGCCCACCTCATGCCTGTCTGTGGGTGAGGAAAGGCAGCAGGATCGCTGCGACAAACTCCCTAGGGCACAGGGGTACCGGTGCCCCATCCCAGGGAACGGTGGAGAACGAGAGGAAGCAGTTGAGCCTGCAGGGGGCTTGACTCTTCTGCTTTCGGCCACACCTTCCAGGAGGTAGTCCCACACAACTGGCAGAAGATGATTCTCCCTCCTCCTCCCGCCCTCAGCTGCCTTTGACCTGGCCTGTGGCTCAGCTCGGATTTGCCTCCTGCTCCGTAGTCCTTGTCATTGGTCCTCACCGGCACCTTTATTGAAGGTTGAGAGACTTTAACTCTCACCAGGGAGGTAAAGAAGTCTCACGTTATCCTACAGGGTTCCCAGAGCCCCCTAGGCCCACTAGGATTCCTTGACACTAAAAAATAACAATGGCATAAGACAAATGGGATTACCCGTCTCTGCTCCCCGACTGTCTGTCCCCAATTAGCTCCTTCATAAAGCTCTTGAAGGATCTTTTGCACTTAAGTGTCCATTGGGAGTGTGTTTATTTCATTGTGTTTATCTCCAGTGGTTCTCAGCTGGTGGCAATCTTGCCCCCCCCAACACACACACACACACACCACATACACCGCCCCCACCCCAAGACATTTGGCAATGTCTAGAGACATTTGTGATCATCACAACACAGGTGCGAGGTTGGGGGTTACTGGAACCTAGTCAGTAGAGTTCGGGGATGCCCCTAAACATCCTACAATCCGCAGGACGGCCCCCCCACAAAGAAGATTCCGGCCCCAAGTGTCAGAAGTGCTCAGGCTAAAAGCCCCTGCTCTAAGATTGACCCTTACATCGCAAGACCTTTAGGCATCACTGACTTCACAGATGCCTCTTGTACTGTTTCATTTCCGTATAAAACTTTTGGCTAAGAACCGTCATTTTCTCCTTACTTCCATCACGAGAACCTTCACCGGGGCCATTTCCCATAAAGAGAAAGGGTCCAGCCTTCCTAAATGTTACTGCTCAGAAAAGCGATATGCAGAGAACAAAGCCACAGGGAGCTGTAGGAACACGGTTCAAACTTGTTTTAATCCTTCTGGGATCTGTCTGTGGGATCAAACGGGGACTGTGATGTTTAAAATGGGACAAAGACTGGGACTTACGTCAGAGAAGACCTGGCCAGGTCCAGTCAGCTCAGCAGAGGATTCCTAGCTGGAGACCGAGTGCCACACACCCTGAGAAGTGACACACGGGCCACAGTGAGCCTCACAGGGAGCAGTGGGGGAAAAGATAACACTGAAAACCCAAACTAGGACATAAGTGTTCTTGTTCCAGGATTCAAAAGAGGGGAGCAGGACTGAAAGGGTTTTTGTGGTAGGAGCAGCATTTGAATGTGTCCAAGTATTAGGTGGGATTTGAGAGGCTGGGCAGGAGGCATGGGACTGGGGGAGATGGGGGGGCAGGGGCCCTCTGCCAAGAGTAAATGGACTGTGGGCAGAGCTCTTTCCCATCCACGGGATGCCTTCCTGTCCAGCATGCAGACGTGCTCTCAGCACCTGCCTTCTCCCCCCTGCTCTATTAAAAAAAAAAAAAACCTGAGGTTAGGAAAATGGACCCCCATTTGTGTTTCTGATAAAAATAAAAAGTCAGTACATGGTGGTTTTAGAAAATTTTTAAAAACATATTAAAGTGTGTATTTCTAAGAACAGGGAAGTAAAAATGAGAGATGGGTAGGTGTTCCCAGAGATGAAGTGTTTGTGGCGTTGTTTCTAACAGAAATAGATTTTTTAACAGAAAAGCCAGCTAAGTCAGCCGTTGTCATAGAGCACAGGGAGCCCAGTTAGGAAGCGGGGGTCCCGGTCCAGGCTGGAAGCAATTAAATGGGAATTTAGCGATGAAATGTAAATGGGAAGGGGACCAGAGGGAGCCACAGAAGACCCTTGAAGGAGAATGGCTAGTGCCGGGGTGCGCAGAGGGGAGGAGGCGGGGCTCCCCTGCAGCCAGGGGTTGGAGGTCTGTGGCCCTCTGTGCAGCCGAGGTAGTTAAAGCCGCAGGGCTGAGTGAAGTGACTGAGGGGGAAAATGGGGAAAGAGGAAAGAGACCACTTACGTCAGAGTATAAGAAGGAATAAGGACTACGAAAGCCGGTGGGTTAGGCAAATAGGAGGTCACTGGTGATTTTAAAGAATGTGGTTTCAAAGCAGCTCTAGGATGGAAACCACAAAGTACAGAAACTTGGAAATGAAGGCAGAGGAAGTAGGTAGCTAATTCAATGAGTTTGGTTAAGAGAAATGAGAGAATTGTGTTTCAAAGGTGTCAAGGATGCTTGTGGGTAGAGGGGAAGAGCTGGTAGGAGGAAGATTCTTCAGATTCTTCTTCCTCCGTGCAAGTAGCCCGAAGAACACAAGTGATGCCAGAGTGGAGACCGTGGCCTGGGACGGGCCGCTGGCGGTGTCCACGGGAACGGCCCGGGCTGCAGAGGCTCCAGCTCAGAGAAAGGCATTTCCTGGTTGAGATCGTGAAAAGGGAAAATGACCATTAACAGCTCAAGTTGAGTTGGCGAGAATGACAGTCGGAAACCTGAGGTCAGTGAGCTGGCAGTTGTGCTCAGAGGCTGGTTGTCAGGGGGGCAGGGCGGGCACTGCTGGTGGGTAGCTGCTCGCTTTTTGGGGTGACCAAGTGGAATTAGGTGGTGCTGCTGGTTGTGCAAGCTTGTGATGGTGCTAAAAACCCCTGAACTGTGTCCCTGAAAGGAACTTTCTTATGAAGCGTTTAATTTTAATTCCAGTGTAGTTAACATTCAGTGTTCTGTTAGGTTCAAGTGTGCAATACAGCGACTCTGCGGTTCTGTGCATCACTAGTGCTCATCCTGACAGGCGTGCTGTTCATCCCCTCCACCTATGTCGTTCAGTCCCCCACCCGCTGCCCCTCTGGTGACCACCAGTGTGTTCTCTGTAGTTAAGAGTCTATTTCTTCATTTGTCTGTCCCTTCCTCCCTCCCTTTTTTTCCCCTTTGCTCATTTGTTTCTTAAATTCCCCATGAGTGAAATCCTCTGGCATTTGTCTTTCTCTGACTGCTATTGCTTAGCATTATGCTCTCTAGCTCCAGTCACATCCTTGCAAACGGCAAGATTTCATTCTGTTTGATGGGAATGCTACTTCACTGTACATCTATACCGTCTTTATCCGTTCATTTGTCACTTCCCTAATTTGGCTATTGTAGATAATGCTGCTATAAGCACAGGGGTGCATGTATCCCTCTGAATTAGCGTTTTTGTATTTGGGGGGTAAACACCCGGTAGTGTAATTACCAGATCGTGGGGTAGTTCTATTTGTAACTTTTTGAGGCACCTCCATACTGTTTTCCACCGCGGCCACACCAGTTTGCCTTCCCACCAGCCGTGCACAAGGGCTCCCCTTTCTCCGCATGCACACCAACACCTGTTGTTTCCTGTGTTGTTGATTTCATGACACGTGTGAGGTGATAGCTCATTGTGGTTTTGATTTGCATTTCCCCAATGAATGATGTTGAGTGTCTTTTTTTTATATATATTTTTACTTATTTATTTGACAGAGAGAGAGAGGGAGAGACCACAAGCAGGCAGAGAGGCAGGCAAACAGAGAGAGGGGGGAAAGCAGGCTCCCCGCCAAGCAGAGAGCCTGATGCAAGGCCCGTTCCCAGGACGCCGGGACCATGACCTGAGCCGAAGGCAGAGGCCCCAACCCACTGAGCCACTCAGGCACCCCTTGAGCGTCTTTTCTTGTGTCTCGTGATCATCTGTAGGTCTTTGGAGAAATGTCTGCCCGTGACTTCTCTCCATTTCTTTATGGAATTACTTATTTTTTAGCTTTTGAGTTGCATGCGTTCTTTATATATTTTGAATACTTATCCTTTATCAGCTATGTCATTCGCAAATATCTTAAAAGAGTGAATTTTATGGCACGTGAATTATATCTCAATTTTCATAAAAATCCCTGAAGTTAGGGAGTGGGGAGGATGGTGGGGGAAAAGGAAGCAGCTTGAATGTCAACATCCAGGACAATGGCAAGAATGGGTGGGGAGCAGGGCTGGGTCATGTGCTCAGAGGTCTCGGAAGAATGGAAGTTTCTGTAGGTCAGCGCTAGATTCATCCTTGTGCCAGGTCCCCCGATGTGGCAGTCTGTCCTCAGGAAGCCTACAGCCTGTTTGGGCAGGTAGCTAACATCCCAGGCGCATCTTTGAATAATAGGAAATGACAAGGTGGCGGGGTGCTGACAGCAGAAGCAGGGAAGGAACCCAATCAGCAGAGACACCTTGGGAAGAGCAGTGGAATGTGGGCCCTGAGCCTTCCGAGTGTTGACAGTCGCTTCTCTAGCAGCCGGTGGCAGGGCGCACCTCCTTTGAACCTAGGCAGAATTCCGCCTTCTGACCTGCTTCCCCAGCTCAAGTCTGGCCTCCTTGCCTCCAGTTTGGCTGTCGCCCAGGGTCATCTTTTCGAGCCGCTGGGGGAAAGAGATTAATTCCTTTGGGGGCTTGATTGTCACCTCTGTTGCTTCCAGGTGGGACTGGTGTACATGTTTAACCTCATCGTGGGCACAGGTGCACTCACCATGCCCAAGGCCTTTGCCACCGCGGGGTGGCTGGTCAGCCTGGTCCTGCTGGTGTTCCTGGGCTTCATGAGGTAAGAGGCTGGCACATGGTTGGGGGGGGGGGGGGGGCGGGAGAAGCCTGCCCAGGGAGCCCTGACTTCTCTTCATTAACACAAGGAAGCGCGCCAGGGGTGGGGGC
The DNA here is from genome assembly GCA_028646535.1 of Procyon lotor. NCBI lineage: Eukaryota > Metazoa > Chordata > Mammalia > Carnivora > Procyonidae > Procyon > Procyon lotor. The sequence goes on from CM053619.1 coordinate 42,632,863, forward strand.
AGGCAGGTGTCCCCAGTGAATCCTAACCAGGGTGGCCCAGCAATAGGAAAGGAGACACAAAGGTCTCCAGGTCTCATGCCAGCAGAGCAGGCGCACGGCCTGATCAGTTAAGAGTCTGGACATCTACTGGGCTTTGGAACATTGCACATGATGCTCACATTGCTTCCTCGGCTGGTTGACTTCCCCAGTTGTATACTTTCTTAATGGTATTATTAATTGTTGTCCTCTGAGAAATACCACCTAGCCCCAGAAAAAGAATCGGATGAACATCCAAACAGAAGGAGGTCTGTTAGGAACTTAGAATCTGCTTAAGGTAGTTCACAGGGCCAGTGGTAAACACACAGGTGCACCCATCACCCAGGGCTAGCCTCACCTCACCTCGTGACCGGCAGCTAATAGGTGCCCAGAGCCCTCCCCCCTCCCCCGGGCTTTCAGGGGCTCCTGCTCTTTGAGCCACAGGTGTGGGGTCCCTCAGCTGTGCGCCATAGAGGGGAGAGCCTACTTGAGGCTCCTATCAGGGATTCCGCGTGGAATTGGGGACTCATTCAGCAAGTCCCCTGGGCTCGTAAGCGATTTAGGACTGTTTCCAGGTAGGAATCCACGGAGCTGCCAAAAAGAGGCAAGGGAACACCTGGAAACAGCCCCCAGGGGTAGCTCCCCTGGGAGAGGCGACACCGGGCACTGTTTTTGGGTGAACAGAACAAAGATCCCTGCTCTCAAGACTTCTCTCTCTCTCTCTCTCTCTCTCTCTCTCTCTCTCTCTCTCTGGAGAGACATGAGTGGATATGATAGAATTGTAGAGTAAGTTGGAAGGTGATGAGTGGCGTGGAAAAAACCCTACAAAGGATGGCGGGGTGAGGCTCAGGGGAGGTGGGGGTGGTGGCAGTTTTTGGCAGGTGGTCGGTGGTCACGGAGGGCAGCGGTTGGGCGGATGGAAGGAGGGAGGAGGGGTGCCCTGGGAAGGATGACACGGGCTACAGTTGAAGCCAATGAGGACCTCGAAGAGGCCGAATGGGATAGGGGAGTTCTCCACAGTGCTCCCACATTTCTCCATCCCTTCACTCAATTTCTTTTGGGAGTTTTGTGGCCATCCTTGGGGTACTGTTGGCTCATTGCATCCTGTGAGTCCTGGCAGCCTAGAGCCCGAGAAGTCCTTGTCCTGTGACTCTGCTGTCCCCTTTAAAGGACCTTCAGCACGGACAGCCGTCTAAATGGGAAGTGATTATTGGGGGCCCCCAAGTAGGGGCTGCCATGTCCCCCCCGCTCAACCCATTAATATTTGAATGTGATCGATGAGTTGGCTTCGTGCAACCATGAGAAGCCTCTTTATGCCTTAACTAAGATTGATTCTAGTTTTACTTGCAAGAAAGGAAAATCTAAAGTCCTTAAAATGGTCACTTAAGCAAGATAATGAGAAACCTTTCTAGAAGGTGCCAAGGCACTGGAAGGGGAGTTTCAGAGCCCGCTGCCCTCCAGCCCCCAAGATGGAGCGGGTGCGGGCCGAGCGGCCAGCCCGCGGCAGGTGAGGGCGCCCGAGGAGGGATGGGGTGAACCCTCAAGGACACTGTGCTGCCGGGGCTCAGCGGGGAGGGACGCAGTCCCTGGGTTTACGGGCAGCAGCTCTGCTGACCGGAGCCCCGTGCTCTCCGGCTGACGTCTGGGCCTCTCCAGAGCCTCTCCAGCTTCCCTGAGAGGAAGAGCGAAAACAGCTTTTCACTCTAGTGTGACCCTTCAGCTAATGTCTGCTGCCATCTCCCAGTGTCCCCTTTCAATTCAAGCCATAAAAATGCAAACTTACTATTTTTACATTATCTAGATTATGGGAAAGGAAAGGTACTGCCAGAAAAGGAAGGAAGGAAACATGGAAACGCATCCTGGAGCCAAATGTCCCTTTTCAGTTACCCAGGCTTGTGCTCCGTCCATTAGTGCACGTCACTGGGAGCCGACCACTGCTCTGGGTCCCATCACGGAGCGGTGGGAGCTGCCCACTGCCCTTCCCTGAAGCTTCCAGAAGGCGCCTGCGACTCGGCCTCCTCCCCGCTCTGCCCCCAGCCGGCCCCCACTTGGTGTGTGGTAGCGCATCGCCCCACACCCCCTTCCCCAGGCTCACATCTCCCCCCGCTCCATCAGCCGATTGCCCAGTCCTCTCTCCCGGGCATCAAATCACACTCTAAACGTCGACAGGGCAGTCAGGGCAAGCACGCCAGGCATCACACGCACACACATTTTATCAGGTCGGATGCATCTCGAAAGTTCCCTAGGGAACAGCTCTCAGAAGAGAGAGCCCTTTGGGCTTGCTGGTCTGGTCAGGTCTTAAAATGCTTTTTCCTGTTTCATTGGACCACCTCCAACCCCCCCGCCTGCCTTTGGCGATTCCCGGGTGGCCCTGTCCTGCAGCTTCGTGACGACTACCTTCGTGGTAGAGGCCATGGCGGCAGCCAACGCTCAGCTGCACTGGAAGAGGATGGAAAACCACCAGGTATGTGTATTGCCCTTGTCTCCGGGCGGTGCCTGGGTCCCGCCAGGTGCCAGGAGGGGCGGGCTCGTGTCCCCAGCACTACTCCGAGACCCTTGTCCCGGACTGAGGCTTGACAGCCGCATAGGCTTAGCGACCAGATGAAGCCTCTGCTCTCAGCGTCATGTCGTGGGTCCCTTGAACCCTTACCTTGAGCTCGCTCATCATTCTGAACCCCAGAGCTGTGCTGCAGCTTCAGCTCGGACATCTGAGTGTCTGCACCCCCTAACGTGGCAGCGTGGAGGTGCCGAGGGGGCCCCGGTCACACCGCAGGGAGGTGCTGAGAGGGACTGCTGGTCAGACACCTTCTGGAAAGAAAGAACAAAGGAAATGGATTCTGCAGTTTTCCATGGGCCTTCTGTAGTGTTGTGTGTGCCTCTCCCCCTCTTCCCCTGTTTGTTCCCCCTCCCCGCCCCACCCCTCCTAGGAGGAGGAAGACGACGACTCCTCCACGGCCTCCGACAGTGATGTCCTCGTGCAGGACAACTATGAGCGAGCAGAGAAACGGCCCATCCTGTCAGTGCGTGAGTCTTGGGGTCCCGGGCCGGCTGGCACCTCCCTCTGGTCCCTGTGGACCCTTTCTTCACAGAGAGGACAGGGAGTCTCTGCACAGACCCTCTGGCCAGAGCACGAGCCTGGGGTCCAGGCTTCACCCTGCTGGCACCCCCGCCTGCTGATGTTTGCAGCTCGGGCAGGTTACTTACCCGAACGCCCAGGGCACACTGGAGCTTGAATAAATGTGGGGCGGCTGGCTTCGTCCTCCCACCCGCCACGGTCCCAGCCCCGGCCCCCACCCGTAGCGAGCCTCCGTGGGATCCCTTTCTGTAGGCTGTTCTAAAATATCCCGAGTGGGAAACATTAGAAGTTTTCACAAGAATTTGAAATGCTTTAGGATCTCCTTGCTCTGGAAATTTAGTGAGCTCAGCACCTCCTCTAGGGGCTTTTCCGAAATGAAAACCACTTCCTCTTCCTTGTCCGTGTGGCTCCACAGAGAGACGTGGATCTCTGAACCGTTTTGAGATCACAGACCGGGTGGAAATGGGACAGATGGCCTCCATGTTCTTCAGTAAAGGTAAGAGTGGGGCGAGGGCAAAGCGGGGGCGGGGGGCACTTCCCACAGACCTTGACATCTGGGGGCGGGCAGGGAGCAGAGGACTGCGGGCAGCCCCCCGCACGTGCGAGCAGCCGCCTTGCTGAGAGGGCTGAACCACTCGCCTTGTTTTCCTGCATCTCGCCCGTCATCAGCTCTAGGAGGAGAGAGGCAGCCACTTGGCTCCTTCTGCTTGTAGAGGTCAGGAATCCTAAGCAGCTTCTCAAGGAGGGAAGCCGATGGAGCCGGCTGGTAGTTTTGCGCCTCTTGCGTGACTGCTTCTGACTTGTCTCTCTTTTCTTCTGGACGGTTCAGTCCAGGACACTGCGGAGCAGATACCGCCGACGGTGGTAGGCTACACGGCACACGGACCTGTGTGTGTGTACCTGTCTCTCTCATTTTCCGTCTCCCCCCGCCCCCGCAAGGCCCTGGTGGCCAGCAGAGGGCGCAAGGAGTCCATGCACGGGTTGCTGCCTAGGCCTCTGAGTGTCTAACTAGGAGCCCTCACCCCCTTACCTGCTCCTTAGCGGCATCGCCGGCAGCTGGGAGGTCCCCCTGCCCTAGCTCAGACGTTCGGTGGCAACACTGTGCACCTCCACGGCAAGCGTTGTTCTTTGGGAAGATGAACTGTTTCAGAGCTTCGCTTTTTCGTGCGCAGGCCTGCCCGTTTCCCCTTCACAGACCGATCTTAATAAATCTCTGTAAGGATTTTCTCTTTGGGAGATTTTCTGCCCCTTTGTCACAGCCCCTCTTTGCAGGGGTGGCATCTTCCCTGGTTCTTTCTGGTCTTGAATGTGGCCGCAGTAACTCGGAGCCTGGGGGATCATAGAAACCAGAGTTTTCCGGACTGCTTCTCAGGACATTAAGCATTCAGTTTATCACTGGTGGTGTGATTTGACCATCCAGTCCGGAAGATTATGCTCATCAGCCAAAGACTGCCTGAGGATTTGGGTCCCCCCCTCCCTACCAGCCTCCCGGAGGCTTCCAGAATCCATGAAAACCAGATTGGTTGTGTGCAGCCCACTCCATGCTTTTCCTCCGTTGCATTTCTCTCTCTCCCCATCTCGTTAGATGAAGATAAGAGCGTGAACATTTCCTCCTGGCAACCACACGCAGTCCTCCAAATGTGAGCTTTGGAAAGAAGACATACATTGGAGAAAGGACATACACCTTTGAAACCTTCTTTCTAATGAGCACGTTTTACAGTCTGCCCCGATTTCTTCCTTCCTTCCTTCCTTCCTTCCTTCCTTCCTTCCTTCCTTCCTTCCTTCCTTCCTTCCTTCCTTCTTTCCTTTCTTCCTTTCTTTCTTTCTTTCTTTCTTTCTTTCTTTCTTTCTTTCTTTCTTTCTTTCTTTCTTTCTTTTTGTTAAAGATTTTACTTACTTGACAGAGACAGCGAGAGAGGGAACACAAGCAGGGGAAGTGGGAGAGGGAGAAGCAGGCTTCCCGCCGAGCAGGGAGCCCGATGCAGGGCTTGATCCCAGGACCCTAGATCATGACCTGAGCTGAAGGCAGATGCTTAACGACTAAGCGACTCAGGAGCCCCCAGTCTGCCCCGATTTCTTGAACAATTCTGGGAAGCAGTGGATTTTTGTTTTGTTGGTTTTTTCCCCCTTCTCCTTACAGACTGCTAGTTCACCCAAATCTAATAAAAAAGGAGCACACTCATACAAGACAGCCTCACCTTCAGGGGACGCCTTCTCTGTCGAGGGTTTCCCACGCCCGGCACTGTTGACATCTGAGCTGGCTCATTCTCTGTCGTGGGGCCCGTCCTGTGCTTTGGGGGAGGCTGAGCAGCACCCTGGGCCTCCACCTACTAGGGGCCCGAAGCACCTCCCCGTCATGAACCAGAACATCCTCAGATGTTGTCAGATGTCCCTGGTGGCAGTGGGGAGGCCACATCACTCTCAGGTGAAACCCACTGCTCTGTCCTATTCCTAAATCAAGGGTCATTCTCTTCGGAAGGACTGCCACCCTCCCCAACAAGCCCCTTGGGGTCCAGGCTCACTTCTTGTGGCTAGCAGTGCCAGGCCTCATCATTGCTGTCTTCTCAGGAAGCTCATTGATCCTCCCGTTTTGTGTCTAGTAATGAAATTTATTGATCAGGGAGGGCCAATGGCAGTTTATAAACAGAGCTGACACTGCAGTCCACATGCGAGTGGGGGGGAGGGCAAGTAGGGAGGGGACAGTGCCTTGCTGCGTCGAGCACTGGCATCAGAGCAGAAGGACAAGCTGGGGCACAGGCTCTACCTGGGCCTGGGGTGTGAGTGGCAGCCAGACCCCAGGGGCCACTGAGCTTGGACATCAGAGCTATCTGAGGCCCTCTGGGGTTCTTGCAAGAGCCGTATTTCCCTTGTCTTTTCTCCCCCAGACTCCTCGGAGCAGAGCTGACCTCAAATAGCCCAGGAGGAACATGTCCCCGGCATGTCCAGGAGGAACGGTCCCCCTTGGGGACCCTAGAGGCTCTTCTGAGCCACAGGATTAGAAGGGACCTGTCACTTCATTTTTCTTTCTGTTCTCAGAGAAGCCAGGAGCTTGAGACCTGTGACATCAAACATGAGCAGTCAGTCTGAACGGGAGTTTGAGACAGGCTGGCTGTGGCCGTGACCCTGAGGTTGTAGGGCCTGGACGCTTTTTCAGAGCTGTTACACCTGCTCTTTAAAGCTGGAATCACAGATGGAATTTAGCACAGGTGTATGCTCACTGTACAGGATGGGGGACGGCCAGGGACTGGCCGCGGCCAGGAAGCGAGGTCAGTGGCTCTGGGGCTGGAGGGAAAGGGGAGCCGGGTTTGCCCCTGTGGAGGCAGCTTCCACGGGCACCTTCCAAAGGCAGCGTCCTCCCTGGCAGACATTCTGACCCGGAGCTTGTCTTGAGCGCCCCCACCTGCTGCCCCCTCTGTCACCAGCACCCCAGGCCACCCCTTCCCATCCAGGGCTTGATGATCCTTCAGACTCCGAATGAGGCACTTGGTCTTTGGAAATCAAGGGCTTTTTACCCTCTTGATTTCAGCTTCAAAAACTGGGCCGGGTTTTGTTCTCTTTGCTTTTCAGGGCCTCAGTACCAGCCTTTCTCGTAGAGTGAAGGGGGCCCGGGTCCAGGCACCCTCAGGCTCGGGCTCCCAGTGCAGGGTCTCCCTCCTCCTCCTGTCCAGGCAGCCTGTCCCAAGCGTGAAGGCCCCTCTGACCCTCCCCAGCCAGCTCCCCGCCTCACGCTGCCCTGCACCTGCCCGGATTCGGGGCCTCTGAGGTCCGCGGCCCCCCTTAGCCTCTCTGAGGTGACCCTCACGGGCAGCTGTGTCTCCCGCCACATCACGGTGTAGCCAGCCAGAGCAAGCCACGGGACTTAGCGCTTTTCTTCGTGTAGAAAGTAAACAGCCTGGAAAATAACGTGTGGAGGAGGTGGAGGCCTGACCGTCAGGAAGGAGCCTGGGCGCCTCTGCGGCTCCCTGACGGTGACTCTGTTCCTTTCAGTGGGGGTCAACTTGTTCTATTTCTGCATCATCACTTACCTGTACGGGGACTTGGCCATCTACGCTGCCGCCGTGCCCTTCTCCTTGATGCAGGTGACCTGGTGAGTGGCCCCCTCCACCCCCCACCGGCTGTAGCCGAATAGCCTTCCTCAGCCAGTCAGGGTGGGGTTTTTGGTAGAAGCTCAGTGCCAAGCAAACGTGTCAGCCTGAGGCCCTTCTCTGAGCGTGCCGCAGCTGGCTTTGCGCTCTGTCCTTTGCAAATGTGCTCAACACCGCTGTCCCCATCTCTGCCACATGGGGAAGATGACTGGGATTCCCACCAAGGGCTCCTGAGTTGCCGGGGAATGGCGCTGCAGGAGCAAGGGGCACGTGCCCAAGGACAGGAGACTGGGACTCCGGGCGGGTGAGGTGGGTGGCCCCGGAGCAGCTGGGGGAGGGGGCGAGGGGGCTCAGTGGCTGATAATCAGTAACATTCCCTCCTGTCTGCTTCCCGCCCAGCGGGGGCCACGCTGAGCCACTCTTCTCTTTATCAGCAGCGCCACTGGCAACGAGTCCTGTGGCGTGGAGGCCGACAGCAAGCACAACGACACAGACCCGTGCTGGGGGCCCCTGCGCCGCGTGGACGCCTACCGCATCTACCTGGTGAGTGGCCTCGCCTCGACGCCCACCCAGCCCAGCTGGCCGAGGACCTTCAAACTCTGCTCCCTGGTCACACTCTCTCCCCAGCTTCACGCACTGGCCAGTTGCTGGGGCCGTGGGCCTGGGCAGAAACCGGGTCAGGTTACCAAGAATGTAGCCTGCGTGCCCAGTCACCCGTGGCTTGAAGTTGGCATTCAGGTCATCGCCAGCTGCTGGCTGTGAACGCTTGTAAACTGAGCTCAGGGTTTGAGGGGCGCCCTTAGCACAGCTCTGTAAGAGTGTTAGGATGAATTTCGTGGAGACTTGCCGTGTGCCGACCTCTCGCCCGGCCGCACGGGAGGTGCCGGGCTTCCTGACGGCGCAGGCGGGACGGAGCCGGCTTAGGTTGGGGCGCGAGCGCATGCGGGCTCTCCGCATAGGGAAGCTCATCCCGGCTCCGTGCCTGTCTCACCTCCTCCCCGCAGGCCAGGGAAGAAGGTGAATCTCCCGGCCGTTCTCGAATGCTTTGTGCCGCGGGCAGTAGGGGCAGGTTGGAGCTGGAGACCATGCCGGACGGGCCTTGGGTACTAAGACGTGAAGCCAGAGGCCGTTCCTTCTCTCTGCCCGCTTTGTGGGCGGGACTCAAATGCTTCCCTCGCCCTTTTGCAGCATCTATTAATATTCTCTGCCTCTTCTTGGTCCTCCTCAGCCCTGACACAGATTTAGGTGTGCGAGGTGACACGCAGTTTGACACGTGGCCACTTGGCTGATTTGGAGGGGGAGGCAGGGTTCGTGAGAGAGCCTCGCCTTGCGGGGAGTTGGCCTCTCGACCCCGTCCCGGTCAAGGTTTCTGCAGGCCCTGCCAGCTGTTCTCTGGCTCTGCGTTTATTAACCCAGGGCCACTGCATGGTGGTTTTGCCTTCCCAGTCCCACTCCTTGGACCCGCTGAAGCCGGCCTGTGACCCAGGCCTGGGGAGACTGGTTTTCTTCTCTTGCACCGCCGGAGCGATCAGATGGTCTGGTTTTTGTCTCGCGTGTTCACCTGTGACTAGACACTTGTCTTAGTAGAATCATATCTCAGATCCCCCCACCGCCGGTCTGGTGGGGATTTGGTAGCAAATTAATGCCCTGGCACGGGTTCCCACTTCTCCTCCCCGAGCCTGTTGGGGGGGCCCCATTAGCCTCTCAGCGTTTCAACAAGCAGTCATTGATAAAATTAGCAAAAGTATCAGTGAGTGTTAACGACCCACCTGGATCTCTGACGGGCAGGAGGAGGACATGGAGGAAGGGGTCCGAGAGGCTCAGCACAGACACTGGTGCATGTCCAGGGCAGAGGGATCAGACCTCAGGTGGGTCATTCTGGGAGAGGCTGTTAGAGTCTGTGCCGAATCTGCCTGGTGCACCCCCTCCCCGGGAAGACAGACACAGAGTACTAGGAATATTGGCCGCTGCCATTCGCCTGGTAAATTATTTAGAAGCATGGTTATTGCTTTATTAGATTGTTCCTTCACTTATTCCCGTAAACCTTCCACACGATGGGAACCTCCCTCCCTGAATCTCAATAACTTCCTGACGGAACAGAAGGAGCCGTTCAGGAAAGCAGACAGACATTAATTACTGCCATCTTTCGGATATCATGCTAATAATTCCTGGGGCCAATTGCCACCCGGCCTGCGAAAGCTGGAGATGGGAAGGGTGAGAGAAGCAGCGCCCATCCTCGCTGGGC
>CM053619.1:42642783-42654978 GCA_028646535.1 Procyon lotor
AGGGATGAGAGGACATGAGTTTGGACAGGCACCTTGGGGGTGAGGACCACAGCCGAGCCCCCACTGATGCTGAGGATAGGCACGTGGGTCTGGGAGGAGATGAAGTCCAAGATCTGGGCCACGGCCTCGGTGCCCACGTTGTCCTCAAAGACAATGCCGTGGACGCGGGCCGCCCCCAGGAGCCCGCAGATCTGGGTGAGGAGGCTGCTGGGATTGGTGCTATTGACCCCCACGGTGAGTGGCTGGATTTCCAGAGGCAGGTCCATGAAGCTCTGGGAGGTGAGGCGGGCGCGAACTTGAGCGTGCGGTGGCCCCGAGCTGCCAAACACCACAGCCACCGTCAGGGCTTGCTCACCCTGTCCCGGGCCCAGCCCTGCCCAGGCCCCGAGGAGTGAGGTGAGCAGCAGGGCCGGCCCCAGGGCGCCACCCATGTCTGCTGCAGCTTCCTGCAGAGAGAGCGGGATAGGGACAGGGAGGGAGACAGAAGCACAAAGAGAAAAGATGAGCACGCAGACAGGAGGCAGAGGCCAGAGTCAGAGACACACATGCGGAGGGAAAGAAAAGAGGGAAAAATCTCCCTCCACAAAAAGGCAGAGAGGGAGGGACAGCCAGACACAGAGAAAGAGAAAGATACAGGTTAGCTGATCGTCCCCAGGGCAGCCTGGAGGGGCAGGGGCTGGAAGGATGTTGAGTCCCCACGAGTGCTCACTACTTCCCTTCTGCTGTTGAACAACATGCTTGGCTGGAAAGGCCAGACCTTTGGAAATGCATCTCTCCGGGTTCTGCCCCGGGAAGGTATGCTGAAAAGGCTAGTCTGGTACCCAAGTCCATAGGTTTGCGTCAGACAGACCTGGGTTCAAGTCCCAGCTCTGCCACTTACTAGCTGTGTGATCCTGGGGACGTCACTTAAGTAGATTTTCTTGCGAGAATCACAGGACCTACCTCACAGTGCCAAAGAGGCTGCCCACTGCTATCGGTATCCTCATCTTACAAGTGACAGCCCCACGTCCCGGGGAAGGAAGGCAGCTTCTGTGACACTTCCCGCCCTACCTTCATATTCTCCATCCTAAACCAAACCTAACATCCTGAGCACCCTGCTCAGTGTGGCCCCGCATGGCACAGAGCCCCCTCCTCCCAGGCACCAGACCACCCTTCCCCTGTGGCCTCAACTAGGAGCAACCATTCCACAGAAGTCTGATACCACGGACTTGGCCGGGGCTCAGGGTCTCCTGAAACCCTGAAACCCACGTGAGCTGCTTCCCCAGGCCATCGCCACAAAAAAGTGCAAGACTTTTTTGACCTAACCCAAGGGCAAGACGTGTGTCCCTGCTAAATAAACATCATGGCTTTGGATTGGAACCAACAGCCAAGCCTGAGAGTGGTGCCCACTGATGCAGCACTCCCTCCCAGCTGGCCACCGGCCACAGCTCCGCCACCTTCTCCAACTTCATCACGTCCCCAGTGAAACTTCTGAACGGGAGAGAGCCAAAGGGTGATCACGGTGAGCCTGGTTTAATCTGGGCAGAGAAGACAGCATTTTTGGCAGGAAAGGGAATGAATGCTCACTTTGGTGCCCTTGAAATCTCCCCCCATCCCCGCCCTCTCGTGTATGGTTTCCTAGGACACCGACCTGGACCAGCCCAGAGACATGCGTGAGTCTGGGATTGGAACCTAAGCCATGCCAGGCCACAATGCCCCTCGGCTACCACCAATCAGGAACCTCAAGTTACACCTGCAAAGGGTGCTGCCGTTCTTTCTCCTCCCTCTCCCAGGCCTTTCTGTGCCCATCTCTGCCCACAGCCCACTCCCGGTGGGTTCCCTGCCACTGGGGACAGCCCCAGGTCTCCCCATCTCTGCCGCCCAGCTCTGAGCTCCACGTGTGTGTGGTCCAGAACAGCAGCAGCCAGTCCCGGGCGACCGTGGGCACCGGCAATGCGGCTCGTCTGAACTGAGGTCCGAGGTCAGTGTCAAATACACGTTGGATATGGAAGACTGAGTGTGAATGAAAGAACGTAAAGTATTTCATGAATACTCTTTATATCGATGACATGTTGAAGTACTATTTTATGCACACTGAGTTGAAACATACCGCTAGAACTAATTTCACCCGTGTTTTTTTTACTTTTTCTAATGTTGCCACTGGGAAATTGACAATGACACCGGCAGCTCTCATGTTGCTTCTTTTGGACAACATGACTGCAGAGGTGCGACCCACACCCTCCCCCAGCTCCAAGGGGCGCTACCCCCAGAGACTCCCTCGATGGGAAGGTATCCTCTGGGATTGGGGTTGAGAAGGAGAAGTTGAGGCAGGTGGTACCTCTCACCAGGAGTGATCATGCAATACCTTGGATGAGGGGCCCCCTCAGGCAAGGCTCTCTGAGCTTCAAATGGCAAAGGGCAGATGCAAAGAGATTCAGACCGCAGTCTTATCACCACACCACATCCAGCCTCCCCTACAAGGCAGGAGGGTCATACCCCCATCCCTGGCCCCCCAACCTCTCCACCTCCCATCCACCTCACTCCCCTCCTGCCCCACAGGTCTAAAAGTTGTTCTGGCCGCTGCACCCCTCCTCACACACCACAGCTGCTCCCCGGTGCCCACAGAGGAATTCCAGACACCTTGGTCCCCTGACTAGGGCCCCACGCACGCGGACCCCAACCCATTGTCTCCCCTGCACAGACCCCACACTCCTGTTAGCCAGACAGCCCCTCCCTGTCCCCATCTCCAGGTCTCTGCTCTGTTGTCCCCTCAGGCTGGAATGTCCTCTTCCCACGGCTTCTCTCCTGTCTATACAACAAAATTCTAGAATTTTCAGAGCCCAACCTAAATCCCTGTCCCACGGGCACCTGCCCTAGTTCCCCTGGGCTCTGTACACTGGGCCAAATATACAGGGTCTGGATGGGGCCATAGGCCACCTCCTTCCTCCTACCCCACCTCCGACCTCTCCTGGGTTGGGAAGCATCCTACTAGGCCACTTGGTACGAGCCCACCCTCTCCCCGTAGGGTCTCCCACCTTTCACTAACAGGCTAAGTTTGAACACTGGGACAGTCACAATGGTCAGTCCTCCGAAACCTTCGGCATCACCTTGAGCTCCCTGAGCACCAGCGCGTGCTTAGGGCTCTTCTTGCCACCGCTCAGCCCCCCTCCCCCATTCCCAGGCAGGCTCCCCCCACCACGGATTTGCGCACATGCACTCTCAAGCCCCAGCCACTGGTGGCTCCCCCCTATCCCAGGCCAGGAGCTTTGGCCCCAGGAAGGGGCCCCACCCACCAGGGGCGCTGCTTCGGGGGAGCAGAGCGACCGGGGCTGCTCTGCCCACTGCCCCTTGGCAATCGGCCTCTACTCTGCCGTCGGGTTTCCTTTCCTCCTCGACTTTTGCTGAAACTAAAATCCGAACCCAGGCGTCAGGGGAGAACACCGCCCCTGCATCTCGCTCCCACTGGCGCGGGCACCAAAGTGTCCCTCCAAGATTAACTCACCCCCTCCCCGCTGATTCCGCCCCGGCCCCCCGGGGGGCGCCCCGCCCCCTCCCCTTGCCAGGAATCTCTTACACTCGGGCTGTGAAGTTCGGGGTATTTTTAGGCCGGCGATAAATAATTCATAGGGAACGTGGCATCAGGCTCCCCCCGCGGGAGGACGGGGCGCGAGCGGCGAGAGCCACTGTCACCCGCGGCTCAAGGACACTCGCGATGCGGAGGCGGCGGCGGCAGCGGCGGCGGCGGCGGCGACTCCGGGCTCCGGGACCCGTGCCACGCCTCCTGGCGGCCAAACTGGGCACCATGTTCGCGCCCCCCGCCGGGCTGCTACACCCTACCCCCTCCTCGCAGGCGTCCTCCGATCCTAGGCCCCCCACCCCACTCACCGCAAGCCCCGCAGATTGCGGGGGATGGAGGGGTGAGTTCGCCTGGCGGGCCGGTCTGTGGGCGGGGTACCAGACCTGTGGCGAACCCAGAAATCTGATTTCCAGCCTATCGGGTCCCCTTCACGCTCCTATCCAAATTCTTAGTACATTAGGAGCCGACTTGAAGCCGACTGGCGCAGCCAGAAACTAGACGGGCAGCAAGATAGAGCACATGAGCCTCCCTCGATTTCCCTGTGGCCCTGGGGTCGGAAACTGAGCCAGGGCGGTACCACCACGGGAGGGCTGGGGGACCCAGCCAGATGTCCCGCCGGGTGAGCAGGGCTGGGAACCAGGGTGGTCAGTGTCAAGAACCTGGCCGGGATCTCCGCTTTGCTCAGCCAGCAGGACCTTCCTATGGGTCGTGGGGCGCACCCTTGGGGATTTTCTGGCTGCTTGATGCCTTGCCTTCACAAGTCCCTGGCCCTGCCCTCCTAGGCCTGGGCACGAAACGCCCACCCCGGCAGGAGGCTTCGGCTTTCCCTTCCCCGCCGTCGGGGATCCTTGTCGAAGCACCAGGAGACCTGAGCAACCCGCTGGTGCGACAGCCAGGGCCCAGCGCTTTGGGGCTCACGGTTCCCCCGGTCCTCTTCGTCCAGTCTTCCCTTTGAGCCCTCGGAGCCCGGGTCTGCCCGGCTCTGGGTCGGTACTCGGCCAGACCCCACTACCCCGTGAAACCCGAGCTGATTTCCTGAGGTCAGAGGAGGGAGCGTTATGCGGGGCAGAGGAGCGGAAGAAGGAGAGCTGGGGGTGGGGGTGGGGGATAAGGATCTAGGGGACTCGCCGCCTGTGAAGGGGCGGGGGTGTAAAGGGAGAGGCGCGCAGAAAGTGCTCGGGGAAGCCGGGGCCGAGCTCCCGGAGCCACCGACAGCCCCCTTTCGTCCTCTCTGCCCAGGCCCTCGCCGGCCCCCTGCGCGCGGTGGCGGCCCCCGCTCCCGCCCCAGCCGCCCGCCCCAGCGGCTTCCAGCAGCAACAGTTGCGGGGCCGGCGGTCCCTACTCCCGCGTCCCCGCACCGCCCCCTCCCCCGCGGCGCCGCGACGCCCAGCGAAGGAGGAGCTGGAGGGCTCGGCGACCCGGGAGACGAACATCTCGGGCGCCTCACCCGCGTCCTTCCCTCGCGTCCGCCGCGCGCCTGTCACCTCGGCCTCCCCGCCTCACCTCCCCTCCGCCCGCCCGGGTCCGAACCCCAGGCCCGGCCCCCGAGGGTCCCGGGTCCCCGAGGGTCCCGGGTCCCCGGCCGCTCCCCCTCTTCAGGCTCCCCGCGCCGGCCAGACCGTCCCTGGGAGTCCCGCGTCTGTCTCCGCCGTCCTTGCCCGCGCGGCGCCCGAGCCCAGCCCCAAGTTGGCGGCGAAGTTGGCGTCCCCTGCTCGCCACCCGCCACTCACCGGGGGGAAGGGGCGCTGCGCCCGCGCCGAGAGCCCGCGCCGGCCGCCTCCCGCGCGCCGCATGTCCCGGCGCCTCGGCCCCGCGCGCTGGCGCGCTCCGTCCTAGCTCGGCGGGCACCGGAGCCCGGGCAACGCGGGGGCCCGTGTCCGTGGCGCGGCCCCCGCCCCCGCGCCCTCCCGGGGTCCGCTGGGCGCCCGGCTCCTTCCCGGGCTGGGCTGCGCGCCGCGCCTCCGGCTCCCAGGGCTCGCCTGCCCGCTGTGGCGGAGCGCTCGCCGCCGCCCGCGCGGGCCCGCCCCACCGGGGCCCGCCGCCTCCGCCCCGCCCCGGCCCGCCCCGCCGCCCGCTCCCCGCCGCTCCAGGCCCCTCCTCGCGCGCCCGCGCGCGGGACGCTCGGGTCCCTTCTCTGGGATTGTGCCCCCAAAGCCGACACTCGGGGCCAAGTGCTGCCGCGGGGGAACCGGCAGCCTGCTTGGAGCCCTGGGTTCGAGCCCCCAGCTCACGAGCTATGTGACCTTGGGCCGGCTAATTCCGAGGATCCCTCGGTCTCTAAAGTGAGACCAGCCTCTTGGGACGGGCCTAAAAGGCCGTGGACACGCCTTATAAACTACAAAGCACGAGAGACCGAGGTACTATTTTTAAAAGGCTTGCCCATGTGGCTGGAAACCAAGAGGTGGGAAGGCCCTGGGAGTGGACAGGGGTAGGGAGGACCCGTACCAGAGGCCTGGGAGGGGCGACAAGCTGCTGCCCAGGCTCCACACTCCTGCTTTTCTCTTCTTGTTTTGGTTCTACTGAGGGCTAACCAGAAAGGGAACTGGGCCGAAGGGCCAGCAGAGCAGGCGGGCTGGGGTCCCAGGACGCCTGCAGCGGGAGCAGAAGGCAGGCAGGCAGGCTGCAGCAGCAGAGCCAAGCCGGGAGACGGAGAGTGGGTTCCAGGCCTGGCTGCCAAACCCTCTCAAGCCCCCGAGAGGCCCCTGGGCAGGGAGCCGGCTCTGCAGCGCCACCTGGTGACAAGAAGGGAGCTGTGGCTGGAAGGTGACCCCGGGGCCCCAAAAGAAGTCGCACGTCAACCACCGGCCTTCCATTACAGCTGTTTTATTTCCAGTCTGTTCCTGACCTTGGGGACCCTCCGCAGTCTGAGAGGAGAGAGCTGGGAGGGAGGAAAGTCAGCCTGCACGTCCACCCATCCCCGATTAAGGTTATCTCTGGCAAGGGCGACCTTCCGCCGGGAGGAAGTGCTCAGAGGCCCCTGGAAAAGAGGCAGCCAAGACCGGGTGCCAGGCGGGCGACACAGCCGTGGTGCACAGTCCCGCTGACTGACCCAGGCCCTCGCCCGGGCACAGCGTGCCTTCTTTCCCTGCCAGCCAGGCTGGGATCTAGGCTCAGCGCCCCAGCAGCCGCAGCATCTCCTGAGGATCCAGCAGCTTCTCCCTGGGCTTCCCAGCACCCTTGCCCCGGGACACCTCCTCAGCATCCAGCTTCTCCCAGTCCGAGAAAGAGACAGGCCGGACCCCTGCGGCACAGAGAGGATGAGTCACTCCCTCCCCTCCTCCTCTTCTACCCCCAGCCCAGAGCACCCCACCCCCAAACAATACAAAGGCCCAGGGCTCCCCACCACGCCTCCCAAGAGCTCACAAGGGGCCCAGACCTCGGCCGCTGAGCAGGGCTTCGATGGCCGTGTAGCCAGGCCGGGGACCAGATGGCAGCAGCCCGGCCTTCAGATCCTGCAGCAGCGTCTGGCCGGTGAGGAAACTGTCCGTCATGGTAGTGGCAATGACCCCTACGGGCCCCCGCTTCACCCAGCCGCTGCAGTAGAGGCCTGGCAAGGGACAGCGCAGGGTCAGAAAAGGGGAGGTGCCTGGGTACTTCTGGCCAGCCTGAGCCCCCAGTTTACACACATATGCATACGCACACATGCACACACAGCCGCACACCCCAAGTCCTCCCAGCAACCCTGAGTCACCTGGACCCATTGCGGCTCCTGGCCCAGCGCCCCGGACTCCTCTCAACCTGTTTCTACCACGACATCCCTTCCCCCTCAGTCTCGCTGTCGCCCAGGGGCTCCCTGAGGGTGGGAGATGGGTCTTGTCCTGCCTCCAGTCTCAGTAGGCCCTTCTAAACATGAACGGGATGAATGAATAGCCAGGCACGTGGGTATTTAATCAGACCGAAGAGTCCCTGAGGACAGGGGCTGCCGTGTGATCTCGAATTCCAGCCCTGTGCACAGGGGCCCAGCCCAGAGCAGGCCTCCGTCCACAGGACTACGAGGGGAGTGGGCACACATGGGCATGTCAGCCCACCTGGGACCATCCCTCCCAGCTCGAGCCACGAGGAGGGTGGCTGGGCCCCAGGACTGGGTCCGGGGACAGGGCCTGGCTCAGAGCTGTCTCTTAGTGCGTGTCACTGGCCGAATGAATGAATGGGAGACAGCAGTCTCTCCGTCCCCCACGACAGTTTGCTGCCCAGCCTCGCTGCACCCTCTCACCTGGCACACCTAGAACCCGGCCTTCCACATTGGGGATGACCCCAAGTTTGGAGTCAAAGGGCACGTGGGGGTCGATGGGACGGCTCTTATACCCAACACTGCTCAGTACCAGCCCACAAGGGAGGTCTTCCGTGTCTCCCGTGGGCACTGCGCGGGCGGCCTCAGTGGTACCCTGTTGAGGAGAATGTGAACAACACGAGGCCAGGGTGCGGAGACTTGAGAAGGGGGGGTGTCTCTGGGTAACGCGAGCCTCACCTCCAGTCTGGTGACTGCCAGGCGGATGCCGGCTGCCCGTCGCCCGTCTGGCGAGGGCAGCACCTGCTGGGGACTTCGGAAGAAGCGGAGGCCCCAGGTGCGGGAGGCCGACGCCTGGTGGGCAGCCTCCTCCCCCCCTGGCTTCTCCATGGCCGTTCGAAGCAGAAGTTCTGTCAGCCGCTTCCTCTGGCGGGGGAGCTCTGTCAGCGGTGCGAACATTTCAGGCAGGCCTGTCCCCAGATTACAGCCCTCTCCCCCAAAGCGCCCCCCCCAAGCCCTCTCTGACCTAGACCATCCCCTCCCTAGGGAGCTAGGGGGCCAGGTCAGGGCCCCTCACCCTTGAGTCTGTCCTGAAGGCCCAAGAAATCCGCAGGATCCAAAATGGGCCGGGTTCCTGGTAACTGAATCATCTCCCGAAGCTCCTTGGGGGTGGGAGGTAGGGGAGGAGTTCAGACCCAGAGCACTGTCCCCTCCTAAGCCCAGCCCGGAGCCTGGCCTAGATGGGAGACACCGCCGCCACCTGTCACAGAAGGCACCAGGCCCCGGGGCCCTGCGGGCTCCCCTCTCTTCCACCCCAGGCAGCAGCCATTCCCGGGGGCTCAGTCCTGCCACACCTCCCCAGGGCAGGCCATCTTTTTGGGACCCTGACCCCCCTCTGGCCCCAGCACCTTAATGGTGAAGGCCACTTGCAGGGGTCCGCGGCGGCCCACTATCCACACCGTCTTCACCCGACTCTGCCTCAGCACCCCCAGGGCAGCCTCTGTGATGTCCGTTTTCTGGCACAAAAGGAGGCCGTGAAGTCATCAGACGCTGACCAGGCAAGGGGACTTGGCGATCCGCAGTCTTCCTACCCTCATGGGGAGGTCTGCAGCCTGGAACCGCATCATGGCGCCCCCTGGCGGCCAGATGGAGCACTGCCTCCAGTTCTGCAAAGGGCTCCCGCTAGGAGCAAACCAGGCTCACGCTTTCTCATTCAACAAGTGTTTCCTCAGTGCTTGGCAAGAGCCAAGCGCTAGGCAAGGGGTGTGGGGGTGGGGTGGGGTGTCAAGGGTAAGCGAAAGAGGCATGGTGCCGGCCCTCACAGAGCTTCTGATCTGGTGGAGACAGTGATACTTGTCGAACATTCCTTAACAAGTATAAAATCGTAGTGGTGACAATATGCTTGGAAAGAGAAATAGACAAGTCTATGAGAAGAAAGTATTACAGGGAAATGGACCTCTTCAGGTGGTACTGGAGGGCTTCCTGGAGGAAGTGACAACTGAGCCAAGAACTAAAAGATGAACACAGGTTAACGGGCAGAAGCAGTGATGTGTACACACTGAATAGCTGTTGTTTTTAAAGGCCCATCCATGTAGCTGGAGTGCAGAAAGCGAAGGGGAAACAGTATGCAGCAAAGCTCAAGGGCAGCCCTTCAGGACGCCTCTGCCGGGCACCAGAGGGAAACAGGCACTGAGCTCCGCTTGGAGAGTGAGGTCTGAACACTGCAGGCAGCGGCACCCTCTCCCCGGTGTGACCCCAGCTCCGCCCTCCAGCCCCCGACCTGCCCACTCACCTCCAGGTGCCCAGGGGGGGTCAGCAGGATCCGGGCCACATCCAGAGCCACATTCCCTTGCCCCAGGATCACGGCTGTGTCACAGCTCAGGTCTGGCGCCAGCTGGTAGGGAGAGGGCTGGGTAGGGCTCCCCTAGGCTCGGCCCCAGGCAGGCTGATCTCGGCTCCAGTCCAGACACCAGCCGAGCCCCCAGACTTCCCCGCACCCTGAAAGCCCACCCCACCTGAGCTTTAGCTGACGCCCCCGCCCTCCCACCCAGCGCCACTTACTCCCAGAGGCCTTCCCTGGTTGACCCTCCCCTCAGGCCACCGGGTGTCTCACATCTCATCTCCCTAGGAGCCTCCCAGTGTGGGACAGTGGCTCCCTCGTCCCCAGCTGCCCCTGGCCCTGGCTGAGGAGTGGGGGGGAAGTAGTAGGAGTGCTCCCCGAACTCACCTCCCGGTTCTCAGGAAGCCCATTGTACCAGCCCACAAACGCCCGGGCCGAGAACACTCCAGGCAGCTCCTCACCGGGAATTTCCAGGGCCTGATGGTCCTCTGCCCCATAGCTCTGAGGAAAGACCCCAAGGGCTTGGCACCAGCTAAGGGCCCCCGTAGACCCTGGCAGGCCTCCTTCTGGCTCCTCCTCCCGAGCTGCTATCCCGGGCCCCAGCCGGTGGTTTGGGCCTCTCCCCCACCGCCTTCCACCCCCTGTTGGCACTCACCAGCACCACGGCGTGGTAAGCCGCCTGCAGCTCCGACACGGCCACATCCCTGCCGACCACCACGTTGCCACGGAAGGCACAGCGGTCCGAGCGGGCCGTCTGGGTGAAGGTGTTGATGACATTCTGCTAGGCCCCAAGGGGAAGGGGTTAGGGGTGGGGCACTCCGGAGATCACGCCTGTGCCACCCTCGCCTCCCAGTGTCCCCAGGAAGGAACCTGCGTGACATCCTGAGGGCCTGGGGTCACTCCATGCAGCCAGGAGGCTCCTCTCCCTCCTGACCTTGACCAAAGTCTCCAAACCCCTCCTCTGGTCCAGAGAGACCCACCTTCACCTCGGGGTGGTCGGGCGCCACGCCAAAGCGCACCAGGCCGAAGGGCACCAGCTGCTTCTCGTAGATGTCCACATGGGCCCGGGGGTGGTGCTGGGGAGAGGGGGGCAGCTGGTGGGCCTGAGGGAGAGGCTGGGCCCTACGGGTCCCCTCTTCCCCGACAGGGCAGGAGAGCCTGGCTCAGTGCACTGAGGACACGAGGAGAAAGAGAGGCCCCCGACTCCCCATCTGCCCGGACAGCCCGTCTGAGGAGTGGGGCGGCAGAGAAGCCCAGGCAGCTGAGGCCGGACCTCGGGACTGCCGGCCCATCCAGACAGCAAGGACTCTGGCCCACTGAGAAAGGAGGCAGCTCGCCCGCCCCTGGAGGGGACGAGGGGACCCTCTTCATCTACTCGGGTCAGGCCTGACACATAGCCCTGCCTCAGAATCCTTCGATAGTTCTAGAAATGCCCAGCCAGTCTGATGAGCTGCCACTGCCCTTTGAAATGCATACCCGCCCTAGCTCTAGTCTCCCGAATCATCCTGTTGGCAAAGGGACCACCAGGACGTGGGGTGGGGGGCACAGCCGGGGCTCCCCAGGGTCAGAGGGAGATGGAAGTGGCTCACACTCAGTCTGAGGAAAAACGAGCTCACTTACGCAGTGGTCCCGCCTCGCCCGCCCTCTGGAGGACCTAGAGGGGCCACGGGGGAGGCAAAGAGTTGAGGCTTGGGTGGAGAGGTCGGGTCTGGCTCTGCCACCGACTAGCCACACGGCCCTGGCCAGTCCCAAGACCTGCCTGGGTCTCAGACTCCTGCTCTGCACACTGGGACAGGTAAGAGTCCCCTCTCTGGGTTGTTGGGAAGCATCCAGAAGGTCAGGACAGTGAGAGACACAGATTTGGAGTCAAGATTTGGGGCTTCTATGGATAGGACACTGCCTTGCCTTCACCCCTATCCTAGGCTCTGGCTGTGATACCCCAGCTCTGTGGGACTCAGGCCACATGTGCTCCAGCCCTCCAGTCGCCCCTCCAGAAGCTCACACTCAACTCCTCATTCTTGTCTAAATCCCCTCCTGCCCTCCACTCCGCTGCCTGCACCCAAGTCCAGGCCCCCCACCACCCATCCGCCCTTCTGGGCCTCCTCCGCCCCCCATCCCTGCCAGCCCCAGGTGGTGCCCGAACCCCCTGCTTCACCATCGTAGGGACCAACCCGGGAAATGTTTCTGAACTTGTCCGTTAAAGAGCAAGGTCTGAAGCATTTAGCCCAGCACCCAACCCACTGTGGGTGCTCAGTCCAAAAGCTGCCCTTTCCTATTGCCGATGCATGTCACCGCCTTGCCTGTGAACCTTCCCCGCTGCCCACCGCCAAGGGACAAAGTTCAAACTGCTCAGCCTGGCAGCCCGCGTCACACACAGCCCAGATTTTCACCTTGATCTTCCATCCTTTCCTGCTATGGATCTGTTCCTCCGGGTCACACTGCCTGGCCAAGGCCACCTCCGCAATGCTGGGCCCGCTGCCGTGTTTACTAGACCTCTCTCCCGGCCGACCTTGTCTACAGGGAACCCGCTCTTCCCTAACTCAGCTCCCTCTCCCTCTGGCTGCTCTTCCT
>CM053619.1:42655078-42667760 GCA_028646535.1 Procyon lotor
CCGTTGCTCTCCTGGCCACCGCCCTGCCTCCCCACTCCACCGTCTGCCCTACAAGCAGAGACAGCTCCATGTCTAAAATGGGGTGCTATACCCAGAGCAGTGGGTTTCAGGATCCCCTGGGGTTTGTTTAAAATTATCAATTTCTAGGTTCTGGGCTTGGTGTCAGCAGTTTGATTAGGTCTGAGCATGTTAATAACCACCCCAAGAGGACTCTGCGGGCAGGAGGGGAGGGGAGCGGACAGCACCACGAGACACCGCCTGCATCCAAGCCTGCCCAGTGGCTTCCAAGGGACCCTGGATCTGACCCACCTGCCTCCTCCATCAGCCCTCCACCCTTACCCACCAGCCTTTCTTCCCCACCTCACCTGTCCCCAAAGGGGCCTTCTCCTCCCTCCGGGCCTTTGTCCATGTGGCTTTCTGTGCCTGGGACTCTCTTGCCAGTCACCCACCCCTCGTCCACCTGGCAGCTTCTGTCCTTCGGAAAGGGATGTGGACATCCCTTCCTCCAGGCCGGGCTGGGCGCAGCTCTCACACACCCTTCACCTTGCACTATCAGAGCCTCAGAACCTGGATAAACCCTCTTCCCCTCCACGCCACAACCCCACCCCCCATTAGGCTGTCATGTATGTCCTCAAGCACGGAAGCTATGTCTTTCCTGCCCATACCCATATTCCTAGGGTAGAGCCTATGCCTGGAACATATCAGTGTCCAATCAATCACCACGAACGGAGAGCCTAGCCTGGTACTCAAGAGCGTCTCTGACCCATACATACAGAGAACAGACCACTGGGTGCCAGAGAGGAGGCGGGGGCAGGGAGGGTTGGGCAAAATGGGGGAGGGGGAGGGACTTCCAGTTATGGAACGGGTAAGTCACAGGATGAAAGGCACAACATAGGGAACATAGTCGATGGTATTATAAAGGCGGTGTGTGGTCCCAGACGGGGGCCACACTAGTTGGGAGCCTAAGGGCCTCACATATAGAATCCTGGAGAATCACTACGATGAACATCTGAAACTAATGTAACATTGTGTATCAACTATACTTGAATGAAAATACATTTTTAAAGTATTATTTATTTAAGTCATCTCTATACCCAATGTGGGGCTTGACCTCATGTCCCCAAGAAAAAGAGTCTCATGGTCTTCTGACTGAGCCAGCCAGCCACCCCAAAATAAAAATTTTTCATTTAAAAATGAAAGAAAAAAAGATCTGCAATCAGATCCTAGCATCTTCCCCGCCCAGGTGGGGACTCTGGGCAGTGTCGCTCAGCCTCAGTGTCCTTACCTGCGAAGTCAGAGTCATGACACCTGCTTCGAAGGTTGGCATGGGGAGATGAGATGCCGTAGAGCAGCTGGCTTGCCTAAGTGCCATTGTCCCACGTGTGATGTACACGTTCCTGTCTCAGGAGCACAGCCAATAGCTTGGAACTCCCGGTGGGCAAGGAAGGGCTCATGATGGGCTCCTGTGTCCATCCCCCAGCGCCTCTCTCAAGGAAAGTGCGTGCAAGTATGTGCCGGCCGAGTCCAGGCCAGGGCCATTGCTCCCACTGGGCCCACTCTCCCCGCTCCCCAAATTTCAGGCTCAGTGGCCAAGTACGCCTTATACAAAGCCCTCCAGGATCTCCCCAGACCCAGTGGGATCCCTAGTCTCCAGCCCAGGGCTGTTCGACCGCAAGGCTTTTTGTCCACGCATGACCTCCCACACGTGGCAGGTCCTCTCCAAAGCCCACGGCCTCCTTCAATGAAGCTCAAATGCACCTGCTCCAGGAAACCCTTTCTTGACCCACTGTGCCTAACTCAGCTCATGCTGGTCGCATCTCAGGAATGAGCTCTATCGCATGTGTTGCTGGGAAGGCGTGTTTAGGTCACTTTTCAGCAGGGTGTCCAACTCATGCTGGGCTCCCTGAGACCCTCCCGGCTTTAACATTGAAAGCTCCATGTGCTGGGCAAATTAGGACGATCGGTCACCCTACCTTTCCAGTTGCTGCATATATGTGTGTACAATTAATATATTCATTCTTCCTCTTGTCTCTCCACAGACACTCCAAGTCCCCCCAAAGCAATGACACTGTGTCATGTCTTCGTCAGCCTAGGTCTCCCTCTCCCCCTTCCACCCACATCTGCCCAAGTCTCAAGGGTAGCCGGCAGCCTTGGGGCTCTGCCCAGCAAGGCCAACACTGTAAGCCTTGAGGCTCCGGCCTTGGGGTGGGAGGAATGGCGGGTGGAGGGCAGGCTGAAAGAACAACATAGCGTGGGGAGGGCTGGAGCTCGACAAGGTGGCTACAGGGACAGGAAACCCTGAGAAGAGGGGGCGCAGGATGTTGAGGACAGAGGAGAGAGAGAGAGAGAAGGGAAGATGAGGATAAAGTCATCTGCAGGTCGCCACAAACGCCGTGAAGGGCTTGGCCAAGGTGCCATAGCAGGCCGTCTCCCACTGACCACTTCTCCCGTACCTGAGGACCTAGAGTGGGGAGCCCCAGATGGAGGTGACAAAGCATATAGGGAGTGTCCAGTCTAGATGTGCTGGGAGCCCCTTTCCCATCAGGGATCCAGGGGTGCTTTTAAAACTCAAAGGTGGTGGGGCTTGCCCTCAGGATTGGAGCAGCAGGTGAATCATGGAAGAGTGAACCAGGAGAATGTGGCTTACCTTTAGCAGGTGTTGGGCGGTATAGAAGCCCGCTGGGCCACTGCCCACCACACAGATCTGGGGGGCCTGCTCCTGTGTACAGAACTGCCGCTGAAAGCCTGGTAGAGGGGCGGGCGGGGGTGGGGAGGGAAGGGATGGAAGGTGAGATCAGCACTTCCCAAACCAACATCAGCATCAGGCAGAAGCTGGAGTTTCCCAAGCTTCACCCCCATTTGTACCCTCCTCCTCTTTTTCCACAAAGCTTTGGCGTTTGCAGGACCCTTTCTTCATCTGAACCCCCAAAGGCTGTGGCTTCATCCAAAGCCTCGCATCTCACTCATGAATTTCCTACGCCCACTCAACAACCCCCATCACCCCTGAAGCTGCCCGGCACAGTGACTTCGTTTTTCTTACAGGGTTCCCTCCCAGCTAGAATACCACATCCTTCCAACGGACTCCAAACCATCCCATCCCAATTGCGGATCTCCCCCAATGCCCGACTGTACCTCTTCTACCTACTCTCTCTCCACAAAATGCTGTATTGTCCATATAGATCCCTGCCTTTCCTACAGACCCCTGTTCTACCTCAGACTTCGCTGGGCTCCCAGACCTTCATGTAACCCCCACGCACCCGGTCTCACACCTATGCACCTCGCGGTCTCCCCTTCTTACCGTTTTGTTGACTCACATCTGACCGCACAGGCCCCCACTTGCCCCCGTACACCACGCCAATCTGGTCCGTAGGAGACCCCTCCGGTTTCTCCCCTGGCCCCCTCTCGCCCTTCTCCAGCCCTGCCCCAGCTCCGCTCGGACCCCCCACACTTGACGCTCGCAGGCCTCCCCGCGCTGCCATTCAGCCCTACAGGTAGGCGTCCTGCTCCTACTTGGAGTGCTTCCGGCGGGAGGCGGCCGGGTCCGACGCCACTCCGACCAGTGCCACCAGCGCCAGCAACGCAGAGCCATGGCTGGGAAGAGCAATCGGCCAGAGAACAGGATCACGGAGACTCCCGGTGCTCAGTGCGGGGGGCATCCGAGCCCCACACGGCTCCGGCCCCGCCCCCGACCTGCCCCCGGCCCCGCCCCAAGCCCCGCCTCCCACTCTCTGGGAACGCGCAGCGTGGAGGCCACGCCCCCATCCCCGAAAGAATCCCGCCCCCAAAAGAAAAGCCCGCCCGCTGATCCACCCACTATCGCTGAGGGCCCGCCCCCAGAACGTCCGAGCCTCAGTGACTTAAATTTCTCCCCAATCCAATCATCTGGAGGGTAGCGTTGAACGAGAGCGAATCTCCATCGCTGTTTCAATCCCGCCCGATGGAGGGAGCCAATTAAGAAGGAGCTTACTTTACTTAGTCTCTCCCCCTCGGAGACGCTCGTCGCTCTCTGATGACGCAAACGGTCCCTTTTGATAGCGTGCCCTCCCGTTCTGGGCCTGGTTTCTTCCCAGCCAATCACGAGCCGAGTTCCAAAGGCGCCTTCGTGCCCTTAGCGTGATAACCACGGAGTCCGGAAGTGGGGGGTAAAAAGGGCTCCTCTGGGGCCTCGGCCGCACTTGGATCTTATGCAGGTGTGACCCCGGCCACATGCTGTCCAGTTCGGGCCAGGCAGCTTTTTAAACCTTAGAGTTCAAGTCCCGCCTCACCCCCCTCCCCTTCTCGTAGGTGAAGAAATGGGAGGAGCGGCTTGCCCTCGGTACTAAGGACAGAGCCCATCTACCACTCCTGTCCCGACTGGACTGGTACTAAGGGTGAGGCAGCCAAGGCACGGGCCTCGGGTGCAGAATTTCAGGGGGCCCCGGAAACCCCCAGTAATTAAGGTAAAAGATATTTTAATGCAAAATATTTTGAGAGATCAAAATTGAAGACCGCAGACATCCGCGCTGTGCGGGGAGCCCTATGTGGGATTCGATTCCAGGACGCTGGGATCATGACCTGAGGCGAAGGCAGCCGCTCAACGACTGAGCCACCCCAGGCACCCTGCCTTACCTTTTTTTTTTTTTTTTTGACAGATCACAAGCAGGCAGAGAGGCAGGCAGAGGAAGAGGGGGAAGCAGGCTCCCTGCTGAGCAGAGAGCCCGATGTGGGGCTCGATCCCAGGACCCTGAGATCATGACCTGACCCGAAGGCAGAGGCTTTAACCCCCTGAGCCACCCAGGCGCCGGTGCCTTATCATTTTTTAATTGTTTTTTAAATTAAAACAATTAAATTGTTTTTAATTTTTTAATTGTATCATTTTTTATTGAAGTCTAACAAACAGAAAAGTGCACAAATCACAAATATGTACTGTTTGATGAATTACAAGATGTAAACATATAAACCAGTATCTGGTTCAAGAAATGGGACATGTGCCTCTCCTTGTCACTTCCGCTCTTTCCTACTGAGAAATACTCTTCTGGTTTTTACTAAGTCATTGTATTTTGTGCCTGTCCCACTAGACCAGGAGAAAGCAAACTCTGGCTTGCAGGCCAAATCCTGCCTACCCCCTGTTTTCATACTAGCACAAGCTAATGGTTTTTCCATTCTTAAATGGTTAAAAAGTTGTGAGGAATAATATCCTGTGGCATGGGAAAATTACTTCAAGTTCAAAATAAGTTTTATGGGCACACAGTCATGCTCATTTCTTTCCATATTTTCTGTGGCTCAATGTGCTTTGAGTAGTTGTGTTTCAGTAGCTGTGACTGAGGCCATATGGTCCACAAAGCCCCAAATACTATCTGGGGGGACCTGAGGGGCTCAGTCGGTTAAGTGCCCGACTCTTGATTTCGGCTCGGGTCATGATCTCAGGGTCATGGGATCAAGCCTTGCAATAGGGCTCCGAGCTGGGTGTGGAGCCTGCTTGGGATTCTCTCTCTCCCTCTCCCTCTGCCCATCCCTCTCAAAAAAAATGTTTGCTATAAGTTCTGAAAATGTTAGCTATCATCATCATCAATATTATCACCTCCCATATACCTCTGTAAGTTAGACCTTAGGTCTCTGTAGAGTCCAGGGAGGGCTTCATTCTCTCCTATCACCTCCGCTTTCCTTCTCAAGCCCCATGCAGTCCCAGCCCACATCCTTAAGAGTAACAGAAAATTGAGCCTCAAAGAAAATTGTTCTCGGGCTCCTGTGGTACAGTCAGGTCTGGTACAAGGGCTGCCCATTCCCCACTCAGGCCCGGATCAATAACAATGAGTCACTGGTATGGATTAAGATGGTTTTGATCATTAGCCAGGACTGTGCTATGGGAACTTTTCTGACATTGCATTTTTTTCATGTGGAGAATTAGCAGTTTGATTAATCACATTCCCAGACCTGAGGGCCATTTCTGAGCTGTTAATGCATTTCAAAAGAGCAGTAATAACGTATAGCAAAGCAGTAGGCTGGGGAGGCTGCCAACCCTTTCCCGTTCCAAGAGGACTCCTTGGATCCAAAACTCGGCTCTATCCATCCACCTCCCAGCGGGAAACAGAAGGCACGCTCAGAAGGGCTGACTGAAAAGAGTTTAATGAAGGAACTTTGTACAGAGGTGTGGGCAGGATCAAGGGAATGGGGAAGCACCCCTGGCTAGCAATGGCTGGAAGCCATTCCCACCCCTGGCCCCGAAGGAGCAGAAGGAGGGAGCAGTTTCAGCAGTAGTGAGAGCCCTCGCTGTAGGAAAAGGGCGCCGGGCAGAAGCTGTGTCTTTTGTAGAGGAAGGCAGGGTGGAGAAGAAGAGGGGTTAGGGAATGGATCTGGAGGGACAGCGGAGCCACACCAGAGTCGGGTTCTCCACCGGGACCAGGCTTAGAGGATGGCGCGGCCTGCCGTCTAACCCCTCTGTCTGTCCCATTTGCTGCATTTAGCCTCCCCACCAGCAGGGCCGGCGTGCCTCCCACCCTGCCCAAAGGCTTCCCTGAAAAACAAGGCAGTTATGTGCTCGGAGCATGACTAGAATGGTCTCCACCAGAGACGATTTCACCCCCTAGGGGACAGGTAGTTGGCAATGTCTACAGACAGGTTTGATTGTCACGAAGTGGGTTCCCGGCATCCCTGAGGGCAGAGGCTCCCTAGCTGCTAAACATCCTGGGATCCCCAGCACAGGGCCCAGTGATAAAGAAGGAGCCGGCCGTGTCGATGCCGCCCACGTAAGAAGCCCTGCTTTGGACGAACTGCTCTGGGCTCCTGACATAGGTCTGGCCTCCTCCTCTGTCTCTCCCTCGGTCTCCAGCTGGGCCCTAACTTGTGCTCTGTCATCCAGCCACTCTTAGGGTGACCCCAGCCCTCACTCCAGGCTGCCCACTCGCCTGACTCTCAGTGATGACTCTTGCCCACTGCCGCCCTCCTCTGGCTGCATCCGTGACTCCCTGTGTCCTTGCCTCCCTCCCAGGCTGCAGGCACCTACCTGTTCACAGCCAAGCCCTGCTCTTGACCCCAAGCCCTTGTACCTGCACCCTGCCCTCCTTCGCCTCCCCTCTAACCCTGTCCGTCCTCCAGACCCGGAGCCCATCTCCCCCTCCAGCCTCGGCCACCCTCCCAGTAATTTTTCTCTTTGCAGTTGACAGTTCTTCCAGGTTCGCCCCCTCTAAACATCATGGAACAAAGCAGACTTTTTCTAGAACTTGCCAAGGTCAAGCTCAAAGCTATTTGCAGTCTTATTTATGCCCTTATTTCCCCTGGAGCGCTCTCCCCACCAAACACATACACTTTGATTTCCCTGATGTTGCAGGTGTGGGGAGCTGCCGAGCCTGTGGCTTGCAGAGGCTTCTCTGGCTAAGATACCCGGAAAGTCTGCCAAAAGTAACCTCCCCCTGTGGTCCCTGGGGAGAGGGCTCCTTCGCAGTCATAGCCTCAGAGGACACAGGAAGAAGCAGTGGCCAGCCAAGCATGGGCTCTCCTGGCACTTGGGAGGCCCTAATGGAGGGATTGACCTTTCTCTCTCTCCTCACCTCCCTCTGCCCAGGGCCCCTCCTTTCCCCCATCACCTTCCCTTAACCCTACAGTGGCTCAGACACAGCAGTAAAGGAATCCAGCTATTTAGCCCTGAGATAAAGTCAGCTGAGGTCGAAACTGACCAGAATGCCCAGCGGCTGTTATTCCTTTCCCCCAGATATCCCTCAAAGCCCAGAAAAGCAAGCAAGGCAGGTTATCCCCAGAAATCCCAGCCGGAGCGCTCCATGTCCCTGGCCCTGGTGCCTGCCCACACCACCACCAGCAACCCAGCCACCGCACGGGGGGAGGGCCCAGGCCTGCCTGGAGTGAGGGCAGGCTAGCAGAAGCAAGAGAACTAGGGCTGGGCCAGGGAGGGGGGCGCAGGGTGACTGTCCGGCCCACCCTTCACTGCAGCCCCGCCAGTTCGGTGATGGGAGGGGTCTGCACCATGAACTCCTCGTAGCGACTGAGAAACAGTCGGAAGCGAGCCAGGTAAGAGTCCTCGTTGTACGGCAGCTGCTTCTCACGGAGGAACCCGGACACCACGGGCTTCACCTGCCGGAAGATGGACAGGAGGAGGGGCTGCTGAGCCAGGCCTGGGGGCAGCCCCCTCCTCCTGGGGCCCCTCCTCCTCCCAGCCCCAGCTCCTGTCACCACCGTGTGAGAATTCCTGTCTCTCCCCTCCCAGCAGGCAAGGGAAAGGAGGGGGGCTTCTCCCCCACCTCCTCCCCCCCAGGGCGCCCAACTGTGTGACAGTCCTCCTTGGCAGAGGGGATAAAAGCGGTAGCTGCCCTTTGCCAAGCAGGTCCTCTGTGCCCAGCGTTTCAGATCCATCTCATTTCACCCTGAAAGCCTGCCAACAAGCACTGCTTACTCTCATCACCCAGATGAGGGAGCAGAGACTCCTGGACATTCAGTTAACTTGCCCAGAGTTGCAGTGCGAGCAAGGAACACACGAGTCTCTGATGGGAAACGCACACTGCTGCTGGTGCACCGGGCTGGCCTTCCGGGGGACCTCTGACCAGGCCAGCTGGGGGACCCGGGGTTCACTCCCCTCTGCCCGCAGATAGTCCCTCCATCGAAAGCCCGC
This sequence comes from Procyon lotor, assembly GCA_028646535.1. Taxonomy (NCBI): domain Eukaryota; kingdom Metazoa; phylum Chordata; class Mammalia; order Carnivora; family Procyonidae; genus Procyon; species Procyon lotor. The sequence goes on from CM053619.1 coordinate 42,663,678, forward strand.
CAGCCCCACCGCCGCCTACCTTCAGGCACATGTTGTCAGAGAGCCAGGGGAAGAGGTGGTGCTCCACATGGCAGCTGATGATCGAGTGGCCGAACGCCCAGTCCAGCACCGGCAGCCGGGGCAGGTTCAGCACACCCAGGCTCATCATGTGAATCCGCCGGGGCTTCCTGTCCTGGGAGAACATGGGCAGCCCGATGTGCTGCAACAGACACATGGGTCACATCCTCCGCCGGGGCCAGGCAGCCCCGGGCCTCCCCGCCCTGCCCTGGACCTCCTCACCTCCCCCCTGGGGACCCAGTGGGCTTTGGAGGGAGGAGGAGAGGCCAGAGGTCCCACTCTGGCAGGACGTGGAGAGACGAGAGGAGGCGCGGACTCCCCTGTCTGTGCTCGGAACTCCGTCTCACCCATCTCCGGGCCCCTCTCTCTGCATCTGTACAAGGAGGGGCTTGGCTTGGATACACCTTTGGGCCCCATGGTCCTGACATGCCCGTGAAAGCCCACCGCTCACTCTCATGCCTCTATGCCTTTGTCTCATCCTGGAGAGACCCTTCTCTGCTCTCTTTTCACTAATCAAAATCCTGCTCAGGGTTCAAGATCAAGTTTGTGCAATTTTGCCTTCAACAAGTATAGATAAGCGCCTCCTCTAAGGGATTCGGAAGGGAATGGGAACGCCCGCCAGTGGTGAGGAGAAGCAAACTCTCCCCCTGAAACCCAGACTCTCCGTGATTACCCACAGAGAGGTGAGGGCGGGAGGTGGGGGGCAATGCCTCTCTCTTTCCCTAGAACACCGAGTCTAGCCTGCTGTCCAGGTCGGGGAGGCCTCACCTGGAAGATGTTGACATGAAGGTAAGGGTGGGCCAGCAGGGATCTGGTGACGAGCATGCAGAGCAGGGCCGAGCCGGGGCTCCTGAAGCCCGACACGTTCAGAAGCACCCAGTAGTGAGCATAGAGGCCCAGGGCAATCAGGCCCAGCGTGCGCACAGCGGACCTGAGCTCCACCTTCCTCAGCCGCTCTGCAGAGGGAGCAAGAGATCCAGTGTGGGGGTGGGGAGGTAAGGTCCAGATCCCGCACAAGCCGGCTCCCTGCTGGTCCCGGGGTGCTAGCTAGTGTGCTGACTAGGGCGATCCGCTCACCCTCACAGCCCCGAAAAGTCCGTTCGCCCCTCTGAGGGATAAGGAAGCACAGCATTAAGCAAGTTTGACCAAGGTCACTCAGCTAGGAAGTGGTCAGTGCCATTCAGGGCTGGGACCCAGGGCTGGCTGCCCTCCAGCCCCTCCTGCCACTAAATGGTATTGTGCCCATAACATTACGATCCTCACATGCAATACAGCACGAGACATCCGGGAAGTATTTTTACATCTATGACCTCACGATGCCTTCACACCCCCCCTTGAGGACCAGGTAAGAACCCGGTCAGAGCGGTCACGTTACCTGCCAATGGCCATCAGCCAGCAAGCGGCAGAGCCAGACCTGGCCCCAGAGCCACGGCTCCTTCCACCCCGCCTGGCTGTCTCAGAAAGCTTCTGGTCTTTACTCGGGGCTCCCAGCCCTTTCCCCAAGAGCAGCCTCCAGGAAGGCAGGAGAGGAAGTAAGGAAAGTGGGGAACCGCTCCGGGCAGGGCGCGGCCCCGGCGAACTCACCGACAGCCACCAACGGAGTTATGACTGGGATCAAGAGAGGAGCAAGGTACATGTACACAAAGCGGTTGAGGCAAGGCAGCCGCCACGTGCTCGAGTCCCCCAGGCCCAGCACGTTGGTATAACCGTGGTGCATCTTGACGTGTCCAAGCTTGGCGTACTCTGCGCTGAAGGCCGAGCAGACCTGGAGGAGGGGGCCAGACACCGGGGTCCGTGGCGGGCACAATCAAGCAGAGCGGGACCTCCACGAGCCTCAAGAACACCCACCCTCCCAGGATGCTGTGTCTCCAGAGCCTTCCTGCCTTACACCCCCCTCCCCCCAGCTAATCGGACCAAGAGCGCTCCGGTCTCCATGACCGCGGAGGGGCAGCGTCCACTCTGCGTGGCGATGCTGAGTGTTTGGAGGTGGGAGGCCAGCCCCAACTGCCACTCTGCCCCCGACCGCCCAGGCAAGCCTGCGAGCCTCAGGGGGCTGTCGGAGGATCGGGGGCGCCGCAGGTGAAGCTCCAACTGCAATTACGTTGTGCCTGATTCTCTTGGAAACATCTCTATCGTCACAGGGCTGCTGTGCATTCGAAGCCCCCCAGCAGAGAGGGGAGGGGTGCAGGAGTGGTCTGTCCATGAGGGGGGCTCCCAGGGCAGGTGCCCCGGTGGAGGCCGAGTGTGAACTTCTCCCCAGGGGTGACTTGTCCGGCACCCTTCTCCCTTGTGGGCTTCTTCCAAACTGTCCCCAGAGCAGCGGCAGGACAGTGGCTCCTGGGTCTCCAAGAAGGGGCAGACATTCAGAAGGTGAGAGAGGCAGAAAGGTGTTTCTTATGCAGATATATACAAATTAAAATGCAGATGTCCACCTCCTCCCGTATTTTATCCAGGCCAGAAGATTTGGCTAATTTTATCAGAGGCAGCCCGCCTGTTTCCGGAAGAAGAGTTTCCCGGTTCCAATCACGGTGAGCCTCGTGCTCCATGTCCTGCGCTTTGCAAGGGCAACCTGTTCGTCTTCCAAGCCTAGCGGGTCGGCGGTCTTATGATCCACAGTTGGCAGAAGCAGAAACTGAGAGAGAGGCCACGTGACCACCCCAGGTCCCTCAGCTAGGAAGGTGGCAGAGGGAGGACTGGAACCTAGAATCCACCCAAGATAAGCCACAAGACCCCTGAGATGAGCCACTGACTGCAGGGGAGCAGAAACCCGGGCTTCTGGGTCCGGGCAGCAGAGGCAAAGCCAGAAGACAAATCAGAAACGACACTGTCTTCACGCTCCGTCTGCAGAGACTTCCTCCCTTGGACTGAAATGGCACGAAAATGTAGCCAGAGGCCCCTGCTGAAGGACACCAAGGGACACAGCTAGTGAGCCGTGACCGCCGCAGTTTTTTACAAGAGACCCTTCTGCCAAACCAGCACTGCCCGGGCCCCTCGGGAGGCCTCTGGGAGGGTTAAGTGCCCACCCCGCGCAGCCTCGCTGTGCTGTCCCCGAAAGCCGGACCAAGCGCTGTGTAGTCGGCCTAGGGAGGAGTTTTGCTCACTGTTTCTGTAACCTCGCAGCGGGACAGATCCTGGGGGAGGCTGCAGAGGGTGGGCTGGTGACGTGTCAGACATCTCTTCCAGTCTCCCTGGTCTCCAGGGCACGCGCCCATGGGGGCCGCATGGGGGGTCCGAGTTACGGGCGGAGGCCTTCAGTGGCTCCCCGGCTGCAGCTGGGGTCTGGCGGGACATCCCCCAAGGCCAGCCTGCCTCCGTCCGAGGCCTGCAAGTGTGTGTGTGTTTTGAACCTCAAGGTTCTATCCCATGTAATCGGAAGAAACAACTGTTTTTATTTTTTTTTTTTAAGAAATCATATATATTTTTAAAGATTTTATTATTTGAGAGAGCGAGCATAAGTTGGGGGGAGAGGCAGAGGAGAAGCAGAGTCCACACCGAGCGGGGAGACTGACGCAGGGCTTGATCCCGGGTCCCAGAACCCGGAGATCGTGACCTGAGCCAAAGGCAGATGCTTAACCCACTGGGCCACCCAGGCTCCCCAAGAAGCAACTGTTTTGAATCACTCCTTCCGTGCTCTTCTGCTTCGAGGGCCGATGGCACCTGCAGGGGGTGTGGGGACAAAGTTGCCTTTCCTTCTGGCTCCACAAGCTCCACCTCTGCACAGACAGACGGGCAGCCCACCGCACTGAGTGTTGCCACCAATCACCCGGCGCCTGAGCAGGACTGAGCCTGCTAAGAACTCGGCCCCCAGGGGACGCCAGGGTGGCTCAGGGGGTTAAGCCTCCGCCTTCAGTTCAGGGACTTGCCTGGGATCGAGCCCCGCATTGGGCCCCCTGCTCAGTGGGGAGCCTGCTTCTCCCTCTCCCTCTGCCTGCTGCTCTGCCTACTTGTGCTCTCCCTCTCTCTCTCTGGCAAATAAATAAATAAAAATCTTAAAAAAAAAAAAAAAAAAGAAGAACTCGCTGGGGG
>CM053619.1:42668260-42716741 GCA_028646535.1 Procyon lotor
GGGTTACTTGTCAATGTAGGGTTGTCCCGGATTTGCTTTTTTAAAAGATTGGGGCAGTCGCAGTGTGGTGAAATCCTGGGGGCCTGCAGGGGCAGCAGGGAGCCCACAGTTAGGGGGGATTGTGTTAGCCCAGGCTCCAGCGGGCAGTGCCCTCGGCATTGGTGATCGTGGAGGCGGTGGAGAGGAGGAACTTTCCCATCGCCAGGGCACCGTGGAGTATGCTGTTTCCCCAGTTATCTTTGGGCCCGACAGTAACTCTCAGCATGGTGGTTCTCCAGGGCTTTAGAAAAATACAGACGCGCGGGGTCCCCTCTCTGAGATTGATTCAGTTGGTCTGAGGCAGCGCTTTCCAAACTAGCGGGCTCAAGAATCGCCTGAAAAGCTTGTTAAAATGCAGATTCGTGGGAGCCATCCCCAGATTCTGCTCCGGGAGGTGTGCGACGCGCCTGAGAATCTGCATTTCCAACAAGCTCCGCGGGGGGCGGCCGATGCTGCGGGTCTTTGATCCAGCATTGCTCGGGTCGCGGCCCGCTGGGGTAGTTGTAAAAGCCCTCCAGGTGATTCTGATGGGCAGCAGGGGTTAGGAACCACGTCGGGGGCGGGAGGCAGGTGTTGCGGCACAGGGGCTCGCCGGGCGCGCGGCGTCTTCGCCACCGGGGGCCGCGGGAGGGGACCGGAGTTGGGGCGGGACGCGCCGCCCCCCGCCCCGACTCAGGCCCCGCCCCGCCCCGCCCCGCCCCGCCCCCAGGATCCGGGCTCCGCCTTCCTGCAGCTGGGCGTGTCCCTGGAGCAGCAGCTGCAGGTGCTGTTCAAGGTGCTGGAGGAGTACGACTGGAGCGCGTTCGCGGTGATCACCAGCCTGCACCCGGGGCACGCGCTCTTCCTGGAGGGGGTGCGCGCCGTCGCCGACGCCAGCTACCTGAGCTGGCGGCTGCTGGACGTGCTCACGCTGGAGCTGGGCCCGGGCGGGCAGCGCGCACACATCCAGCGCCTGCTGCGCCAGGTCGACGCCCCGGTGCTGGTGGCCTACTGCTCGCGCGAGGAGGCCGAGGTACTGTTCGCCGAGGCGGCGCAGGCCGGTCTGGTGGGGCCCGGACACGTGTGGCTGGTGCCCAGCCTGGCTCTGGGCAGCACCGACGCGCCCCCCGCCGCCTTCCCCGTGGGTCTCATCAGCGTCGTCACCGAGAGCTGGCGCCTCAGCCTCCGCCAGAAGGTCCGCGACGGCGTGGCCATCTTGGCCCTGGGCGCCCACGGCTACCGGCGGCAGCATGGTGCCCTGCCCTCCCCGGCCGGGGACTGCCGTGGCCACCCCGGGCCCGTCAGCCCTGCCCGGGAGGCCTTCTACAGGTGGGCACCTGCCCGGGGCATGGGAGGGGGCAGGGCACTGCAGGGGACCTGGGCTGCGCTGAGCTTGGTTGGGCTCACTGGCCACACCTCTCGCTCCAAGTTACCTCACCTCCTTGAGCTTAGTTTTGACAACTGAAAAAAAAAACAAAAACAAAAACCCAGGTGTGAAGGTGTGTGGAGGATTGCGGAGGGGGTGTGTCGATACAGGAAATAAAGTCACAGTCAGTGATACCCAGTGGTGGTGGTGATGGGGGTGAAGTAGAAGGTGGAGGAGGGGGCCTCTGGTCCTGGGCAGGGCTGCAGGGACACCCCGGTTTCTCTCCCCCACCGCAGGCACCTACTGAATGTCACCTGGGAGGGCCGAGACTTCTCCTTCAGCCCGGGTGGGTACCTGGTCCAGCCCACCATGGTTGTGATCGCCCTCAACCGCCACCGCCTCTGGGAGATGGTGAGAAGGGGGTGAGCCCGGGGTTCCTCGGTATCCTCTCACTTTGTCCCCAGCCCCTCTTGTCCCACAGCTGAGCAGAGGGTCCCTTCTGTCCTTCATCCAGCCCCTCATCCTTCAGGCTGAGGCATCTGCACTGCACCAGGGTGGGTGAGGCCCCTCGGCTCGGGGCTCCCTCGGCACCCTCGCCTCCCTCCCCCATAGAACTTGTCAAGCGCTTAGCACTTGGTCCTGTCCCTGGGGGACTCACCCACAGCTGTGCTGGCCGGACTGACATGTAAACAACTAGAATTTGGGGATATGTGCAAAGCATTATGGGGGTACAGAGAAGGGCCAAAAATCAGTTCTGCCTTCTAAGGAGGGAGCTGGGGGAGGAGTCACAGAAGTTGGGACATTTGGGCTGTGCCGTGGAGGGTTGAGTGCAGCCCATCAGGAAGGGACACTAGCCTGGTGTAGACAGAGGGGCAGAAGGTTTTGAGGCATTTTTAAGTGATGTGTTTGGGGGAGTGGTGGCTGAGGGGGGTAAGGTGCATCCGAGTGGGGAAGGCCTTGAGTACCGGGTGAAGGACTTTATACTGAGGGCAGGGTTGGGGGAGTAGGGAGCAGGGTGAGACAGGCTCAGGGTCTGGGCTCGAGGACAATGCTGTGGGCCAGCAGCAGTTTGGAGGTGAAATCGGAAAAGCGCGGGGACCAGAGGCTGGGAAGGGGCTGCAGGGAGCCCTCCCTTCTGGTCCATGCCCAGCCCCTTGCCCAGACTCTCCTGCTCCCCAAGTGCTCCTGCACCGGATGTCCCTAGGTTAGGGAGGGGGATTCTTGGCCTGGAAGGCCCCACTGGAGGCCCCACCTAGAGGGTGGGGGGATTTGGGCTGGCGGTCTCCTGCTGAAGCTGGTCACTGTTTGCAGGTGGGGCGCTGGGACCATGGCGTCCTGCACATGAAGTACCCGGTGTGGCCTCGCTATAGCGCATCTCTCCAGCCTGTTGTGGACAGCCGGCACTTGACGGTGGCCACGCTGGAGGAGCAGCCCTTTGTCATCGTGGAAAGCCCTGACCCCGGCACGGGCGGCTGTGTGCCCAACACCGTGCCTTGCCGCAGGCAGAACAACCACACGTTCAGGTCTGCAAGAACGTGCGGGAAGACCCCGTGTGTGCTGTGTGCTGCCGCGAGAAGGCAGGCGTGTGTGGCTTGTGCTTGGGTAAGGGGGGTGGGGTCACCTGCCAAACTGGGAGGGGCTGCCGGCTCTGACTTCTGGTGGTCTCTTGGTGGCAGCAGCGGTGACACAGCCCCCTACACCAAGCTTTGCTGTAAGGGCTTCTGCATTGACATCCTCAAGAAGCTGGCCAAGGTGGTCAGGTTCTCCTATGACCTGTACCTGGTGACCAACGGCAAGCATGGCAAGAGGGTTCGGGGCGTGTGGAACGGCATGATCGGGGAGGTAGGCCTGCCCCTGAGCCCCTCCCCCCCCGCCAGCTCGCCACCCCTGGTCCCACACATGGCTCAGCCACCGCTTGATGTTCCTGTGCTGGTGGTCAGTCAGGACGGGGCCTGGGCCCAGCTCCTGAGGCTCTCCCAGCTCACTGATGGGCCGTCGCCAGTAATGCCCCCTGGGCTGGTCAGCACTGCAACCGGAGCTCTGAGGACCTCAGATGGGAACAGCCAACTCAGCCCCGGGGGTGCTAGAAGGGCGGCCGGGAGAGGCTGGGGAGGGTGCTCCAGCCTGTGGTACACGTCCTCCAACCGGGGCTTGGCCCCTTGGCCCCCGTGGCCGCAGGTGTACTACAAGCGGGCAGACATGGCCATCGGCTCCCTCACCATCAACGAGGAACGCTCCGAGATCGTGGACTTCTCTGTGCCCTTCGTGGAGACGGGCATCAGCGTGATGGTGGCGCGCAGCAACGGCACGGTGTCCCCGTCGGCCTTCCTGGGTGCGGCTCTGGTGGGCAGGGAGGGCTCCAGGCTCAGAGGAGCATGCTCGGAAACAGGGAGATCGGGGCGGGCCTCAGAGGGTCAGCGCGGAAGCCGCGGGCGCCTGAGCTGCAGGAGAGTAGGGCGGAGAGGGCAGAGGTGAAGCCGATGTCCCCTTCTGAGCCCCGGTATCGGGTGAGGAGGGTGGAGAGGCCATTGCGAGGGGTGGGAAAGCTGGGCAAGCAGGCTGACTTCCGGTGCCTCCCGATTTGCAGTGTGAGGTTTACAGAGAGCTGAGGAGAGGCAAGCCTCAGCCAGGAGCAGGGGAGAGAATCCCCTTCCTGCTGTGTGGCCTTAAGCAAGTCACCGAAGCTCTCTGAGCAGGGTTCCTCAGCCGCGTGCAGAGGACAACAGACCTCACCCTGCAGGAGGGCATTGCATCAGGGGCACCTGCTTACGGCACTGATGCCTCCTTGCTCAGAGAGACCGAACCCATCGAGCGGACTAATCAGAGCAGCTCCGTTGGGCTCCCCGGCTCCTGGGGCTCCCGGGGCTCCCGGGCCCCGTCGGTAGGATCAGAAGTGAGACTTGATCTCAAAGACCCCGATTCCAGGCTGAACAAGCAGCTCGTCCACACTGGGCCGGGCAGGGCACTTCCAGATCAGGAGTGTGGTTAGCCATGCTGGCAGGCGAGGGAGGAGAGGGAAGGAGAAAATGCCTTGGGCAGGCAGCCCGTGGCTCCGTGGAATCTGGCCAGGTGGAGGGGAGGAAGAGCAGAGGGGAGGATGGCAGACGGAGCAGGCCTTGCAGGCCGGGGAATGCGACAGGGAGGGGAGAGCGCACGGGGTGTCAAGTCTCTTTCTGTGAAAGAGTGGGATCCCGGGGAGATGTGCAGTCAAAGGGAAGTTTCCTGGGGTGGGGTGATGGGATCCTGGCCCAGGGCAGAGGGGAGGGCAAGCCGAGACTGCCGGAGAGCCTGACCTCACTCGGGGGGGGGGGTTCCCTCCTGGGGCTCTGCTGCTCCGAGAGGCAGAGGTCCTCGGGGCTGATGGGCGCTGATGGGCACCTGCCAGCGCCCAGTGCTCTGGGCTGTGGGCAGGAGGGACGGTAGCGAGGCCTCTGAGCTGCCTCCCTCTGTTCCTAGAGCCCTACAGCCCTTCCGTGTGGGTGATGATGTTCGTTATGTGTCTCACTGTGGTGGCCGTCACCGTCTTCATGTTCGAGTACTTCAGCCCGGTCAGCTACAACCAGAACCTCACCAGCGGCAAGAGTAAGCTCTCAGCTGGGGCCGGGAGGGGGAGCATGGGGCGGGGTGGGGGGGGTGGGGAGGTGGAGGGAGGGGCAGGGCAGGGCAGGGCTCAGGGTCACGCCCCCCCCCCCCCCAGCAGAGAAGGCTGGATTCTGGGGGAGGTCTCTGGCTTGAGGTCAACCAGCACAGGCCAGATACATGAGAGCATGAGAGGAACGAGGGGGCTGACTTGCCCCGGAGTGGGGATGGCCGGGACGGGGCCCCGCCCAGGACAGAGGGAAGACAGAGTGAAGACGTGAGTCCCTCTATGCCCACCCTCTCACTCCCAGAGTCTGGGGGCCCATCTTTCACCATCGGCAAGTCTGTGTGGCTGCTGTGGGCGCTGGTCTTCAACAACTCGGTGCCCATCGAGAACCCCCGAGGCACCACCAGCAAGATCATGGTCCTAGTCTGGGCCTTCTTTGCTGTCATCTTCCTCGCCAGCTACACCGCCAACCTGGCCGCCTTCATGATCCAGGAGCAGTACATTGACACTGTGTCCGGCCTCAGTGATAAAAAGGTCCTGGGGCCACTGCTAGCAGAGGGCAGGGGGTGCCGAGAGCGGGGACGGGCCCCTGGGACCCAGGAGGGGAATCCGAAATGGAGCAGGGAGCAGGAAGGAGCTGGGGAGCCTGGCGAGGAGAGGCTGGGGCACGGGGTGTGGGGGCAGAGGGCTCAGGTCCACTGACTGAGTGGCCTTGAGTAAGGCCACTTCCTGACCTGGCCTGGACAGTCTTTCGGACTCTCGTGCCCTCATTATGCAAGTGCAGACCCCAGGGCTGGGCCCAGGGGCCAGGCTCGGGGAGGGCTGGTGCCTGCAAGGCTGGATGGAGGGTGATGAGTGGCGCCTGCTCTCTGCCCGCAGTTTCAGCGGCCTCAGGATCAGTATCCCCCCTTCCGCTTTGGCACGGTGCCCAACGGCAGCACAGAGCGGAACATCCGCAGCAACTACCGGGACATGCACACCCACATGGTCAAGTTCAACCAGCGCTCAGTGGAAGATGCTCTCACCAGCCTCAAGATGGGGTGGGTCCTCCGCTCTGCACCCACCCTCTGACTTCTCTGCCCCACGTCCCCCCGATGACCGGCCTCAGCTCTGACCCTTCCTGAGAGACGCAAGGTGGGGACATGGAGGCTCGGGTGTCCTCTAGGACTCCTGGGGAAGGGGGTAAGGAGGTCTTGGGACAGAGTAAAGTTTCAAGCAAAACTGGATGCCCACCGTGTGGCCCAGAGATGCAGCTGAGGTCTTGAGCAGGGTTCAGCCTTGGCCTGAGGTGGTGGTTGTGACCTTAGGGCCCTCGGGGCATGGAGGGACTGGACAGAGAGGGCGTGTTCTCTGGGGGTAGAGAGTTCCCTGGTCTCTCTGAGAGGAGGGTAGGTGGAGTCCCTGAGCTATGCAAAGGGCTCTTCTGTGTACCCAGGATCCAGGAGAACCGGAGAAGGCTCTGCCCACCCATCCCTCCTGGTCAGTGCCCAGCGGGCTCATATGGCCCAGATCCCTGTCGGACCCCAGGTTTGGTGTCCCAACCTCACATGACCCCTGGTCTGTCCCCAGGAAGCTGGATGCCTTCATCTATGATGCTGCTGTCCTCAACTACATGGCAGGCAAAGACGAGGGCTGCAAACTGGTCACCATTGGCTCTGGCAAGGTCTTTGCCACCACTGGCTACGGCATCGCCATGCAGAAGGACTCCCACTGGAAACGGGCCATAGACTTGGCACTCCTGCAGTTCTTAGGGGACGGTGGGTGCTGCTGCTGGGGGCCTGGGGCCCAGGGTGGGCCATGGAAGCTGAGGTGGGGACAGCGGCCTGACGGCTGGTCGGCATCTCCATGACTATTCTCTGAGTCCCAGGGCCTGTGGGCAGGAAGAGGTCTCTGGGAGTGAGCTGGGGCTGTGAGTGGGGGTATCTGGAGGGACTGCCTCGAGACCTGGGGGAGGGGTGGGCTTGCCAGGAGGGAGTGGGCGATAGGACTACACGAGAGTCTCAGAAAGGCGGGAAGACAGGAGGAGGCTCAGGCCACACGCTAGGCGGGGGAGGCTCAGATCCTTTCTTTCTTCTCTAGACCCCTCTCAACCATTTCCATCTTGAGATCAACTAGGGTAGTGCCAGCGGCCTGCCCCGTCCCAGAGCTGGGGGCCCAGGCTTGCCTTGGTACCAGCGGCTCACACGTGCAAGCGGTCCACTTAACCTGTGGACTTGTTTAGTCCACTGTTCAGTCCACTGAACCTGCCCCCGAACCCAGAGGCTTCAGCGCTGTAAGATAAAACTGTGATTTTCCATCAGTATTACAGAATGAGAATGATAGCAATGAAGGTGCTGTGGTGTCCTCAGGGTCTTAGGCCTTTTGTCTCTGTGTGCTCAGCTCCGTGCCTGGCATGGAGATGACCCATTAAGTTTGGCCCAGAAGTGAATGATAACATGGACCGAGCCAGCAAGCTCTTCCTGGGCCTGTATGTGTGTGTGTGTGTGGGGGGGGGGATGTCAAAGGCTGGTCTCATCTACCCCAGCCCCCCACTCTGCTTTCCTTTCTTCCTGCTCATTAACACCCCCTACCCACCCCCAATCCTGCCCCCTCTGGCCTAGATCCCGGTGTGGTCCAGCAGGGGGGTGGCACCCTGGTGAGCCCTGGGAGGGTCTTTCCTGAGCCAGGTGCTTCCCCCCACCGCCCCCACCCTTGCCAGGGGAGACCCAGAAGCTGGAGACTGTGTGGCTCTCAGGGATCTGCCACAATGAGAAGAACGAGGTGATGAGCAGCAAGCTGGACATCGACAACATGGCGGGCGTCTTCTACATGCTGCTTGTGGCCATGGGGCTGGCCTTGCTGGTCTTTGCCTGGGAGCACCTGGTCTACTGGAAACTGCGCCACTCAGTGCCCAACACGTCTCGGCTGGACTTCCTGCTGGCCTTCAGCAGGGTAGGTGGCGGCACCCCGCCCCAGGCAGGCCCCAGCTTTAGGGGCACCAACCCAGTTAAGGCAGAGCTGGCCATGGCCCCATTTCCTGATGTAAAAACCGAGGGCCTGCCAGCATCACACAGCAGATGAGAAGCAGAGCCCTTCTGCCTCAGGCAGGGCAGGATCTCGGAGCCGGGCTGATGGGTCCGAACCCTCACTGCTATTGACAAACTATGTGCCTTTAGGAGGAGAACCTCTTGGAGCCTCAGACTGCTCCGGGGCAATTGCGCTCACAGTGGCCCAGTGCCGGGCACATAGGAGGCGCTTAACAAATGTTAGTTGCTTCCTAGGACTTGGGGACCCGGGGGTGGTGCTTGGACCAGGGAGGTGGGCGGTCCCTGAGAGGGGCTGGCCACTCATGGCTGTCTCCTCCTGGCTGCCTAGGGCATCTACAGCTGCTTCAGCGGGGTGCAGAGCCTGGCCAGCCCCGCGCGACCTCCCAGCCCGGACCTGACCGCCGGCTCGGCCCAGGCCAACGTGCTCAAGATGCTGCAGGCGGCACGCGACATGGTGAGCACGGCAGGCGTGAGCAGCTCTCTGGACCGTGCCGCGCGCACCATCGAGAGTTGGGGCAGCGGCCGCCGTGCGCCCCCGCCGCCCGCGTGCTCCGGCCCACGGCCGCCCACCCCCGGCCCGTCCCCCGAGCCCAGCCCCACGGGCTGGGGACCGCCAGGCGGGGACCGCCCCGCGCCGGGGCGCAGGGCCCCGCAGCCCCCGGGCCGCCCCCCGACGCCCAGGCCGTCTCTGCCCGACGTCTCCCAGGTGTCGGGCTGGCCAGCTCGGGAGGCGCGGCTGCAGGTGCGGGCAGGGCGCGGCGGGCGGCTCCTCTCCGTCTCCGAGCGGCGCGCGCTCCCAGAGCGCCCCCTGTCGTCCGAGCGCTGCCACTACAGCTCCTTCCCTCGAGCCGACCGATCGGGGCGCCCCTTCCTCCCCCTCTTCCCGGAGCCCCCGGATCCGGAGGACCTGCCGCTACTCAGGCCGGAGCAGCTGGCTCGGCGGGAGGCCCTGCTGCGCGCGGCCTGGGCCCGGGGCCCACGCCCGCGCCACGCTTCCCTGCCCAGCTCGGTGTCGGAGGCCTTCGCCCGGCCCAGGTCGCTGCCCACGGGGTGCGGCCGCCTGGCCTGCGGGCACTTGGCGCAGGTGTCGGCGATGCGGCTGCCGTCCTACCGGGAGGCCTGCCAGGAGGGCATGTGGGCGAGGGTCCCCGCCTGGCCGCACAGACAGCACGCCTGCCTGCACGCCCACGCCCACCTTCCGCTTTGCTGGGGGGCTGTGTGCTCCCCTCTGCCCCCCTGTGCCAGCCACGGCCCCTGGCTTACTGGGGCCTGGGGGCCTCCGGGGCACAGGGGCAGGACCCTGGGGCTGAGCACAGGCTACAGGGACAGTGCGGGGCTGGAAGAGGTCAGCAGGGTGGCCTGTGGGACACACGGCTTCCCTGGACCTTGTACCTGGAGGCGGCTCTCCAGCTTAGAGTCAGAAGTGTGAGGGGTCAACAACTCTGGTTCCTGGTCAGCTGGTTGTCTGCCTGGCGCTGTCAGGGTTAATGGGGGCAGATGACATGGACTTTTCTGGCTTCTGCCTTGAAATCCTGGCTGTGGGCCCCCAGTGACAGTCAGTTGGGTGACCTCGGCAGTCTCAGGTCCTGGTGTGGGCTGGGTGGGCTCTTGCTGTCCTCTCATGCAAAGCCTGTCCCACGTGTCCTGGGGTCACCAGGAGCAGTGGGTCTCCCTGCCCTGCCGTTAGCCAGTTCTTAGTCATGACTCCTGGGAGCCTGGTGTGGGAGCATGGAGGCTGGAACCCAGGCTTGGGGCAGGGCTGTCCCACTCCTTGCTCTCCCTGTTTCTTCTCAGAGCATCTGGGGCATTAAACACATCTTTTACAACCCACTGGTCCTGGCTGCCTCATTCCGCCTCCCTGGAGGGGGCACACAACAGCCTGTAGGCAGCAGGAGTACACTGGGGGTATCCCAAGCCGGGTGTGTGTCTAGAGAAGGTGAGCAGCTCCCTCGGGGGGAGTAGCTGGGAGATGAGGCCGAGGGCGGGCTCCGGGCAGCAGAAGCCACTTGGTATTCAGTGCCAGCTCCGATCCGCCCTGGAGCTGGATGTGACAAATGTGCTCAGCATGGGGCTCGCGTGGTGACGGATTGGAGTTCATCCTTCAATCTCCTTGAAGAGAGGCTCATGCTAGGGACTCTGGGTGTCCTGCTTGGAGCCTGATGGCTAGCGGTGGGAACGGGAGGTCTGCTGTGGGGACCCTCCGGGGCTCTCCTAGGCCCTGGCTGGCTGTATTCTCTCTGCGGTGAATGCGAGGGGCTCCGAACGGCCTGCCGGCCCTGGCACACGCAGCTTCTGCGATCAGACGCGGCTCAGCCCTGCTGGTGCCGGGGCTCCTCGTGGGGGGTCAGAGCCCCAGGTCGGAGAATCTGCCGGATGTCTCAGTCCTTCATGCTCCCCCTGGGCTCCCCGCCCCACCGCCTTGCTCTGTCACATGTCATCAGGACCATCTAGAAGGATGGCTCCCGCTTACAATTTTCAATGCTTTTCCATTTCTGGTTGCGTTTAGCTCCCACAATGACTGTACAGCAAGTGATCCTCATTCTCCCATTCATTCCACAAACACGGTGCGATTGGTGCCGTCAGACCTTGCCTAAGTGCGAACGTGGAAAGCCTGAGGCCTTGCTGTCCTTGACAAGTTGGGTGAGGCAGGGCAGAAATTACCTGCATGTAACAGGGGGGAGGCCGGGGAGGACAGTGCTCAAGGCCGACCCCACGAGCAGCCGCTGCCCCGTGCCCTTTCCCGCACAGCCCTTGGGGTTCCCAGGCTCTGAGTACTCCAGGACTGCGGGTGAAGCCACGAAAACTGGTTTTTTTTTTTTGTTCGGTTTTAGGCAGGAGAGCAGCTGAAATAGTGGAGGGGGAGAAACTTTTTTTTTTTTTAATTTCTTTATTTGAGAGAGAGAGAAACTTTATTAGATTCTGTGCAGATAGTGGAGCCTGACACGGGGCTTGATCTCGTGACCTGAGCCCAAACCAAGAGCCAGACGCTTAACCGACAGCGCCACCCTGGCGTCCCTGGAGTGGGGGAAATTTCTAACACTGCTCCTTTCCTGGCTGGAGGGCCGGACTCGGCCATGAATGGGTGGCCCCCGTCCATTACAGGCAAGGTCATGTCTTCTGCCCTATGGATTTCCGCGGATCCAGGTCTCGGCCACAGGTGGTGAATGTGGGTCTAGGTGAGTGCTCGAGGCCAGTGCCCTGGGAGTTGACCTTGACTACAGCCACGGGTGGTGAGAGAGAGAAGTGCTGGCTCCCAGCCCCCGAGCGGACGGACCCCTCCCGCTGCCTGAGTCTGAGCCCAGCTCTGGGGGGAAGGCCGCAGCAGGTAAGCTGGGAGGGGTCTTGAGGTCCAGGCTGCTCCCTGCTCACTGCCCAAGATCATTAATAACCAAGAACTGGAAAGATAATTAAAAGCCAAATGTGGAGCTGAGCCTGCTGCTGACTGGCCCCGAGGAGGGGCCGATCTTGCTCCCTGAGCCAGGCTCTTGGCTGCCTCATTCCTGCTCTAGGAATGTATTCTGGGGAGTAGTGAGCCCCGTGGGAAGTGGACGCAGGGAGGACACCTCCCGCAGGTTCAGAGCCTCTTTGGCCAGGCTCCCCAGCCTCCTGCCCACGGCAGTGGTGCCCCCTGCACCTCTGCAGGAGGACCAAGGAAGGGCCCTGCACCATGGAGGGGGGCAGAAAGCCTGGCAGGGGAGAGGAGGGAGCCGTGTCGCAAGGCCACAGACGATCAGTCATCATAAAGGAGGGCCTGCGTAGCAAAGAGCAAGCTGAGTCCGCCCAGACACCAGACCCCTCGATGCTGGCCTTTTCTTTTGGTGGGTTACAAGGGGAGGGAGGCCTCGGTCACCTGTCTCAGCGGGAGGCACTCCGGTCTCACTCGGCTGCTCCCTTGACTGGCTTTCCTGAGAGGCTCACTGTCCACCCCACCTCTTTCCTGGGCCTGTGAGCGGGCGGGGGGCGCAGGGCTTAGCCAAGGGCACGCATGATGGCCTCGATCAGAAAGCCCGGGCTTCAGAACTCTCCAGCCGGGCCTCAGTTTGGCTCTTAAGTTCTCTGGAGCCAGAGAGAGACCACTTTCTCCCTCAAAGCCCTCTAGACCCTGAAGAATTCAGACCAGTGTCCCATTTCTGGATTGTAGCAGGCAGTCACCACAAGACAATTCCTCGGGAGGCTATGAAACCGGCAGGTGCCGAGGACCCAAACCAGGGTCTCCGGTGAATCCCGGGTCTGTGGCGACAGGCGCAGTTACGGCTCGCAAGTGACAAGAGAGCTGAACGTCGGTACTAATAGCTTTATTGAGCACTTCTGTGCCAGGCACTAAGCTCAGGACTTGAGTTCCCACAACCTGTCAGCGGGGCCGGTCCTATCGCCCCCGTTACAGATGACGGGGAGGAGCACTGGGGATGGGGGCTCGCCCCTCCAAGGGGCGGCTCCAGCTTCTCAATCCCCAAGTTACGCCGAGGTTCATGCGGAAAGCACCCAGCACCGTGCCTGGCACATACCAGGCCCTCAGGAAGCTATTGTCCCTTTCTCCCACTGACGCCACGAGCCCCAGCCCTGGGCGAGGGGAGAAGGTTTGCATAGTTCTCTCCCGCAGTCCTGGGTCTGGGTTTCAGAAGAGCAGCTTTCAGTGGCTGCTGGCCTGGCCAACCTGGGGTCAGCCCATCCCGGGAATCCGACGCCGCGTGGAGACAGGCGCAGACAGGCGCAGACAAGTGTGGTCACCCAGCCCGAGGGCCTGGCCCTGCCAGGTTCCTCCCCCGGGGCTGGATTCCCGGGAGGTGGGGCACAGCCCCCGTCCTCCGCCACTCTGACTTTAGTCTGCCTATTGCCGAGGCAGCTCCCGGCCCCCGTGTGGCGAGAACAGCTGTGTCGATAAGGGCCTGGCAAGGGGCCCGCTGCCCACCTTCCGCCACTCAGCAGTGCCTCCCAGCCTGTCACCCGCCATCTGCCCCATCCACAAGCCCGCAGCCGCCTCCTGGCCTCAGGTGAGGGAAGAGGCAGGAGCCACTGGCGCCCAGGCCCGAGGGAAGTGGACTCCCACCTTGGCCTCGCCTGCCCTCGGAGCCAGTCTGGGTGAAAGGCAGCAGGTTGGAGGCTGCGGAGTTTATGTGCGGTTATGCGCTCCTCCACGGCCTCCTCCTCCGCCCTCCCTGCCACCGACCCCGTGGGCTCAGCTGCAAAATGGAAGTCATGACCCGGCCTGCCCACCTGCCCGCGCGGATGGAAGCGCTTGTAGCCAAGCGTGAGCAGGCATCGTCGGGGGTCTGGCTGGCTGCCGGCGTCCTCTCCCTCTTGCCCCCAGCGCCCCTGGCTATTAGCAGGAAAGAGGAAGGCGACCCCATCTGACCTCTGGGTGGTCAGACAGTGAGTGAACGCCGAGGAGCAAAGGAGCCCAGACAGCAGCCGTGGTGAGTACCCTGGCTTACCGTCAGGGACGCGGCCACCCGGGGCCGATTCGGTCCCTCCGGCCCTGGGGCTGGCGGGCTCGGAGGCGGGGCCCCCGACTGCACTGCTGTGTGCCTCCAGATTGTCACATAAATCATCCTGGGCTTGATGATGCTAATAAATCCGCGTCCAATATTTGGTTTGGAGCCGGGGGTGGCGGGATGACTTAATTTGCTTTGTCCTTAAGCAAGAGGGGATGTAACTGGAGAAGGGTAAGCACAGGTGTTTTGTGTTCTCGGCAAACAGCCGGGCAGCTCCAGGTAGGGCCACGGAGTGCCTACCCCACCCCGCCCCCCAGGAGCCCTCCCTGCCCTGCCCACTGGGGGCTGGGGCCTCCCAGGAAGAAGCCACAGTGGCAGATGGGGAACCGTGGTCTAGCTTTCACACGGATGGAAAATCCCAATACTCAGGGACGGACTAAGATGTGTGACAACAGTGAGGATGCAGACCACGGCCAATCATGCACGACCTGGGGTTCTCACAGGCGGTGGTGGCCGTGGCGGGGGTGGGGTGGGGTGGCACCGCCTGTGGACTCCCCAGTTCCTACATATCCCAGGTCTTCCTCCCTCTCCCTCCACCACGGGCCCCAGGAGAGCCAGCGTGGTCACTTGGTCCACGCTACGAACACCGCACCGTGCAGGAGGCTGTGAAGGTTCCCAAACGTGAACGTGGGCTGAGCAAGGCACTGAAATCAAAGGGCCGGGGGGGGCGGGGGGGGCAGGGGACCTGAGACCCCACCCCAAACAAGCAGCTCCAGGTCAAGCTGCTCTGGGCTCTGTGCCAGGTGAGCCAGGCCCAGGGTCGGGGGCACGCCAGGGACGGTCAGGAAGGACCCCCAGGTCCTGAAGCAGAAGGCACATTGAAAATGCAGAGTTCACTAGTCACCTGTGTTTCCAAGGAAGGCTGGCCCAGCCGATGCATGCATGCTAGTGACAGGGATGGGACCACGGAAGAGCTGGCAAGGCGGCCAGAAACCCACCCCTCCTTCCATGAGAATAGTGCTCGGTGCCCCCTCTCACTCCACAGCACCCAAGGGTCACGGAGAGTATGAAGAGAGCACCCGCAGCCTGGCTCAGAAGGGAGCCACCTTTAGTGCCGGAGAGAGAGCAGGGACAGTCAAGCCTGCTGCTGCCCCACGGGCCTGAGCTCTTAGAGGGTGGGAAACAGCGCCCGCTCCCCGCCTCATGCTCGGAGTGCTCCCAAGCCACTGTGATGGCGGCTGAGGTCCTTACACACTGCCTCCCGTACTGCAGGAGACCCTGTGAGCCCCATGCGGCAGTCAGGAGAGCAGAGGGTCTCTTCGGGGGGTCACAGGCTCTGGGCTTTAAACCATCTCCCGGGCTGAGTCATCAGGGGCTCAGGACAGGCTGGCACCCATGGCAAGGGCGTTCACAGTGACAGTCCAGGGACCCTGGTGCCGATGAGCACTTCCTGTTCTTGTCACGGGGGCTGGCCAGGCCCACTCCAGGC
This sequence comes from Procyon lotor, assembly GCA_028646535.1. Taxonomy (NCBI): domain Eukaryota; kingdom Metazoa; phylum Chordata; class Mammalia; order Carnivora; family Procyonidae; genus Procyon; species Procyon lotor. The sequence continues at coordinate 42,683,178 of CM053619.1, forward strand.
CTGAGGGGAAGGTGGGACCTGCCTGCCACTGGCGACCCCCATGGAGAGCAGGGTTAGGGTCTGGGAGTCGCCCCGAGGCAGGCTGGGACAAAGGAGGGGGCACGCAGTGTCTGGTGTAAACAGTGGCAGTGCCAGCACTGTGTCCCCACCAGCGGGGGAGGAGCCTGCCCCGGGGCATTGTCTGGTGGGGGCGGTGCGTAGAGCAGTGGCCCAGCCCGGAGTCCGGGACAGCCGTGTGCCCAGGCCGTGCCGGTCGGCAGGCTGGGTCAGCTCCACGCCGGGGGACCCAGGGGAAGGGTCGCCGGGTGAGTGAGGTGCAGCAGAGACTGTGCGGAATCCTGGTGGGGGGGAGGAGACCCCCAGCCGGAGATGTGGAGGGTCCCCACCGAGAGTCCGGCCTCGCCTGCCCCAAGGAACCCTGGGAAGAAGCTGGCTCTTGGCTCTGCAGGGGGGAAGGTGAGCGGGGGCGCCAGACTGTGGAGTCCCCACCTCTCTTACCCGCAGACACACCCTGCCATCAGGCCTTGGTCTCGCTGAGGACGATGTTGGCGGTGACGAAGAAGAAGCAGGAGAAAGCCCAGAGCAGCACAAAACCCACCCAGAAGGTGTGGCGGAAGGGGGACCTATGCTTGTTGACCGTCCCGTAGCCCAAGGTCAACTGCGTTTCCTTGCGGCAGTGGTAGACCAGGAAGGCGGGGATGACGTACTGGATGCCCGTGCCCGCGTAGGCCCCCGTGATGCCCACCAGGGACTCCAGGTCATGGGTGCAGAAGGCCACCAGCACCGGTGGCAGCAGCGTGATGGTGGGGAACACCACGCGGTCCACGACCCAGGGGTACGTGCCCCCCTCGCGGTGGAAGAGCGTCTTCCAGTTGTTGCGGAGCGTCACGGCGATGATGGGGAAGTTGGTGCTGATGGTGAAGACGGGGAAGAGGCCCAGGAAGAAGCGCACGGCGGCCACGCTCACGACGTCACAGCGCGCGAAGTTGAGGGTGTACATGTCCATGAGGCTGTCACCGCGGAAGCAGAAGATGGCGGTGAAGCAGAGGAGGCCGTAGAAGGCGAGGATGAGCACGTAGTCCAGGAAGACCAGGCACGTGAGGTGGCGCTTGGAGGACACCGGTGTGACGAGGGACGGCAGGGAGTGCTGGCACATGAAGGAGTAGACGCACACGCCGAACAGGTTCCGGATCCCGGAGAGCTCAGCCAGGGGCGGGTGCCCCTCCTGGTGCCCGTGTCCGATGCGGACCAGCGCCAGCACGATCATGATGGCGAAAGCTGAAAGACAAGATGCCAGTTAGGCAGCTGAGCAGGAACCGGCCCTTGCCTGGGTAGTTGTTGGTCTGGGGGCGCCCGGTGAGGGGCCAGAGCTCCATGAGGATCGTGAAGTTCACATACCCTGATGGCCATGTGGTGGAGCAGGCCGGCTGCTGACCGTGCTCCCTCTCCCCAGTGTCTCCCAGGGGATCTGGGCATGAGAAGGGGCCGTGCTGGGGCAGGGGGGGCACCGTCTTCTCTGAGGAGTGTGTGCTCCCGGCCCGGGTGCAGCTCGGCTCCCCTGAGGGGCTTTCTCGGGGCCTCTCCCGCTCCCTGGCCTGGCGCAAGCCTGGGGCAGAACTCAGGTTCGCTCTCCCTCCCTTGGCTCAAAGCTAGCCTGTGTGAGGCACAGGGTCCCTCCCCGCGGTGGGGGGGGGGCTGGGGGTCCCCCCGCTGTCCCCTCAGGCCACATCACACTCCCTGGAGCCCGGGAAGCAGGGCTTTCTCCTGGGATTCACAGAAAGCCAGCCCAGGGTCTTCCCACAATGAGACTCGGGAGCGGGATCGACGGGAATGTCATCTATTACTTTTAATCAGAACTGTCTGATGGGGGGACAGGAGCGGGGCGAGAGCAAGGGAACAGGCCTGTGCAAATTGCCAATAAAGATGATTTGTTTCTTCCTCAGCCCGCTCTGGTGCCCGCCGCTCCTGACTCCAATGCTCCCCCACCGTCGCCGCGCGCTGGCAGGTCAAGGGGAAAGCGGTGACCTGGCTCCTCCCGTAGGGTCTTAGCCCAGGGAGCCGTCTCTGGAGGGTGGAGAGGGGGTGACTGCACAGTCCAGCACCCCAGCAGCCCAGCCCATCAGATGTCTGGGACTGAGTACAGGAGGGCTGTGCAGGGCAGAGATCCGAGCGCAAGGACCGCAGCACAAGCAGTGCGCCGGGCCGGGGTGGAGGAGGGGTCCCCGTGTGCCAGCGAGTCTGTCCGGGGACCAGAGAGGGTCACAACACGCGCTGAGCAGTCAGGTGGCTACAGCTGGCAGACTGGGGTGGGGGAGGGGGGCTAGGGCCGCCTGAGGACGAGCTTTTCAGGAGGCGGCGGATGGCAGTTCTGCCAGATTCAAACCCTGCTCTGCCACCACCATCTCAGGTGTCACCTCGTGACCCGGTGCCACTGGCAGCTTGGAAAGAGGCGAGTGGAGAAAGCTGTCCCTGTGGCTCAGCCTCAGGGCCCCGGGGGCCGTGGGAGAAGGCGGACAGCCTTCAACCCCGAGTCACTGAGTCACGGCTGCCTCCCGCCGTGGGTGGTGCCCAGTGCCCCTCTGCCCACCTTCCTCCTCCACACTCCACCTCCAGGGAGCGGTGGGACACACAGGCTTGTGGACCTCAAGGGGTGCTGTCTGTGCGGCCCTGGGCTTTCCCAACAGCAAATATACCAACTGACGGAGGTTCCCAAAGACAGGAGATGGGGTTTTTAAAGCACACGGGGGCGTGGGCAACCTCCATCCTGAACGTATAGCTACTGACAGGTGGCTTCTAGAGTCACAGGCTTGGGAGCTGCGCATCCTTATGTCATCCTTAATGATGATACGGGACATTTTCTAGAACTTTCAGGTGGCTCACAAAAGCATGACTATGGGAGATAAGAAAACGTGTCACACCTTCTTCTAGCTATACTTAGGGTTATATCACAATGCGATCACCTGGATTAGTCACCTACTTTGTTCTCTTACTAAAGTGGATTTCCAAAAACTGGAATTCTACCCCCAGGGGCTAGATGTTGGATCCCATACAGGAAGGAAGATGCCAGAGGCTCTTGGTAGGTGCTTCCAGCATTGAAGAGTGGCGGCTCCTGGAGAAGGCCCTGGAGTGGGACAGGCTCACCTGGGGGCCACCCCCCACGAGCCCCACTCCTGTGAGCCCCACGTCACGCTGCTTTGTCGAAAGCTCACACAAGCCGCATGACTTGGCAGCACAGGAAGGCAGCGGTGCTTGCCCCTCGGATCCTGACCGAGTGCCTGCCGGGGGCCGCCTACTGCTCTGGTCGGGGGTGGGGGGGGGCAGCAAGGGACAAGCACTGCGCTCCGAGCTGAGCAGCTCCCCGAGGAAGGGCACACGATGCCCCCGGAGCAGACGCCCGAGGAGCACCGCCTGGGCTTGGGAAGGGGAGTGGGAGCGTGAGGCCGGGGAGTCCTCCGGGTCCCCCCACCCCCTCCTCGCCCCCGTCACTGTGGGGACACAGGGTGGGTACTGGCCTCTTCTCAGGACTGGAGAGGCAAGGGCAAATGTTCCCGCCTGGTCTCCCAGTTGGCAAGTTCAGAAGAAACCAGGGATACCCTAGACTTCATGTCGTGATGGAGGGACAGAGAGGGAAGGGACGGGAGGGAAGCAGGAAGGCCAGGTCCTGGACTAGAGGCGCAGGGACTCACCCTTGCGCTGCTGTCCGGCCCCGCCCCCTGTGACCACACCCCTCATCCCTGGCTCCTCCCCCTGTGGCCGCTGGAGAAGCAGAGTTCAACAGCCATCTCCTAGATTGATGGCCCCATCTCTAGAAGAGAGCTGCTCCCCAAACTCATTAGGCCTGATAATCAAGATGAAAGGAGGGTGATGGGTGTGAGTGACAGGCTCTGTCAGGAAGCATGAAAGAGAGCAGGGTTCCGAGTGTCCATGCTGATGCTCGAAACTCAGTTGGCCAGCATGGGAGACACTGGCACACCGCACAGAGCGGTGAGCACTCCCTGAAGCTTTGCTGACCGGGGCGTGCCGTTTCCAGGGGCAGGGGTCTCTCTGACCCTCCCTGGCCACGCTCAGAGAGCCCCGGGGAGGGGACCAGGGTCATAGCCCACACTCCCCTGCATCCTCGCTGGAACTCACACTCCAGGGGGTGAGGAGATGCAGCGAGCTGCCGGGGAAGATTCTGTGGTCGGGAAGGAGGTGAGGGCCTGACACATGTCACATGAGGAGTGGCTATCTGCCTTGGGTGGCACAGCTGCGAGGTGATGAGGCAGGACAAGAGACTTCTCTTTAAATAGCTGAAATAGCAGCTCATGTGAAAAACCTGCACTTGTTTAGTGTAGCTCATGGCTCCGCTGGGACCACCGACCCACCCGACAAAGCCGTGCTGAGCGCCCACGCACGGTTCTGGGCACCTGGGGACAGTACACCGAGCAGATACGCTGTCCCTCGGGAGCCCACCGTCCAGGGAACTGACGGAAGTTGCAGAGACAAATTACAACAAAAGAGAGAACTGGTAACAGCCATATTAGCTGCAGGGTAGGTGATGAGATCCCCATTGTGGGAGGAGACCAAGTCCTATCCAAGCCCACAGGCAGAAGACCAGCCTGGGGTCGCATCTCCATTTCCAGGCTCCCACCCCAGTGACGTGGCCTGGAGAGGTGTGCGACCCTCACACACCTACTCTGGCAGCTGCTGAGTCCCAGCCACTAGCCTCACCACAGCGACTGGCCTTGGGGCGCAGCCTGCCCCCCGCTCCCCCACGTCCAGGCCTTGGGAGCCTGGCGCACACGGCTTAGCGGGGACACCTCCCTTCCCTTTCTGAGGAGGCCAGGTTCAAAGTAAATTTTACACCAGGAACATCGCGTGTGACAATGTCAGTCCCCCCCCATCATGGGGACGTCGGCCACTTCCAGCACGGCGATCAAGGCAGCACCTGTATGGGGTGTTCTTTCCTTTACCCGGGCGCTAACTAGGCTCTCAAAGCCAACAGAAGAGAAACCCTGCTTTCCAGAGGCGGCCTCCTGCTCCTCCTCTCTTGCCAGCAAGAGCCAGATGAGCAGCCAGGCTAGGAGCTGCGGGGCCTCGAGGCTGTCTGTCCTGATGGCCACGCTCCTCTCAGAGAGTAGGGCAGGTGGACCAACACCCTTCTGAACTCCTGCCCGGGGGCAGAGGTGGTCCCAGTTTACCAGGGGGGAGTGGGAGACCAGCAGCAGTGCTCAGCCTCCCCTGGTTCCTCCCCTTCAGAGCCCCCCTCTCCTGCAGCCTCGCTGGCTGTGGGAAGCCAGAGGGCCTCCCCGGAGGAGGTGACCTGCCCTTGGGACAGAGCGGGGGTGGGGGGGAGTGGGGGGAATAAGCAGGGGTCTAAGGGTGGGGCCCAGGGTTCTGGTTCCAGCTCTATCGCCCACGTGCCCAAACCCATCCCTGGGTAGGCGAGGAAGGGCCAGCCTGTGCTGGAGGGGGGGACGGGGAGGAGCTCCTTCTGGGGCCTCCAGCAGTGGGGGAAGAGGTGGCTGACACGGTCCCGGCCTTTGGGCCACAGTGAGATTCCCCCCACTGCTCTCGGCGTGTGGGTGAGGCCTGGGCAGGCTCCACTTTCCTTACAGGATTCCAGGGTCTGTGTGGTGCCGGTGTGAGGGGGACCACCTGCCCTGGCACCCTGGCCTTGGGGAGCATGGGACAGGGCTCTCCTTGCCTGGAGGGGGGCAGGGCAGAGCTCCCCCGGGAGCCCCCTGCCCCCCCACCGCCCCCAGGGTGTCCCCCGGCGGTGCTGCAGGCACCCAGGCCATCTGGGCGATTGGCTGCTGCCTCCTGCCTCGCCCCGGGCAGGGCTGCTTCCCAGAGAGCCGCCCCTCAGGTCTCCGACCTCTGAACCTGGCCCCTCAAGCCCCGAGGCTGCGGTAGGCTCCAGCCTGGGCTGCCCCAGATACCTTGCTGTTCTCTGAGCTCCGTAAGCGGCTTTAGCTCGGACACACGCGAGGCGGGGGCCATCCGTCAAGGCAGCTGTCACGAGGATGGCACTCTCTTCTCCGAGCAGAGAATCAACATGCCAGGGCTAATGATAATGAATGGCCGTGGTGAGCGCCCCCTCAGAGCCGGATCCGGGGAGGCTCTGGCACCAGCTTCCTCCTTCGCCACAGTGCTGCCCTCAGAGGAGACTGGGGCACAGATGCGTCTCTCCTCAGGCTGGTCAGAGGCTGGCCTGGGCCTCCTGGGACTCAGGGGGGCTGGGGGGAGCGACGGGGTGACACCTGGCTGAGCTGAGAGCAGCCGAGGACCAAGCAGGAGCAGGTGGCTGGGCGTTTGTTCCTTAAGTAACAGGACCGACTGTGAACGAGATCCACAGGGCCAGGGTGTGTGTGTGGGGGGCCCTCTGGAAGCTCTAAGGCCTTCGAAACCCCCACGGGGAGGGCGGGAGGCCACTGCTCTTCCTCTAAACAAGCTCAGCTTCTCAAGTTACATGGGATTCAACCAGGTCCCGCCATCGAACTGTGTCATCTTGGGTGGTCTGTCATTTGTCACTGCCTTTTTTTTTTACCACTTTTTTAAGAATGGAGGTGGTCGCGGCGCATCTCATGGAGGCACCTGGCAGAGCCTGGCCCAAGCCACCCCTCAGAACGTGGAAAGCACTTTTATCGTCGGAGAAACCTTATCTCCCATCCCGAAAATCCTGGTTCTGGGCAGGCAGGTACCTGCCAACCCTCAGTTCTCACCTGATTCTCCTTTTGCTACGAGGAGGGGCCTGCGATCATCCCAGGGACACCCCCGCCCCCGCCCTGGCCGGGTCAGGCGCAGTCCTACCCCTTCCAGGAGCCCCCCTATTCCGGGGGTCTCTGGCCGGGGTGTCAGATCTGTGCTGCTCACGGCTGTTTGCTGAACCAAGCAGCTCCCTCCTGCCCCACGTAGGGCCCAACAAGGACAATGTGTCCCCACCACTGTCACGTGGGGGACCCTGGGTGTGTGCTCTTTCCAAACGCGGCTGAGGCTGAAAAGGAGTTACATTTGGATTTTTGGGGCTCGCGCCGGTCTGCCCTCTTCTGGCCATCACCCTCCCACTCGGGCACAGGCTGTGGGCCGGGGTGGGGGCTCCTTTCACGCCCCCAGAAGACAGGATGTACTGGCCTGTCCTGCTTGGAAGCATCCCCTTGGGGAAAGATGAGAAGTTCCCTCACAGATGTGCTTGTCTGCACACGCGTCTCGGGCCTGGGTCAGATTGATCTCGGGCTGCAGGACATTCTGGGATGGTTGGCCTTACCCGGAGTAATTCGTGAAAGGTCACCTGTGCTTCCACTGAACGGAATTCAAAGCCAATCTAACTACGTTGCCACACTGAGTCACCCCCTGTGCGTCGGGAGGACTCCGGCTCTCTCGTCCTCATGGTCACTGCCATTGTCATCATCGCGGACGAAGAGAAGGACGTCTGGATAATTAACTTACAAACTGAGGTTCCATTCTGTGGCTGTGTTATGTATTTCAACAGGGGCGCCTGGCCGGCTTAGTCGGTGGAGTGTGCGACTCTTGATCTTGGGGTTCTCATTTTGAGCCCCACGCTGGGCGCAGAGATGACTTGAAAGTAATTACCTTGGAGAACTCAGAGAAGAGTTCCCTTTTCCGAGTGTGCTGGGAGGAGGGGGCGGTGGGCAAAGAGCAGGGATTTGAATCTCTCAAGCTATCAAGTCTCAAGGAGGAAATCAAGAGTTCTGGCCTTCCCATCCCTCCCCTTCCCACACCCCCCCAAGCAGGGCAAGTGGCGCCCAGGAGGCAAGTGTCTCCATTTCTCATTCTTCCGCTGTCAGACCAAGCTCAGCTGGTAACGGCTGCAACAGCGAAGCCATGGGGCCTCTGGCTAGGAGCCGACTAATCTCCTTCCGAGATTGCAAACATAAAACTTGGGCTCTGTCACCTTTCCTGAAGGCCGCCCAGTCCTCTCCTCTTGTGGTGGCCTGAATTATCTCCTCTCTCTCTGCCTGGGCAGCAGCCCCGACCCCCAACGAGGCTGCTTGGAGATGGGGCCTTCAGTGAGCTCATAAGGGCTCTCATCCGACGGGACCCGTGTTCTTAGGAGGAGCCCGAGATGCCAGAGCGGTCTCCCTGCGCACAGAGAAAAGCCTCCGGGAAGAAGAGCAAGAAAGAGCAAGGAAGTGGCTATCTACAAGCCAGGAAGAGAGGCTGTACCAGAAACCAACCCCACCAGTGCCTTGATCTGGGGTTTCTCGCCTCCAGGACGGAGTGAGTAAATCTCTATTGTTTAAGCCCCTCAGCCTGTAGTATTCGGTCCTGGCAGCCTGAGCGGACTGAGGCATCTCTTAACGGGAGCTGGATGCACAAACCCGGGTGGGGCCAGCAAGGGGAAAACAAGGAGAGGCAGTGTTCCCACGGGTGGGCAGAGGCGCCTGGGCTGCAAGTAAGTCCTGGAGCTCCTGGGGGGCCATGGACACCCAGGGCTGCTTCTGACGCGTGGCGGAGGCTCGCCTTGGCCTGCGTGAAGTCCAGCTCTGGGCAGAGACACACCTGCAGCCCCCACCGCTGGTCAGAGGCCTCGCCCCGCTGAGCACAGGCTGGGCCTCCCCTCCCTCCCCTTGCCAGTGTCCGGGTGGCTGGCCCAGGACCTCCCAGCCTTGGGGGATCGTCTGACGGGCCGGCCAGCACACGTCTCGGCCACATGCAGGGCTGCTGACAACAAAGGCTGCTCACAGAAGGGGGTGGCCGTGTAGTGGCCTTCCCTTGGGGCCCAGTGGGGCTCCTGGGTCAGCCCCGTTAGCGAAAGGGACGATTTGGCAGCAGGGAGCTGGCTTTGCCGCCAACTTTAACTGGGTGCCCACTCTGCCCCGAGACCAGGAAACTCTAGCATCCTCTCCTTAGAGTGCATTTGCAAATAGAACTTTTAGAAAACCAAGACTTAAGGCCGAAAATGAAACATCTACAAAAAGGTTTTCTGGGATTCCCTCCACCGGCTGAGGAATGAGAAGCCGCACTTGCTGGCCCAGGAGAGCCCTGGCCAGGGGTCCCGAGAGGGGGTGGGTGCGGTGATGCTGAAGGCCGATGCTGGCTGGCTGCTGGGGGGGGGGCAAAGGACCCCCTTCACGGCCCTCTAAGGGGCCCAGGTTGAGGGGACAGCAGTGAGTGGCTGTGGAGGAATTCATACACCAGGCCGGCATGTGGGGCCACCAGGATGTGGGGAACAGATGGCCCCGACGAGAAGACCCCCCGGCTGCTGCCGGTGACAGATCAGAGCAGTGCCACCAGGCTCCGCGGAATCAGTCGGGGGTCTGCAGGGGAGTCAGCCAAGCAGCCGCAGAGGATTTTGGGGGCAGGTAAAAGCAGAACCCTGATGTTCCCAGGTGACGGTCTCCTCCTGGGGACCTTCTGCTTCTCGGGCCGCCACCGCCGAGTCCCACCTCTCCCTGCTGGCTCGGTCTGGAAGACAAATCTGGGGCACTTGCTGGGGGGAGGAAGGGAAAGCTGGGCTGAGGAGCTTCCTGAGGTTCGAGTCTGTCCACGGACGCGCGGAGAGGCTGGCGCCTGACCCACTTTGAGGGGAGCACAGAGACGGCCGTGATGGGCACCACGCTGCTCTGAATACACAAGCAGAAAAAGGAGCCCTGTGGGTCCTCGCCGGCCCAGACCGAGGAGGGCTGCCGCGCTCCAGAGCAGTCTTTATTAGAAAGAATCAGGTTTTTAATAACACCAAGCGGGGCACCCTGAGCCGAGCCAGCTGTGTGTGTCCCCAACGGGGAGGCATCTGCAGTGGAAGCTGGTAACGGGGGTGAAGGAACGAAGCCGTCTCAGCCCCTCCTGCCGGAGAGCCCACGCCGGGCACCTGGGTGGGGACAGCCTGTGGTCCTCTGTTTCGGGGTTTAGGGCTCGGGCTCTGTGGCCACAGCTACTGGGCCTGTGGGACAGATAGCACTTCTCTCCTCACTGTCCCTGGTCTACTGATCACCGACAGAGCGGGAACCAGGACCTAAAGAGGAAGCTCTGGGCCGGTCTGTGAGATGCGCCTGCTCCTACTTCTCTCAGGCTCCAGCTTCCTGGAGGGGGGTGAGGGCGGAGGCCGGCGGGGTGCAGGCGTGCACAGGGCGCCAGCGCTGGGAAAGCTGACAGCCAACCCGAGAGCCGGAGCCACAGCTCCTTCCAGAGGTGGCCTGGGCCATGTCCCTGATCTCACGGCCAGCCCTGAGGGAGGCTCCGGCCGAGGCCAGCCCCGGGACGTACCAGCCAACAGAGACGACGGCGGTGGGGCGGCGTGTCGCGGCTGCTACCGAATGCTGACCCCGTGCCAGGCGCGGCGCTGACAGCCCTCCCCGCGTGACTCCGGGTCCCATTTTATCTCATGGCTGCTCCACGCGGGGAGTCCTGCCCTGGCCACTGCCGGACAAGGAACCCGGCCAAGGCAGCCTCGGGCAGTCTGTGCGCACTGGGACCCGCGTGGAAGGGAACACGGGAGGCGGCGCCAGAGGCTGATCGGGAGCAGCAGCCCGGGGCTGAGCGACGGGACGGTGAGCGGGGCTGGTCAGGAAGCCTGCTAACGCCTGCAGGACAGTCTCACCTGCCCGAGGGCACCTGGAGCCCATCCGGGCACCTGGGATCTGGGTCTCCCACCCCGACCTGCCTGGGCTGCCCGAAACTTATTCGGGGAGCAAAGAGATGAATCAACGCTGGCACTTGTCATACAGGCTCTGACATTTTCCTGGACAAGTGGCTATTTGCAGAGGCCCATTCTGGCAGCACGAGGCGCTAACAACGGGAGGAGGGGCAACTGGCCTCAAGGCCTCATCCTGGGCTGGGGGGTGGGGGGGCGCTGCCTGGGGCGGGGCGTCTGCCGTCTTCCCCAGCCTCATTTCAACAGATGGCAGAACAAATTCCTAATTAAGCACAAGAAAGTTTCCGGCTCAGCACATTTATTTATGATTTTCCGGTCCCTTTGGTGCTCATTCTTCCCCTTTGTCTTCCTAGAACCCAAGTCGGCTTATTGCCACCCTTCGCTCCCACTCGGCTCTCTTGGACAGTCTGGGCCCTAATCTGGGGAGAAGGAAGGGGCAGGGTGTTTGGGAGTGTGGGAAAGGGGCAGGGGCGGGGGGGGAGACACGGCCACACAGCTGCTTCTCAGAAGCAAAATGAAAGGGAGTTCGTCGAAAATGGACAACTTGGCGCAGACTGGAGAGGACAAATGGGGCTTTTTGGAGGGTTCTAGAAAAACCACCTGGGGTGAGCTTGGGCCAGAGGAGAGACCCCCGTTGCAAACGATCCCCCCCAACCGCCCCGGGCAGACCCGGGTCCTTCCTGTAAAAGGGTGCCCTATTCGCTGGTACCTGGCAGCTTCCTGGGACTCGTCCATTCCCACGGCCCCTCCCTTGGCTCTCTGCTTGCGGCTGCCTGGGGGCCAGGAGGGAAACCCTGCCCACCACCAGGGAGGAAAGGGCCCTGGGCGGCTCCCATGCCTCCCGCCCCTGAACTGAACCTTAGGCTTGGCTACAGTCTAGCGTTTACATAATCGGGCAATTTTTCTTTTGCCTCAGGGGGCTCTGTGTCACAGAGAGGTTAGCTTTCCAGGCGCAGGGGCCTGAGCCTCTCCAGGAGAGGAATGACTGCCTGCTGGCCACCAGGTCTTCGGAGAGGCCCACGCCGTCTGATTAGCAGATATGAAGGCAGAAAAGAGGCAGATGACTTGCAATGACAACAATGTCACCGCGCAGACACACGAGTGTGGATGACCTTCACGTGCTGCTCTGTCCCTCAGGCCCTCGCCACTGTCAAGCACCCCTCGCAAGGCCACTGGCACCTCGCGGGGCCCAGGAGCCTAAGGCAGAGAGAGTTGGGGGATCCCTGCTGCAGCCCCGGGGGGCTCACCAGCCTTGCTGGCCAGGGGAGGGGCTCTGGCTTGGAAAAGGGGAGGCACAACGGGGTAACAAGGGGGCAGGATGGCTCTACTCTGAGGAGGACAGGGTTCCAGAGCAGCGTGGAAAGGGGGAAGGGCTGCTCTGAGACGCTCTGGAGGCCTCCCACCCCCCCCGACCCCCCCGCCCTGCTGGCAACGGACACTCAGGGCCTTCTCTGGGGGTGGGGGGGGGTGCTGAGTCTGGCGGGGTCTCCTGCCCTGTGCTGAGACAGTCACTCTCCGTTTACCACCAGCCTCCGCCCCTCCTCTCAACAACGCCCCTCCCCCTCAACGCCCCTCCCCCTCAACAACGCCCCTCCCCCTCAACACCCGCCTCATCACTCGCCAGAGGCACGGAGGGCTCGGTCAGGCTCAACAAGCTCAGGGTATCACGGAAGCTATTAACGAGAGGGGCAGCCCTCTCGTGGGCTGACGTGGGGGTCACGACAACGGCTAAAGCACAGGAGTCCCCCCCTCCCCGGTGAAGGGTCAAGGACAGCCAGGCCCGCGTGGGGGAGGGGCAGGACTTCCGGGGACTCTGCGAGCAGAGGAGCAACGAGAGAGGTGGGCCCGGCGGACAAGAGGAGGCTTTACTGAGAAAACTTTTCCTTCTGCAGGTCACTAGGGCTTTCACCTACTTCCTAAGCGCAGACTTATAAGGAGAAGGGTGGAAAGCAGGGACTGTGATCCCTGCTGATCCCAGCGTTGGGATGTGAGCCCTCCCGGGACCCAAAGGGGCTCCAGTCCAGCACCTTATCCTTGGAGCCAGCCCGATCCTCACGTTCTGAGTAGTGAGTTCTCATTCTTTCCCAGGTGGTCATGTTACTTAAACCTGGGGCTTTGAAACGTGCAAATAAAACTTGCAAACAGCATCGCGAAGGTGCATATAGGATTGGACGGGCTGAGCCGGGCAGCCCAGGAATCCCGTTCCTCCCGGGTATTGGACAAGTGTCCTGCTCTCTCGACTTGGCTGGCTGAGCAAGGACAGGTGCCTCACGTGACACGGGCCTCAAAGCTAACGCAGACGACTCAGTCCTGCCCTCAATTCCGTTCAAGGAAGGACCGAGGTGGAAAGAGGTTAGAGGCGGCCGAGTCAGGCTCAGGACAAGGCACGACTTCCCAGCGCTGACAACCAACCCTTCCGAGTGGGGCAGGGGCTGTCCCTGTCGTGAGCTCCTGGCCAGGGGCCACCCCGTGTGCATGCTTGTGGAGCCTGCCCTCGTGGGGGCGGGGACTACGCTGGATGACAGCCAGGGTCCCTCCCGACGACGGAAGATGCCAGGACCCCTGTGACGCACTGGCTCCTTAGACTAGGATTCTGGAATCCTCAGCAGGAGGTGCGAGAGCTGCCGGAAATCGCTTTCATCAGAAGCTGCTCTGAGGGCCAGCGTGGAATGAGGAGCAAGGTGCGCCCTGAATCCTAATGAGGGGCGCTGGGGCAGATGCCATGGCAAAGGGAGCTAGAGAGGAGGCTCAGGAGGGAGGAGTCCCACCCTTGGGCTCCTAGGGAACCTCTGTGTCTGCCGGCCGGCCAGGGAGCAGCTGGAGGAGGGGCAGACTCCCTCTGCCAGGCCTCTCGGCCACAACAGCAACGGTATTCCTTGATTTTAGACCAAAAGAGGAATGCAAATGATCTCAGCACATGTGCCTGCCGGCAGAGGGGGACCCCACCCCCTCCTGTCCTGGGTCTCGGGGCTCAGCAGCCGGGGCCTTCTGGGACGGTGTGGCGGAATGGATGAGCTCCCTACCACAAACCTGCTTTAGGGGGAGAGAGGACAGTGCACCCGAGGACAGTGCTCTTGCTCGGAGGGCATCAGTCAGTCAAAGGCATCGTGGATGGGGCGTCTTTTCACACCCCGGTGGCCGGCAATGTGGATGCGGCCGCCACAGCCCGCTGGGGCTTACGGCTGTGCCACACGGGGCACCCACAAGAAGGCAGAGCGGTGCCACTCTTGTGCCCTGAAGGGGGCAGGAGGGACCCCGCATGGGCGTGTGAAGAAGGCTGCGCCTAGCTCGGGCTCCCCCCACACTACGGGATCCTTGTCAGGACTGTCTCCCCTGCCCCCGAGTCCACGGAAGCCCGTCACCTTCCAGCTGCGCTGTGAGCCCACACAGCCGTCTCAGAAAGGGTAAGGAAGGGACGAGAGGAGAAAGGGCAGACTCGAAGGGTCTCTCACTCACCAACCCATCTCATCAGGGAGGTCAGGATCTGCAGGTACTTGGTCTTCTGGACGTCAAAGAAGGTGAAGGGTCCGAGGAGGAGAGTGAAGACAGCCTGGGTGACAGAAACAGGAGTGAGGGGCGCAGGGGCTGGGCACACGCGGCACACCGTGTCGCGTGTGGGAGGACACACTGTCTACGAGACTTCTGCCCGGCGGCCGGTCCTAACCTCGGTGTGCACCTGGGCCCGCAGAGGCTCCCCGGGGGCCCAAAGCAGCGCGTCGAGAGCTCCCTGGGGTGCAACAGCAACCCAGAACCGCGCTCCTTGGCTGTTCCTCATGCCTCCTGTCCTGAGACAACTTTCTAGGCAAGCCCCCGACGATACCCCAGGGACATTGCCTGTGCCTCTTCGGCAAATGCTGAGGGTTCCTGGGCCCTGCACGGAGCTGGGAATGAGCCCAGCTTTTGAGACAGCAGGAACATGGGATCTGAGAGGAACCCAGGCACGCCCTGGGCCCCCAGGTTTACTGGGCAGACGGCCCACAGGAAGGAGCGGACATGGGACACAGGGGCCCCAACAGCGCACGTGATGGAGAGAACACCGTGCTGAAGGTTCAGAGGGAAGGATCGATCAGGACGTTGTCGATCAGCAACATTTGTGACTTAAAGCGAAGGGAAAGCCTGGGGAGCCCGAGCCCGAGCCAGCAGCTTCCCGGGCAAATCTCTCAGAGGACTATCTCCTGGACCAAGAATAGAAGGGACCGCAGATAGGAAAAGTAGACTTGAGTTTGGGACTCAGGGCTCTTCCCCTGTGGAGAATAGGGAAAACCAGGCAGTTACTAAGGAATTCAAACCCTACCTTAGAAAACCAGTCGGTGGAAAATTTGAACCGTCTCTGCAAAGGAAAATGGGGGTAAGCCTGGCACAGCAGAGTGGGGCTGGGGGCTGAGGGAGGGTTAGGATTTCCATGCCAAATTGGCTGCTCAGGGAGCAGAGGGATTAAAAGCCGCTGGTTGGCGTTACGATGATGGTACCATTTCCAATCTGCCACTCGGAAGCGGCAGAGGCAGCAGACCTTATTAACATTTACACTGCGCCATTTTATCACTTTAATGCTAATGACGGCTCGCCAGAGGTGCAGCGGGTGGCAGAGGCCCCAGTGTGGGGAGCAGGGCCTGCTACGGGGAGTCGGGCTCTGGCCCCGTGATCTGAGGGGAGACATCACAGCTGCTCAGCCCGGCGGCCCGTCCCCGCACTCCCTGGCTCCCCCGTGACAGGGTGACCGGCAGGCGGGTGCTGGCGGAAGGGGGGCTGTGTCGGGCCCCCCCCCCACCCTCATCCGCAAGGAGAGCAGGAAGTGGGAGAAGCTGTGACCTCTTATCCAAGTCCATTATCACTGTGAGGATGACACCAAAAGACTAAAGTACCGCTTATGGAGAAGGCTCTAATTAGCTGGGGGACGAGGCCTCCAGGCAGGCTCGAGGGCTGGGAGACTTCTGGAAAGGGCTTTCTGCTGGGGGTCTGGAACCAGCTCTGCTTCCGCCAGGAGGAGGGGAAGCGCCATCAGGCTGGGGGTGCCCGGGGGTGGGAGCAGGGTGGGGGGAGGACAAGGGCGGGGGAGGTGGCGCCCCTGCAGGCCTGACTCAGGGGGGCAGAGTCGGCACCATCAGCTGGTCCTTTAGCAAAATAATCACTTTGGGGAAACGTAACAGGATTTCTTTCTTGAAGGGTGGGAGACGGAGAGGTCTTGAGGAAGAATACATACAAGGCCACTTGCCACAGATGTTTCCAAACAACCCTGGGCTGCTCAAAGCCGGACTCCTGCTGTGTCCCCGGCAGGTGCGGGGGCCTCCCCTGCGACCCGCGGTGCCCACCGCTCGCGCTGCACATTTTCTTAGGGGCCACTTGTGTGGGAGGTCCGAGCTCATCTCTGAAGCCTAAAGACTGGTTTCCAGAAGGTTCTACTATGTAAAACTGAGGTGGGGGAGGCGGGGGGGGGGGTGGCATGCAGCAGATCCAGCCCCAAAGAAAGGCAGGGAGTCCGGCTACTTCAGCCTGCCAGGTCCTTTTCCAGATGCCAGATTCGTCTTCATCCTTCTCCCTGGCAGCTGTTCACCAAGATCCTCTTACCAAGAAGATGCATTTTATAAAACCCTGCAGGGTGGGATCCCAGCCCTCCAAGAGCTTTTCCTCTTTTTAAAGACACTAATCATACAGGCACATTTGAAAAGGGTTGAGCAAGAAGTGCACGAGAGAGGCCATCGGAGTCGTGGGGAGCAGGCGTGCGGGGGGCTCTGAAAGAGGATCCACACCGGCCTGGCCCTCCCACGTCTGGGTCTAGGGCCGGTCTAGGGCCAGCAGCGGGGCCTGGCGGTGTGGAGGGTTCTTTTGGAAGATTCGGTCAACAGCTGTGACACCCGTGGGGGGCCGGCGGCCGGGATGTGGTTTTGAGGCCCAGGACACAGACTGACCGCACCACCCCGCGAGCGGGAAGCACAGGGCCCCCGTGGTCAGAGTAACCTCGCACAGACCCCCCAATGGCAGACTTTGCCCGGCCGCGAGCTCACGCATCGGGGGGAGCCCAGACCAAGACACCCGGCACAGGCTGGGGCTAATTAAGGAACAGGTGTCCTCTGCAAATTAGTTAGAGCCAGACCTGGCACCCGCAGGGGCCGGCATCCAGAGACGGAAAGGACGCCACGGCGCAGCTGCCACGTCTCTGGGAAGACGGGGGGCGCGGGAGGAGAGACAGCCCCCGTGCGCCCAGGGTCTAGCGGGGACGGAGTTTATTTCATCTCTGAATGCTGAACAGCCAAGCGTGGCACCTTCGATTGTCCCTTTCCTTCTCCAAAAAGAAGAGATAAAAAGCCAAGAGACAGCCTATCCTCTGGGGTTTTCTCGTCTAGCCCATACGACGTTATAAATTAGCTGGCTCCTGAGCAACGGTCCAACCCCCAAATGCCACTGATCACAGACTCAGCCATTGTCCAAGGACTTTCCGAGCCCAACTCATTCCACGAGGCAGAGGCAGAAACTGCTGCAGCCAAACGCGTTCCGGAAAAAGAAAAAGAAATAACAATTCTTTGGTTTCTAATGATCTTCAAATTGGTCACTGGGAACAAAGTCTGAGACAGACCTGGGAAGGTGCGAACGGGGCTGCTCGGTCTCTGCGTGGGTGAGTTTAAGTGAGCACCAAAGGCCCCAGGGCAACCTTGCCAGTCTTTTTCTTTTTTTAAAGATTTTATTTATTTGACAGAGAGATCACAAGCAGGCAGAGAGGCAGGCAGAGAGAGAGGGGGAAGCAGGGTCCCCGCCGAGCAAAGAGCCCGACACGGGGCTCGATCCCAGGACCCTGAGATCATGACTTGAGCTGAAGGCAGAGGCTTTAACCCACTGAGCCCCCCAGGTGCCCTAACCTTGCCAGTCTTGATGGGACACAAGGCGGCTCACATTGCTAAGGCCCCGCCAGCAACGCTCGGGTGTGGCTTCTACGGTGTCCCGGCGGCCCTCCGAATTTAACGCGGCATCCACAGTTCCATCCAGCGGCCTCTCTCCTGCATCCTTGTGTAGGTTAAGCCCACCACTCACCTCCAGCCGCCCCGGCTCTGAACTCCCAACACCCTCTGGGGCTCCTTCCCCACTCTCTGTACCAGTGTCTGTGACTGTATGACTTGGCTTAACACCACAGAACTGTACATCTCACGGTCCCGTGGGGGAAATGGAGCACAGAGCACACGGGCTCCTGACCCTGCCTGGCTGGGGCTGTGCTGGGGACACCCAGGGGAACCTCACAGAGATATGACAGCTCAGGTAGGAGGAACCAGGTAGACAAAGGGCTGGGGAGAGTTCAGGACCGTCCCCCTGGGGAATCTGTCCTGATCCCTTCGTCCCTGTCCCCTCCTTCCCGGGGCCAGAGCCAGCCGGGGCCAGAGCCAGCCAGGGCCAGTGTCGTTCCCCACGCTCAGCCCCGGCCATACCTGCGTCCTTCTTGTTCACTTCAGAAGTGACAAAGTCCAGTGGCCCGTGATCTGGTTTCAGCCACCTTTTCCAACCTTGTCTCTGAAGACGGCAGCCCCAGCACCTACTCTCTGGCAGCCCTGGGCTGCGAGGCCCTGATGTGCCCAGAGCCTTCCTGTCACTGGGCCCTTGCTCGGCCAGCTCCATTTCCGTTTGCCCATGTTGTGTCACCAAACCACCCCGGAGTCCGCTCCTGCACCCAGTCGTCTTCCACATCCCCACCCCGGAATCCATCATGCCTCCCCAGGAGCCCTCGCCGGTCCCATCCGGCCAGGGGCTGCAGCTCCTGCACACCGTGTTCCCGCCGTGCTGGGCACTGTGCCCCCACAGGAGGGCTGACCCAATGGTGCGCGCCCCGAAGCCGTGTGAGCAGCCAGCCCTCGGCTCTGGGAGAAG
Source organism: Procyon lotor (assembly GCA_028646535.1). NCBI lineage: Eukaryota > Metazoa > Chordata > Mammalia > Carnivora > Procyonidae > Procyon > Procyon lotor. Next base: position 42,701,620 of record CM053619.1, read on the forward strand.
CACGTGCTATGTAAGAGAACGGATCTTTCCACCAAAAACTCTTGAGTCAGAGCTACTGGGGCTGAGCCAACCTCACCACCTGCTTCCTTCTTCAACGCCACCTCGTTTAATCCACAAAACCAGGCCTGGCTGCGGGCACCGCTGTCGAGGGTGCGAAATGGGGAAGGAGTGGGTGGGTCAACACTGGAGCCCGGAAGTGCAGCAGCTTGATGCCCGTCTCCCCATTTCCCAAATTTCTCTGCGAGGTCAGCCGGTCAGAGAAATGACAGGAAAGCTTACAGCTGTCGATGAGCCCGCACTCAGCTCCAGGAACCACAGTCAGGAGAGTCTCTGGGTCCCGCCTCTGCCCTCCCTGGCCCCGCAAGCACGTCGCCCCCTTTCCTGCTGTCGATCCCACTCCGGAGTCTGCTCCCGCACGTGCTTGTCGTCTCCTGCTCCCTCTGTCCACCTCGGTCCTGTCTTCCTCCTGCTGGTCCTGCCGACCACAGCCTCATAACGCCGACCTGGGGGAACCTCACTGCCCGGTGCTGCGGGTCCCCGTGCTTTACCTGGTGCTCACACGTGCGGTTTCCTGTCATGCTCCTGGCCATCTGTGAGGTCACCAGGCAGGGGACGATGCCTCACTTTCGTGGTGAGGGGGCCCAGGGACCAGGGAGGTGCGCTGATGGTAAGACGGCACCAAGGGGAAGCGAGTGGGAGTCTCCTGACCGCGTCCCTCCGACCATTGCGATCCCCGCATCCTGCATCCCATTAGGCTGTTTTCCCGACACCTCCTGTCCCCACATCGCACCACTTCTCAGCCTCATGCCTTTACCCTCGTGATCCTGCCCCAGGCACAGAGTTTCACTCTCCCCCTCCCTTACTCCCGTTGCCTTTGAAGGTCCGCTAGGGACCGGGCTCCTCTACAGGGAGCTCCTCCCTGGGCTCAAACACATAGTCAGGTACCACGCTGCCTAGTTCTGGTAGCTTCCGAGTTGCTCTCTCCTGGGTTGATTTCGCGTCCTCCCCCCACCCCCCAGCAGAGTGCGAGCAGCAGGACAGCAAGGCCTGCATCCTCGTTCACCCCGGTGCCCAGGAGGCTTGGCACGTGTGAGATGCCCACTGGGCACCTGCAGAATACAGTGGCTTCGGTGGGGAAGCGCCTGGCAGAGAGGGGTAACCCCGCAGTGGGGGTAGAGGCAACCCCAGTCTTGCTGGCTTGCCTTGTACCCTCTACCAGTCCCTCCCGCCACGGGCAACGTCTGAGCTGGCAGAGGGCACAGCGCACAGGTAGGCAAGCCACCCGCTCACTGCGTCAGGAAAAGACTCTCTTCCTCAAACAGTTGTGAGGAATCAATATGCTTTGATTTAGGAAGAGCAAATTGAAACTCCGCTTGCTCTGAGTGGACCCACCGGTTTTACGAGAGAACGCTATTCAGCCCTAATGAGAAAAGGCTCCTCTGAGACGAACCTGGGGCTCTCGGCTGCCCTCCATCAGCCGCACCCCGTGGACCCCTAGCAAGGAAGGGGCTCGGACCCCAGTGGGCTGTGACCACTCTGTGAATCCGCCTGGCCCCCAAAGGGGCGATGTCTTAGCAGAAACCTAATGTCAAGAACCTAAAGGTCTTCAAAGCAGGGACTCTTTCCACGCCTACCTGTGGGAGACAGTGGATTCGCAGTTCCCAGTTGTACATCGACCACTCATAAGTTCTCTTACAAAACGAAACGAAAGCCCCAAATCCTGTTCACTGTCGTCTCTTCTCCTGCTGGGAGGAAGGGCAGTGGACTGTGGCTTCTAATCAGAACTTACACTTGGGTGAAATTCAACAAGACCCACAGTCCCGTCTCACCTCCCTCAAAAAGGAGCAAGGGCAGGGTGGGGGTGAAGAGGGGGCGGGTTGTTGTTCATGGAGGAAAGAGAAGACAGGAGAGAAGGATGTGCTAAAGAACCACACGGAACAAATGTCCAAAGGGCCTCGGAGCCAGTCCTTGGGACTGATACACCAATTACCTCCTGCAACAAGGGACAGGGAGAAAATCTAGCAGAGAAGCAGTCAGCTGACTGTCGATCCGGCCAGGGAAGGCTCCCTCGACACCCTGTTCCCCAACCTAGACAGAAGCAAAGGGGCAGCATCTGGTGGGTGACAAAGGCCAAATGGTCAAGGAAGCCAGTGGTGGCCAGCAAAGCACACAGGTGATGCTTCTTCTGTGCTGTTCTCTGGCTCCCAGGGCCGGAGGAACCCGCGGGATGGCCAGTTCCCGGAGTGCCTGATTTATTGAGTTCCTCTAAAAATGAGGGCTTTGGGGTTCATCTGCTTGTGGCCCCCACAGTGCGGCAAGGTGGAGCTTCCAAGAGATCAGGATTCAGCCACCAGCAGCTGCCTCCACACGGCACCCATCAGCTCCCGGGGCGTCAAAGTAAAAGGCGAGCTAATCCACTCGCAGCCTTCCTGGTCTTGGGTTTGGGGTGGGATAGGGGCCTCACTTCTCCGTTAAACTAGCGAGAGTGACGAAGTAACAAGTCTTAGGAGGTGGGACGGCGACATACTGTCTGATCTGCCCTAAACACGAAGGGGTCCCCAAGGGGCTGATTGCAGAATCGTGGTCTCGGCATGCACGGGGCCGGCCGGGGCGGCAGGGGCAGGACGCGCTGATGGCGCGGCTGAGCTCTGACGGGTCCTGGAGGCTACCCCAAGTGACCAAGGCAACCAGTGCCCAGAGGACCGGGTGGCCCTCGTTCCGGGGCCCCAGGGGTTAAGAGTTAACTGGGGTTAATGACAACGCAGCATGAACCCATCCCTAAGCGGGAACTGAACTTTCAAGGCGTCCTTGAAGTGCCGCGAAGGAGTGTTCAAGGATTCTATTTTTATTTCTCAAGTGGCTATGCGCATTTCAGTTTGGGAGTTTTTATTTTCCCGACTTGAATGACAACGTCTGGGGGTTCATCCACAAAGGAGAGGAGCCCAGAGTTAGCGAGGGGACGCAGAGGGAACGCAGGCTTCAGGAGCACAGGCACCGGGCTGGGGTTTGCCTCCTGACGCTGCCCTGGCTAACCACGAGACCCCGGAGTGCGAGGGAACGTGCGTTTGTTCTCAAAGCACGTCGTGTGTGCACAGGGGGGCAACAGATATCAGCCCTGGCCGTGACCTCCAACAGCATCAGCACGCACCACGTTCTCACACCCTATCGGTCCTCCAGACACCCCAGGTCAGGGAATGCAGGGAGCGGGGCCCGAGTGAGGACCTCTGGCCAAAGAACATCAGGTCGCTCCTATTCTTAATGGGCTTCCATCACCTGCGCCCAAGTTCAATAACGGCCTGAATGCTCTGGTGGGAGCTCGAGTTCTTCCCAACCAGACAGGAAGGCTCAGCCATCACGCAGAGGATGGTGAGAGCCTGACAACAGGCGTGGGTCTGAACCCGGGGCGGCAGCCCCTGTGCGCCAAGCCCAGTGGACCATTATCGCAGCTCATTTGCCAAAACCCTACGACGGGATGCACCACACCATCCATGCTCCCCAGAATCCAGACCCACGGGGATCGGTGCTTACACGAGAAAAGCCATGAGAAAGGGGTTCTCCCACAGGGCAGAGCCGAGCACCACCTTCTGAAGGCCCAGCCCAGGGAGCGGCTGGCCATCAGGCCCCAGCCTGACCGTGACGGAGAAGCGGCTGGCCCTTCACCCATCCATCCCTTGAGTTCCGTTTCCCTGGTGGGGAAGGAGGAATGGAGATGGATGGAGCACACCCTCCCACCCACAGCACAGATGAGCAACCCCGAATGAGCTGCCGAGGGCAAGTTACGGCCTCTTACTGTCCCTGCGCCACCACCACCCTCACCCAGAAGGGACTGGGAAATGCTTACTGAATGGACCGAGAGATAGAAGATTCAGGGAATACCCGAAAATAAACACGGAGAGCTGGCGCCCAGATGCTCTAAAGAAGCGTGTTTCTGGAGCCTGCGCCCTTCTCCAGCTGCCACCTTGAGACGTCCGGCCTCAGAAAACCAAGTCCGCGGACTTCAACCGATTTCGGTCCCGCTTGGAAGGTGTGAACGCAGAGACACGTCCTGCCTGCAAGAGGCAAGTGTGTACTTGCTGGAAGAGGCCGAGCCAGAGACGGGAGGGTGCTGGGCTCTGAGCAAAGGCAACAGTGAGCCGAAAGGTAGACTCCGCAGGGCACAGTAGCGGCCGAGCTACAGAGCAGAGGCAAGACTCCACACCCGCGCGGCAGCCAATCAGACCGGGATCAGGAGGTCGACCGGGAGGAGAGACCTGTCCCACTGCCCAATTGGGAGTGGGAGACGGTGAAGCTCTGGCACACCCTCCCCGCAGAGCGGCATGCGGGCCGGCGAGGTCGCATCCAGACGAGTTCTGCGGACCTACTGGTGCCAACCTTGTCTGGACACCAGGGAGCCTGGAAAAATGATTTAAGGGAGAAGCCATGGATGGCGCAGCTGCTCCCCACCTCGAACATGCAGCTAGCTCCCGTTGTCACAAGCCCAGAACAGCCCGTCCCGGAGGCTGGGAAGGGGTCGGCACGGAAGAGGATGGACGAGAATCTTCTGGACAGAGTGGAATAGAACTGTTCTCGGGAGGCCGAGGCTGGCGAGCAACAGCCCCAACACAGGCTGCGGGGGGCACGCGCTCCCAGACCGTCTGCACCAGTCCCGAGGGGGAGGGCTGGACACAGGGCTGTCCCAGCCCCTGGAGCACTGCCGGCCAATACCCGAGGAGCCTGGGTGACGGCGATCCCAACCCTGTCAGCCCGGAGGGCTGGGCTCGGTTACTCCGAATGCCGTCTGACAGCTGAAAGCATCCCCAGGTCCCTTCCTCCAAATCTTCTGCTTCTCTTTTCTCAGGGCAACTGGAAACAAAGCAGACCTAGGGAAGGACCCAAATAACCTCCTTCTCTGAACCCTTTGCTCTAAACGTCCCCTGCCCTACTTAGATGAGACAGAAAATCTTCAGTTAGGAACCCGAGGTTTATAACCTATCTTTATGGTTTGTCCTCTGGGAGGCCAAAAAAAAAAAAAAAAAAAAAAAGCACATCTCCTCCTGAACCCATGGATGACAAAAAGGAAAGATCAAGAAACTCATCCCAAATTTCTCTCATCAAGGAGTGTGATGTCTTACTGGGGAGCCTGGCTGCCGAGCGTGGTGTTAAAGACGTGTGGGCCAAGGAGCTGCCTGGGAGGGAGTGACAGGTTACGACCCGCAGCAGGGCTCCCTCAGTCCCCGGAGGCCTGGCTGTGCACCGCCAGGAAATGGCTCACGTGTCGTGACCATGACGGGACACGGGCGGTGTCTTTCCAGAATGCACGCTCTGGCTCCCAGGCAACTGTCTTCACTATCATGTCACAATCTCTGGCCCCAGCCTCTGGGATAGGACAAGTGCCACACACCTGGCCCAGGTGTCCCCCTACCCAGTCATCTCCAAGCCCCCAGTGGGGAGATGGTTGGGGCCCCGTTTGGAGGCGATGCTATCGGCAGGGAGAAGAGCTGTGCCCACAAACAGGCCACTGTCACCCCAGAGCCTCTCCCTGCCTCGAAGCCGTCGCCTAGAGAAGGCTTTGCCTTGAAGACAAAGGAACCCACACCACGAATACCTCCCGAGCGCCCACACATGGCACATTCCGTCAAAGGCCTTTTCTTGACCCCAACACCCTGGGAACTGGTTACTGGCTCCAGTTTAGAAAGCTGAGCTGAAGGGGATAAAACAACTTGTTGAGACTTTGTAACGACCAAGCCGTGGCTGAGATCAGAACTTTGGCTGTGTATGTGAGGCTTCCCCTTCTTAGGGCATTTACTGCCTCCCTTGGTTCTGCCCTAGAGAAAGTCTCTCCACCACCTCCACCCCCAGGAAAGCTGCCTCCCTCGGGGGCCAGGGCGGAGGGCTGGGTGGGCCCAGCGGCGGCAGCCTGACTCGGCTGCTGTCCCCCTTGCCCCCTATCGGAGGACAGGACTGTGTGCCTGTGTTGTCTCTTTCTCAGCTGAAAAGCCAGATGGTGCCCGGTGGTGGGCAGAGTTCCAAGGATTTGGTGCCAGAGCTGCAACCCTTGTGGTTTGGGGGGAGGGAAGATAAATATTGTGGAAAACCCACATAGTCACTCACTTAATGATTATATGCCATCCGGGGTTATTAAGGGCAGCCTGGCTCCTCGCAAGCAGGAGAGAGACAGGGATGGGTCCACACCCACCTGCCCAGGCGCGACCTTGACCGAGGAGGGCTTTAAGGACAGCGATGACAGGAGGCGGGCAGGACAGAGCTGGTGTGTGCGAGCAGAGGGCTGGGGGCTCTGCCTGGAGGCTCAGACCTGCCTCTGGGGCTGGCCCATCCTGAGACTTCGCTGCTCGCATTTTAGGTGCCAGAGAGGAGGTGGCAGAGAGACGGGGGAGCCACCAGACTTCCTGGCGTGTGGTCAGCTCCTGATTGTGGCCCCTGCCTTCAGCCCCCAAAGATGGGGTGTCCCTAAGGCCATGCTGAGGGGTTGCTTTGTCCCGGCAGAGAGGCACAGAAGATGACCTCTGGGAAAAGAGGAGAAGCCGGCTGGATGTGGAACTTTTCTGGCTGGAGCAGTGGCCGTTAGCCGTGATGAGCCGTGGACGTCAGCAGCCCCAAGGGCTTAAGGACCGCACGGCGCCAGCCATGGATCCCGCAGGGGTAGCACATCCAAGTGCTGGCGTTTGTTCCAATGTTCACGGAGCACCCGCCCTGTGTGAGGCTCATGTAGTTCCAGACGTGCGGGTCAGGCACAGCCCTGGCCTCGAGGGGCTCCCAGGGGGACCAAGGAACCAAACACACACGCAAGTCCAATCATCGCCCTGGCAGGGGTTGCGGGGAGAGTAACAGCCGCAGGTGTCTTGAAAGGAGGCCCTGAGTTCAGTTCTGAACAGGTGAGTGCTCGTCAGACTCTGAAGCAAGGGAAAGGCACTGGACGGGCAGAGTCGCAAAGCACCCAGCACCTTTGGAGGACAGGGGCCAGTGAGCTCGAGGTAGTGGTGAGAGAGAAGGTTCCAGAAGGAGACCGGAACACACCATGCCACGTGAAGGGGCAGAACTGGGCACTGCCTCAAGCTCTCCTGAGTCCTCTGAGTCCTCTCTGTCCTAACGGGACAAGGCTTAAAAGGGACTGTACTATGTCACGGGGGCAAGAAAGAGAAGGCACAGCAGGGATGTCCCAGCTAACGGGCCACTGGATTTTATCCGGTGTGGATAAAACAGTCCTGGATGTGGTGAAAATGCCACCTGGGCCCTTGCGGCGAGCCCCGTGGAAGCCAGAGGGAGCGAGCGGATGCCAAGATGTTAACTTCTCCCGCACTGCGGGCTTAGTTTACTGGTTCTCCCGGTTTGACCCCTGCCATCTCCTCATGGAGACTCGACACCAGCTCTGGGTCTTGGTCTATTTTGCTGGATGCAAGGAAGGGGAGGCCGAGGGTAGACGGCACTACTCCCCCAGGGCTGGGCTTTGCCTCACAGACAAAAAAAGCTAGAGGTACTCTTCTGGCTTGGCCACATGACCCCGGGCCTGGGAAGACTGTCAGGGCCAGGCTTGGGGTCAGCCGGTCCTCAGAGTTCCTCAGAACAACAGGCCTTGAGGGGAACAGGGAGACTGCTGCGAGGGCCGGGGGCGTGGAGCCTCTGGGCCACCCGTCTGGCCCCTCAGCGTTCCCTTGGAGAACAGCACCCTCCCACCCAGCCGTCATCCCCAACTACCTCATTCTGTCGGGAGTTGGGCTGAGCTACTTAAGCCGGCTGGTGCACGGGCCTTCTGGACCTTAGAACCCGCCAGACTGTTAGCATCTCCAGTAGCCAGCTGGAACCGGACTGCTTTCCGTGTCCCTGTCCCGAGGCTGTGCAGAGGCTGAGCCATTGCCCTCTGTCACCTCAGCAGCCTGGCATGTGTGCAGCCCTCGACGAGAGGCGCCAGCTGATGGCTGTAGGTGTTCCTGGCGCCTTCCCTTCCTCATTCCACTCTTCCCGCTTGTCTCTGTGCAGGACGAGTGGACGGTGGTGGGAGTGCTCGGTGCTGGAGCGGGAGGGAGGGAGGGAGGGAAGGACGCCAGGCGCCCAGAACACGGGAGCCCTGCGGAGAGGGCACAGGCCAAGCTGGCTCCACCCCTTCTCTGCTGACGTCAGACCTCGAAATAGATTGGGGAGCAGGATCCTTTGCCGACACTGAGTAACCTTGGAGGTGGGGAAGGAGGGGAGGCAGGGCGTCAAGCCGGCTGATGAACAAGCTCTGTCCGACTGGGTCTAAGAAATCGCACTAACATCCCCAACTTCCTCCCTAGTCGATGGCCAGGGTGAAGGGCCTCTCGGTGGGGCTGGCACGCTGTGGGCTCATAAGAGGAAGCCAAGAGCGCCATCCGTAGGGAGGCAGGAGGGACCTGTTGGCCCTGAGTTAACAAAGAAGGCACCAGCAAAGGGATGCTGCTGGAGCCCCTTTTCTCTCGGGGACACACAGAGCCTGAAAACAGTCTGATCAGAGGAGCGACGCTGTTCTCTGTCTGCAATGGAGTGCGTGAGGCATCATGCAAGCAGGTTACCTGTGACCCCAGGCTGGACACCTGTGAACGCGGGGCCGTCATCGCCCCCGGGAAGGGGCAAGGCACAGGGAGCCCCTGACGGCTGCCTCCACAGCCGTGGCCTGGGGGCAGTTCTCCCAGGGGGACCGTTGGCCATGGGGACAGGTGCTCAGCCGGAGGGACCTCTCAAAGGGGAGAGCACACAGATCTCTCCTCAGAGCTGGTGGAAGGTGCAGATTCCCGGGCCTCAGAGCCCCTGCCCGGCTGCTGTGGGCCGGGGGTGAGACCCAGGAACGTACAGTTTTAACAAATACCTGACGTTGGTTCCTGGAACCTTGAGACACAGCCGAGGTTCATGCTCTGGACCCAGGGGAAGGCAGAGAGCTGGACAGAGTTCCTGGGGTTCCCGGGGCCGTGCACCTGTCTCATGGGTGGAGCACGACCTCCCTACTGTGGTGGGGGGTACGTGTCACAGCCCCACCAGTCGGCACCCCGCACCCGACCCAGCCATCTCTTCCCTCCTCTTGTCAAGGTTTCCAGAGAGCGTCTCACTCCACGGCTAGAGGAAGTTCTTCCCAGAGTCAAGTTCACATGCCCACTGTGCCCTGTGACCCTTCCTTCCAGACTCATGCTCGCCACGAAGCATCAGCTTGGAAGTGGGCTCTGCGGCTCCTCCCTCTGCACTTGAAGGCTTATTAACATGTACCTTGGTCTGTTCTCAGCTCAGCCACGAGACAGCCCGAGCTCATGCTAATTAATCAGATGTCATCATTAATATGCGCCCTAACTGTTTAGCTCCCCTGATGCCCATCACGCTTGGGCCCCAGGCATCTCTGCGGGCTGCAAGCCCTCTGGACTCCCTTGCCTCCTGCTTCCTCCCGTGGGCTGGCCTGCAGTCCAGAGAACGCGCCCAAAGACGCTTTTATTCTTGGCACAGTTTGCACGGCGAGCGCCGCTGGCGGGGACGCTGGCGACACAGAGGAGCACAGTTATTACTTTAAAATGCGTGCTTTATTTAATTAAACAATTACTGCCAGGGCCCTGGGGCACTATTCAGAAACACAGCAGATTCTGCTCACAACAGACACCCTGTAACAGAGTGAGCATCGCTCAGCCCCACAAACCTCAGCAGGGCCCTCACCAGCACCATGCGTCCTCTATGCAATGAAAGCATCACACAGGAACAGGGCAGGAGGCGAACAACGGGTTGGCAGGCACGGATTCCATCCCGGTTAACACAAAATATTTAAGAACACCCTACCTTCCTCTAAAACCACCGGCAGGCTGCTGGGTTCTAGATGAGGAGTTTTTTTTTTTTTTTTCCCCTGCACTTTTGGAGGAAATGAAACAGAAAGCAGGGACGAATGCAGCGGGAGATGTGAAGTCAACCGGGACATTTCCTTCAAGCAAAGTCACTTTTAGTTCTTTAGCCAGAAAGGGAAGGCCGGAAGCAGAGGGGACGCGGAGCATGGAGAGGTACTGGGCCATACTATTTGGGGTCAGCCTGGAGCAGCTGGAGGGGAATGGCTGAAAACACACTCAGGTTGGTGGCAGGGTCGGCCCAGGACGCTTGTGAAGCGAGGGGCCCCAGACATCGATCCCCACTCGTACCGCTCACAGAGAAGGCACGCTCAAGCCTCCAGCTTGGGCTGCCTGGGATCAGTGTGGAGTGTGGATAAAACAGTCCTGAAAAAGCACAGTGCAGAAGGTCCCCAGCAGGAATGAGCACTCCCCACGGAGACCTATTTGGAAGTTTCCCAACCAAATTGGCCTGTGCAGGAGTGTGGGCCGTGGGTATACACTTAACAAGCCCCATGAAGCTTCCCAGGCAACGCATGTGTGCAAGGGCATGCATGGGCGTGCCCATCCCCTGGCTCTCTCTTGGTGGGCTGCTCCCGTCCACCCCAACCCCGTCTGCCTGCGTCCACACGGACCTGGCTCTGGGTTACAGCACCTGTGCACGGGAACACCTGGAGGCTCCCTTTACGAGAGAGCGGCTTCTCAAAGTTCTATTTAGAAACACTTAGTTTTCACAGAATAACATTTTACACCCATTAGAAAAACCACGTACTCAGGAGAAACCTGCAGCCAGTCCTTCTGCAAACCAAAAACTCCGTAACAAATAATTACCTTCCAGTTTGTTTTATGCATTTGGACTTTCACATAGTGGGGTTTCTTAAGAGCTGAGCACACTGGGGTGGGGTGGCCAAGGGATGGCACAGAGACGATGTGCCCCATCCCAAGGCGCCTCCCTGGCTGAACTGGGGAGGGGGGTGGGGCCGAAGGATAAGAATCCAGGCCAATTTATCAGACATCTGCCCACGCACCCAGGAATCAAAACAGCTCGCCCTGGGCAAGTGGTGTTTATAAGTCCGTACTCATGACTCACCAGACAGTGGACATGGGGGCAGGGACTGGGAACATTCTAACAGGGCAGAGAGACACTCAGACTGCCACTGTGACGAGGGAGTCTGGGCCGTTTGCCTGGCTCAGGAGCTAGGATATAAGTTCCCCCCACTCACCAGGACAGAGTAGAGAATGCAGGACCCCAGCTGATGGCAACGGGCGGCCTCTGAGACTTGGGGGACAGATGGTGGGGACTGTCCAGGAGAAGCTACCAAATTCCCATCAGCTGGTATCTTTCCCAGGAGCACAGAAGTGACGGCACCAGGGAATAAGCGTCACCTTCTAAGCTGGTATGTCAGGTGTTGGCCATGGCAGAGGCAGGATGTGGGGGTGATGGATGGCGGGCTTAACGCCAGCAGACAGGACCCGGGTCCTTGAGAGGCACAGTAAAAATAAAAGCAACAATCCTCTCACAGAGCTGGAGGAGGAGGCTCAGCTCCAACACCCAAAGGTGCTGGGGGTGGGGTAGGGGGCAGCAGTCACCATGGCCCAGGGAGGTGCTACCCGGGTCTGCACCGAGAAGGGAGGGCTGGTCCGGAGCAAGGCTGGGCGGCAGCTGGGGGATGCGTGGGGGGCTGGGGGCTCAGGGGGTCCCTTGACAGGAGTAGGAGAGACAAACCCAGGGCCAGAGTGAGTGACAGAGCAATCGGGAGTTTCATTTAGAAAGGGCTGGGCGGGGGGATGGAAAGGACACCATTCCTGGGATGAAATATATAGACAGCTCCCTGAGGAAAAAAAAAAGAGAGAGAGAAAGAAAAACACAGGCCTGTCCCTGTATTATTGATTTCCTTGAAAAGAGAGACAAGCTAATCCTTTCAAGTCAGTCACTTCAATGTGAGCACTGGTGCCTGTTTGAAGTTAGCATTCCCTCCACGTTAGAGACCCAGCTCTGTCTGGGTAGTGGGCCCATGCGTTTTTGGGGCATCGGGCAGAAACTGATTCGTCCTCGAGACCCCGGATCATGGGTTGAAGGCGGAGGCTCAGCACGAGAGAGGCTCAGGGGGACGCTCTGCCCAGCGGGCTGAGGACACCGCAGAGCCCCGGCCGAATGCCGAGCTCTCGGTGCCGGCCAGGCACGGGTCATGAGGGCTGCCCCACCTACTGCACCCGCTGTGGCTGCCCAGTGCAACTGGCATCTTCCCACGAGTGGGGAGAAAGAGAGGCCAAGCACAACGGGACCTTTCTGAGCATCCAGACTAAGTGAAGGGAGCTGACAAGGAGCACAATGTGTGGACGGAGTGGGGGAAAGATCGCCATCTTATGAAGGGCACACTTTGATGTTTCAGACCCCATAAGCAAGCCCACGCAGCCAGGAATCTCCTCCTGGCCCCTTAGTGGGTCCTGACCCATGTGTGTCAGACAGGAGGGCAGGGTGGCCCAGGGAAGGGAAATTGTCATGAAGCCATGTGTGGGCTTAGGGCCCTGCTCTCCGCTTCTGGCCGGAGCCAGCCCATGAGCCCCGCATGGGGACAGCTCTCTGGCCCCGTCAGTTCCCACGAGCCCTCTGGGGCCCCCCCTTGCCAGCTAACTGCTGCCACCTTCCACTCCAGGTTCCCGACGGTGGCAAATCCAGGGGCAGCGTCCACACGTGTCCTGCGAGAACCGTGCTCTGAGGTGGCCGGTGGGGCCTCTGGAGGCATGCCGACAGTGTTCCTGAGAGTCCCCATATCCTGCCTAGTCACTGCGGCTGCTGGACCTCGTTGCGCCACGCTAAGTTTCCCTCTTCGCTGGTCCTGAAGGCCTCTAGGCCACCTCCTGCCCCAGAACTGGTAAGAATAAATATTCAAGTGATGGCAGCGGTGACCCACTTATTAGCAGATGCCACAGCCCCAGGGCACAGTGGCTGACGCTGAAAGAACACAGAAAGGGACTGTGGGAGGGACAGGAAACGTCCTTGGGAAGACGGGTCCAACTCTAGTGCTCCTTGAGCTCCCAGAGCGAACGTGAGAAGTCTGCTCCACTCTCTAGGAGCGAGGGGCAGCAGGAAAGGCTGCAAGCCCGCAAGGCAGAAGGGCAGGGAGTGCGGACACGGACCACAGAACAGACGCCGTCCTAGGGCAGCGTCACCCTGCCCCTCTGCAAGCATCAAGCTCCAAGGGCTGATGACAGGGCGCGACCCGCCCCTTGTCTCTGGCCTCTGATGGGGTGCGACCCGCCCCTTCTCTCTGGCCTCGCCAGCAGGGCTGTTGGCAAGCCCAGCAAGTCTGTCACCAGGGCTGGAGGACGAGGACGGAAACCCCAGTCCCCCAACTCCGGGAGCCAGGCTCCTGTCCCTGCCTTGGCCCTGGAGCCGGGGGTATACGTTTCAGCCCTCGAGTCTCAGTTTTCTGTGCTGTAAAGTGGGAGGATACCACGGGCCTTACTGTGCGGCGGGAGGGGGGGGGGCGGGACCCAACCGGAAAGGAGAAAGTCCGCAGTAATGCCTGACGCCCACGCAGAGCCGCCACAGGAAAGGGCCGGTCTGCGGAGGCCCGGCACAGCCCTGCAGGTGGATCACTCCGCTCTCTGCCTCCTTACAAAAGGGACACTGACTCGTTTTAGATAGAGACCCCTGGGTTTTAAAAAAGGGACTGCAAGCCGTTTTAAATGCCGCAGATGACAGAGACAGCACTGCTATGGGAGGCCGAGCCAAGATGGCATCAGAAAGCTGGACTTCTGGGCAGAGGGAAAAACCGGGACTCTCGGTGAGAGCCTGGGAAGACCCTTCCGATGCTAACCTGAGCCCAAAGCGGATCACCCTACGCCTGCAGGAAGAGCCCAGCAGACAGAACTCCTTAAAGTCGCCTGCAGGCCCCAGCACACACCCCACTTCAAGGGGGTGCCCAGCAGAGGGTCACCTGCCAGGCGCGAGCAGGCTGCCATCTCTCCCCCGGGGCCACCCAGGCCCTGGAGGTGGATCTCCCGGCCCCCATGTCAAGGCAGGATGGCAAGCCAGGGTGACCTCATCCTGTCCTAAGGCAGCCCACGAGGAGCCCCTGCTCCATACCGTGAGTTTGTGGCCGGGTCCCCAGCCAGGATGAGCTCCGCTCTGCCATCTGCGCTCCCGGCTCTGCCTGGCCGGCGCCTGCTGGGCTGTTGGTGACCCAGGAGCATCTGTCCACCGGTAAGAGGCCGAGGCCGCTCCTGCACACCGGGAGGGGCTTTCAGCCCTCAGGGAGTCCCACTGCGGCCCCTGGGCTGCCCTCTGACACCCCAGGGGTGGCAGCAGTGACAGGGCCAGGCCCCGGGCAGGGGGGATGAGGGACAGGCTGGGAAGCATGGCTGGGTCGAGGAAGTAAACGAGTACTTGGCAGGGCCCTGGACTCCAGGGGACCGCGGCACACGTCTGGCTTCCCAGATACTCGGGATGGTGGGATTCCTGGACGGAACTGATTTACGTACGATCCTAGTACCACGTCACCACTGGTCTGTGGCTCCTTCTCACAGCCCAGGAGAGAGCCAAGGGCTCAATTCTGACTTTGCTTCCTAGCAAAGCCGGAGAAGCTCTGCAGAAAGGATCCCAAGATATCCGCCAGCGTGGAGGCGAGATTTCTGGCTGGGAAGAGCTGGGGTACCCAACAGTCTCCCACGTGCCCCAACTTTTTCCCGCTGACCCTTCAAAGGAGCAGGAGGAGCGGGTGGTGGGGTTCTGAGAATCTAGGGCCAGCGGGTCTTGATGTTAATTCTCATGGGCTCTCGCCAGGGCCCAGGTCACTGCTGGCTCCAGCTGCAGTAGCTCGTGGGGACGGCCCTGGAAAGCACGTGTGACTCACAGGACCCCTGCCTCCCAGCGCCCTACTCCGTGGCTACTCCAAGGAAGGAGAGGGAGAGACTGACTCATGTCAGCTGCACTGGCAATCACAGGCTGTGGACGGAGGTCGCAGGGTGGAGGGGAGGAGGAATTTTCCATTTGTTAAGGTCAAGGGCTTCGGGAGGCGACTGGTAGCCGCTGGTGGGAGAAAGCTCCCTTCTTACATCGATGCGGTGCGTGCGCTGGCCCCTGGGTATAGTTAATACCCCAAATATTCTCATTCTACGTGTGCATTTCAGTAGCATTCTGGGAAGACACAGAAAAGATTGTTTCCAGAGGACTTTCTGGAAACTAAACCACAAAATAAAAGCCTGTATCTTTGTTCCCCAGAACGTACTGTCCCAAAATAGCTACGAAGGCATGGTTATTATGAGGCCCGAAACACGCCTGCCGTCCACCTGAGACAAGGAGACGGCTGTGCA
>CM053619.1:42717241-42769753 GCA_028646535.1 Procyon lotor
AAAAAAAAAAACCCACAAAATCAGGAAGACTGAAATAGACAGTTCACCAAAGGAAATGTACAAATGGCTAGTGAGCACAAGACAAGGTGTTTGACATCATTAGTCTTCAGGGAAATGCAGATTACAACTCACAACGATGTAACCCTTCAGACCTCCTATATGGCTCAGTGTAAACAGCCAGGGACCACTCACCGTGGGCCGAGGAGATATGGAGCAACTGACCTCTCATTCTTGGTTGATGAGAGGACAAGTTGGTACAACCCCTTTGGAAAACATTTGGCCGTTGCCTGTGAGATTAAATACACACTTACGGTATGACCCAACGATACAGCTCCTAGCTATTAAAACAACAGAAATAAAAACAAGTGTCCACATAAAAACGTGTATCTCGATGATCCTAGCCTCGTTGTTCGTTCTAGCCGAACTGGAAACAGCCTGAACGTCCATCAGCGGGAGAGTGAACAAATGGATACAGTCAAACTAACTTCCATCAACAGGAGGGTGAACAAATGGATACATTCAAATGACACGGAATAAAAAGGAGCAGCTGGGACAGGCAAACGGGCCAACGAACCGTGCGGATGAACTGACCGATCCCACAGACTGAACACTGAGGGAGGGAAGCCAGACAACACACAGGTACTGACTGTGTGATTCCCTTTCTAGGAAGTTTAAGAACAGCAGGACTAATACACGGCGATAGAAATCAAATCAGCAGTTGCCCAGGGAGGGGTGGGTGGGGAGCAGTAATTGCAAAGGGATGTGAGGAAACTTTCCGGGAGGATGGAACTCTTCCGTATCTTGATTGTGGTCATGCTCACGAGGGTGTGTATGTTGGTCTAAAGTCATCCACTTGGACCCTCAAAATGGGTGCGTTTTAGTAGACTTCATTAGACCTCAGTAGAGTTGATAAAAGCAAAAACAAAACAGGAAGGCAGATTCTCTTTTGAAATGGAAAGAGCTTTGTTAGAGCTCCGAACACAGGCATGTCCTAGGTATACCCTCAACAGAAATGCAGAGAAACGTGCAGGAATGTTCAGAGCCACAGTACTCAAAATAGGCAAACTCCGGGGACAACTCAAATATCCCCCAACAGTACAGCGATGAATAAAATGTGGACTATATATGCATGCCGGGTGTGTTACACAGCCCAGACCGCATGCTGAACTGAGCCAGGCACGGCATATAAAATTCACAACCACGCTTAGGATGGCCGTTACTGATGGGGGGAGTGACCACAAGGGGTCGTGTAAGGGTTTCTGGGGGCTGGTAAATGTTTCGTTTCTTGATCTGGGTGTTAGTTACCCTTTGTAAAGATTCATCATGCTACACTGCTATTTTCTGTATGTATATTTCATTTTAATTAAAACATTTGCTTTATTTTTCTAATTGGTAAGAGTTTTGTTTGCTTGCTTGCTTGCTTGCTTGCTTGTTGGTTTGTTTAAGAAGTAAAAATTGGGGGGCGCCTGGGTGGCTCAGTCGTTAAGCGTCTGCCTTCGGCCCAGGTCATGATCCCAGGGTCCTGGGATCGAGCCCCGCATCGGGCTCCCTGCTCAGCAGGAAGCCTGCTTCTCCTGCTACCATTCCCTCTGCTTGTGTTCCCTCTCTCGCTGTGTTTCTCTCTGTCAAATAAATAAAATATTAAAAAAAAAAAAAGAAGAAGTAAAAATTGGAAGGTAGATGTCACCCAGAAATCCAGCAAGAGTGAGATGCGGGAAACCAGGTTGGGGCTGGAGTCTCTGTTCCTTTGGCCTTGGGGGTTGGCAGCTGAGTATGTAGGGGTGCGAGGGGCACCCGATCTGCCTGACTCTTCCTGCCTGACACTTCTCTCTGTCAGCCCGGTGTCCTGCCTCCCCCGGCTCCCAGGACCCTGCTCATGGGAGTGAGAATGAATTGTGAGAAAAAGCTCTGGGTGATGGGCCAGCTCTTTGAGGCTTCCTGCGTGGCTTCTCACAGCAGGCCGCAGGGGCCCAGTGAGCAGGCCTGGGCAGGCTCCTTGACCTCTGCCCACAGGGGGCCGCTGTCCTGCTGCCAAGGCAGAGACATCCAGAGCTGGGGCCTGTCTACTCTTCCCAGCCTCCCCTACACCTGCCTTCACCCTCATCCAGCCTCTCACCTTTCTGCATAAGACTGAGCATGTGTGAAGAGCACAGCTTTGGAGTCAGAGATGCTTACTAACTGTGCGGCTTTGGGTGAGTTACTCAACCTCTCTGAGCTTCATAGCTTCATATATGAAACACAGGCATTTAAAAGAGTGAGATGAATGTCAATGGGTATTTTAATATTTTTTCCTGTACCCCAAGAGTTGTGCACACCCTACTTTGGAGACCACTGACCCACAGCCTGAGGTCTAAATTGCTCAGCTTGGCCTTTGAGGGCCTCCAAGTTCTAGTTCCTTCTCTGACGACTCTTCCGCTTCTGGCCAGAGTGGCTTCTCACTGACGTCCGAAAGCCTGGGAAACTGCGGATTCTCACCCCTCACCTTCTCACCTCTGTCTTCGTTCCCGGGGAACTGTTTCCATTCCCACACCCCATCCAAACCCCTTCCACCCTCCAGGGTGCTGGTGACTTCTGCCATCCCAACAAAGCCTTCCCAATGTTCCCATGAATTTCACTCGTGCCCCCAGTTTTCTTGAGCACCTACTTTTTGCTGGGTGCTCCCACTCACGGTGTCTGTCCCTTGTTCTGAGTTCATCACCTGCCAGCCACTGTCACACACTGCCTGTGAATGATCTCTCATGCTCCGTGACCTAATCGTAGGATTCAGCATGTTCCCGGGTCATCCGCCTGCATTAGTCAAGATAAGTAGCGATGGCTGTTGTAACAAACAGCCCCAAACATCTGAGCGGTAAATATTATGTAGGTTTATTTCCCGCTCACATCACAGTCCCATACCGGCCAGCTGGCCCCACTCCAAGGGGTGACTCGGGGTTCGGGCTCCTTCCATCTGGTGATGTCCCTGCCTCCAACACGGACCATAATGATGTCTGGGGTGGGGGGTGCGGGGGGAGAGAAAACATGAAAAGACATTTTTAGCTCCAAGTCTGGGGGTGGTACACATCCCTTCCGTCCACATCCCACTGGCTGGAACTGGGGCACGAAGCCCCAACCTCAGCACAGGCGGACTCGGGGTCCCTGCCTTCCTGTGCCCAGGGAGAGAGGGTCATCCAAACAGCAGTCTCTGCCCACAGCCAATGCACCGTGGGCTTCCTGAGGGCACGCACCGCACACACACTTTCCTTGTTTCCCCAAGCTCCCTCCGGTAACTTCTAGCCCACCACCCAGCACACACGCGCACCCCCTCCTGCCCAGCACAGCGCCTTGTTTACCAGCTGACTGCAGGACCGGTGTGAGTCAAACCAGGCTGCCTGAAGGGGAAGGGGACAGGGCTTGGCGGGGACACAGGTCCTTCCTGTTCTTCAGACAACATCCATTCCCCGGGGCCTCATACTGTGTGTGGCACATAGTAGGTGCTCAGTAAACATTGGTTGAATAAATGAATAGGTGGGTGAATGGAAAGATTAGGAAAGCAGACTCAGGAGAATGGACAAAGGAGATAAAGGTTCTTTATTAAAAAAAAAAAAAGACCTTATATGATGAAGAAGATACGGGTTCAAACTCGAGACGGGTGAGCTCCTCCTCCTAGGCTCCAAGGGATGGGGTCCCCGTGGACCTACTTAGGCAAAAATGGGGTGTGTGTGTGAAGGGACGGTGTTAGATGACGCTGGGTTTAGCCTTCCTGGGACCTCTGGAGTTCCCCACCCTGGGGCAGCGATGATTCCTCCCTTCTGCAATCCACATCTTTATTTGCTGGGGTTCATTGGGGTTAATTATCATTGTGGTTGGGGTGGGGTAGGAAGGAACCTTGCCTCAGCCCCGGGCCCTGGAAGGGGATCCTGAGAGTCAGGGACAAGTTCGGAGACTTGGAAGGCTGGCACTGGGGCGTTGGGGGACATGGAGTAGGTTAGAAAGTTACCTCTCACCAGCATTGTCCATTTTTAGGCTCCACGCGTGGGCAGCTGGGTCTGTAAGACCTCCCTGTCTCCCACCCATTCGTGCTACCCCCCAAATCATCAAAGCCTGGTGAGGGCCGGCTCCAGGAGGCAAGCGGCATTATTCACAGGGGCGGGGCCAAGCGCTCTGGGGGAAAAGTGCTGGGCCAGGGCTCAGATCTCCATCAGCTGAGAGTGGGACTGGCATCCCAAGTTTCCCGGGCTCCAGCAAGGCACGACCACATCGACGGGCCGTCTCAGCGTCCGCCTCACCTCCAAGGACCCCGGCCCTGCCGCAGCTACCTGCCGGGCGCCTCCCACCTTCTAGGCTGCCAGCCTCTGCCCGGACAAAGCCAGGTCGGTGATGGTCCAGAGGGGCAGGTCAGGGAGGGAGACAGGTAAGGGAAAGGGGGCCGGCCTTGAGCTGGTGGGGATGCTGCTGAGGCTCCGAGGCTGTCAGCCCGTCCCCACCTGGCAAGAAAGGACACTGAGGTCCAGGCCACCTTGCCAAGTTAGAGAGCAACCCAGGTCCTTGCAAACCCAAGGCTGGAGCTGTCAGCAACCCAGACTCCTGACCAGTGAGGTTTTCCAAGGGGCACCTGGTCCCTCCCCGCTGCATCAGTCCAGCACCACAGTCCAGTGTGTCCAAGTGGCTCTGGGGTTCAGGTTAGCCTGAAGGGTGTGTGTTGGACGCTGTGGGGCCAGTGCCAGGGCTGGAAGGGGAGTGAGGGCCACGAGTCTTGCATGGTGTGGAGGCAACCAGGAACAGTACATAGAGCAGGGCTCTGGACTCAGACACATCCATGGTCCCATTTTTGCTCTGTGACCTTAGGTGAGTTGCTTGGCCTCTCTGAGCCTCAGGTTTCCAACAAGGTGACTTGGAGTGGATGAGGGTGATACTCCCTACCTTACGGGCTTGCTGGAGAGAGTAATAAGATCAATCAATTCTGCCTATGAATATGTGACCATCACAGGGCTAGCGCTCACAGTAGATTCTGTCACTAAGCCATTCCTTGGGCTACTGTACTTATAACGTTATTGTTATGCTGAATGTCGATCTGATTTAAATCTAATATATATTGGTATCAGTAATACCAATAAATGGTTTCCATTTCCAGCGAGAAAAGGGCCCAAACATGCTCACTCCCTCTGTTTCACTCTCCTCCTTGCCTTGGTGTGTGTGTGTGTGTGTGTGTGTGTGTGTGTGTGTGTGTGTGCAAAGGCGTGCCCACACACACAGAGGAGGGCTGGGGTTCAGGGGCGTGATGCCTCCTCCCACTTATGCTCTGCAAACAGGCTGTGCAGGAAGTGTGGGGACATGCAAAGGGGAGTTTGGGACAACCCAGCATGTCGGTCCTCAGGGCCTCCGGCTCAGGGATGCCCAGGTCTGGCTCAAGCCCACTGGGCCCTCCTCACACCCAGATTGCTGTCTGTCAGGCCCCTGGGCTGGCCCTCCACCTACGGGGCATCGAGACCTGAGCTAAGCGTTTAACACAGTTTTCCCCCAACTGGCCGACTAAGTGGGGTTTAATTATTCCCACTCACAGGTGGAAACTCGAGCGGCCTGGAAAGGCAAGCTAGCTTTCCCGGCAGGTGGCAGCGCTGTGCACCCTGGTTAGACACACTGGCCCGGGGTGGGGGGGTGGAGGGGTGGGGGAGGGGGGGAATTGCCCACCCAGGCTCCTTGGGAGCCCGGCTGCCCGAAAAGGTAGATTTGCCTCTACTTGATCCGCTTCCTTCTGGGCCATTGGTCCTTCTCCCCCTACTGCCCATCCCCTGGAGTTCTGACCCCCACCAAACCAGTCACCTAGAGAGAGTTTGGAGAAAGCTTTGTGGGAACCCCCTATTTGGGGCAAGAGATGGGGTGAGGGGGGTGGCGTGGGTGGCTAGAGCTTCAATCATCCAGTTTAAAGGAGCTGGGGCCCTAAAAATAAGACAGGAGCAAGAGTCTAAAGATAGACAGTGGACAACATTGTGGAGCCCTCTGTGAGTGTGTATGCACACACATGCATACACACACGTGTGTACACTCCCTTCTGGGAAACCTGGAGGCCCTGAAGCGAAGATAAATGAGCAAGACCACCGAGACATACAGGTGTACTCAGCTCACAATACACACAACCTTTCAGGAGCGCTCTGGTCTGTGACACTCACCAGGTCCCTGCAGAGATCCACACCAGTGACGTCACCCACATTATACACACACACACACACACAGGCGCGCCCAACTGAGAGCGGTCAGCAGCAGATCTAGAAGCAGAGCAGGAAGGGGGTAAACAGGAGTAGAGGAAGAGGGGGAGGCAGCAGGTCCCGCCTGTCCCCCATCCCACTCCCCGAGTCCTGCCTGCAGAGGCCCTGCTCTGGCCTGGGGAGCCCCTGAGCTGCCCTGGTGCCAGGTGGGAACCTGAGGATGTGGCTCAGTGAATGGGGTAGAAAGAGCCAGAGTTTGGGGTTTGAATCCCACAGCCCTGACACTCGTGCCCTTAGCCACTTGGAGAAACGACCTAACCTACCAGGGTCCCAGTTTCCTTCCCCGTGAGGCCGGGTGGTGATACGGTACTCAAGGCTTTGCCGCACCTGGTGTGTGAAAGTGCTAGATTTATGCTCTGAGAAGGCAGCAGGCAGCGAGCAGCAGGGCAAATACGCCAGAATCGATGCCCTGGTTTAGGCACTTCCGCGCAGGTCATTTGACCTCCTGAATGAACCTCAGTTGCCTCATCTGTAAAATGGGTCTAGTCCAGAATGCCTCCCTGCCCTTGCCACTCGAAGAGACAATGCCCTGAGGGTGCCGAGTGCTGTGACTCTGTGGGAAAGGGAAGGCCCCCAGGGACAGAGACGGTGGGGGTCAGGGCCCAGTGCTGTTGGCCCCGCCCCTCCTCTCCCAGAGAAAGCCCCTCCCCCCACCACTAGGGCCCCACTGACTTCTGTCCAGCGTCCCATGGAGCAACTTCCCAGGAGTGTGCATATCCAGAGTGGGGAGAGGGTCCCGCAGAAGGCTTGTCCATGCAGACCTCCCCCCACGAGCCCATGGAATAAAGAAGCCAGAGCGAGAGAGGGTAAAACTGGGATTTATACCCTAAAAGGGTTTCCAGGGCTCCCCACACTGGCAAGCCCCAAGGGCCCTTCTCTAAAGACCAGATTGATGGCTCCGAATGGATTTGCCAGAAGTTTCCCCATCTCGGGCTCCAAACCCCATCAGACTTAGTCATTCAGCTACAGAAACCCAGGGAGCAGCCGGTCCACAGCCAGACAGACAAGGAGTCAGGTGTGTGTGCTCTTACAGGCCGTGTGACCCAAGCAACAACCCAGCGTTCTCGAGCCTCGGTTTTCTCCTCTGTCAAACGGGTTAATTGACCCTCCTGTAATTATTAAATGAGGCTGTCATGCGAATGCACAGAAATCACAGATGTAAATTGCTGACATACAGCAAGTGTTCAATAAATGCTCACCATCGTGCTGAGACATGCCCACAGCTGGGAGCCAGCCTGTCCGGGTTGGAGCCCTAGCTCCAGCAGTGTGAGCTCAGGCATGTTTTATAAACATCTCTGTGCCTTGGTTTCCTCCTTGGAAAACCGGGAATAACAACAGTGCCCGAGACTGGAAAGGCTTGGGCCACATCAAGTGTTGCTATGGGGACTGTGGATGGGAGGTGAGACCTGGGTCAGAGACGGGGGGGCTGCTAGCCTGCTGGGGGCCAGAGGGATCTCACACAGAACCACACCCCCCTCAGGTGTGGGGTGGGGAGGGGAGGGGCTACAGGGTTCCGGTTCAAGCTAAGACATGGACCGGACTGCAGCGGGGACAGGGACAAGGAGCCTGGACTCATGGGGAGACAGATTGAGAGACACCAAAGGAAATTGTTCCTCTCCTCACAGCACTTCTGACACCAGATGGGGGTTCTTCCCACACCAACAACCAACTCTCCAAGTCTGCACACTAACCATCCTGTAATTTCATTAAGTTCTGTAGCTGATGATGGGGCGGGGAGGGAGCGTCAGACTCCAAAGGTCCCAGGGCTCAGTCCCACAACTCCGCTTCTGATGTCCCAGGTCCCCAGGCTACCAGCACCTCTGCCCAACTTGGCTAAAAATTGGGGGTTCCCTGAACCCACTGCCTCAGCTTCTCACAGAGCTGAGAAAAGCACTTTACTTACGTTTACTGGTTTATTGTAAAGCATATTATGATGGATCCGTTTAAACAGCCAGATGAGCAGATGCACCGGGTCGGGAAGGGTCCGAGTGCAAGAGCTTTTGTCCCTGTGGAGTCGGGGACACCACCCTCTGAGAACATGGATGCATCCATCAGCTCAGAAGCTCTCTGAAACCCACAGAGAGGTTCCCTTTCCCTCTGAAACTCACGGTGCTTCTGGAAGCTTCACTGTGAAGGCATGATCGACCATTAACCCAATCTCCAACCCCTCCATCTTCCCAAAGGATGTGGGGGGGGGGCTGAAAGCTCCAAACTTCTAGCCCTAGTGACCAGTCCCCACCCTGAAGCTGTCCGGGAGCCCACCCGGAGTGGCCTCTTTTTTTTTTTTTTTTTTAAGATTTTATTTATTTATTTGACAGAGAGAGAGATCACAGGTAGCAGAGAGGCAGACAGAGAGAGAGGGGGAAGCAGGCTCCCCACTGAGCAGAGAGCCCGATGTGGGGCTTGACCCCAGGACCCTGAGATCATGACCTGAGCTGACGGCAGAGGCTTTAACCCACTGAGCCACCCAGGCGCCCCCGGAGTTGCCTCTTTTGAACAAAAGATGCTCCTCTCACCTGGGAACTTCCAAGGAACTCACTGGGAGCCATTAGCAAACATCTATTTCTTATTATGTGACCAACAGCAAAGGAGTCTGAGCTCTAGAGAGGCGAGGCAATCGAAAGAGGGGAGAGGGGAGGAGAGACTGAGCAGGAGGCCCAGTGTTACAGGGAGAGATGGGGCAGAGACACCGAGAGACAGGGAGACAGGCAGACTCTCTGGTCATGATGAGATGCCTCTCAGCCCTTCTCCCCCATCTCGGCTGGCTTTTGCCCTCCCAAACAGCCCCCCAGTATCTTGCCCAGTGGCCCCATAAACCAACCTGTCCTCTCTCAGCCCAGCCCCTCTGGGCAGGTGGGTGAGCCCAGGTGCTTGGGCCACGGAAGTCCATTCTCCCAGGACCAGAGGTGCCCCAGTCAAGGGGACCCAAGACCAAAGACAACCCCCACCAAAGGGTTCAAGTGCTCGGGAAGCCAATATGCCGTGGTTGGGCATGCAGACTTCAACACCAAAGAAGTTTGTCTCTGAGGCCTGGTTTACCCAGCTGACAGCTCTGTGATCTTGGGCAGTCTGCACTGTTGCTCTGACCCTCTGTTTTCCCAGCCGTGAAATGGGGATAATCATCATAATACAGTCCTTGTTTTACAGTGTCGTGGCTTTAGTGCAAGGATTAAATATATTTAAAGTGCTGACACCTTATAAGCTCTCAACATTAATGGTAAAAACATGAAAGCATCCCTCTGGGGACAGGGTGGCTGAAGGGCCCTGGATCAGGGAGCCTGAACCTTCCTTAATTTACCAGGACCTAAGAAACATCTCAAAACCTCTCTGATGGTCAATCTCTTCATCTACGGAATGGGGCTAAAACTCCTCGCCCACTTACCTCACAGGGTATGGGGAAAGTTTTTGATAAACTTTGCCGTTCAGATTGTAGCACAATGGGGCCAGGCCAGTGGGCCTGCGATTCCCCCTCCAGGAAAGATGCCCAGCTCCTGGGGTACCCCAGGATTCCTCAGGGGGACCCCCCACTGGATGGTGGCCCATCCTCGGCCCGCTGACCATTCCTTAGCCTGCTCGTGGGATGAGGACGCCTTCGGTGCCGTCTCCAGGAGCTAGTATGATTGGTGGGGTTGACATATGGGGGTCAGAAAAGCAGACGTGCTCCCTAGAAGGACCTGGGATTCACCTGCTGGGTGGGTGGGGCCACAAATGCAGTAAGTAGCTCGTGGGCCCGAGGCCTCCGACAACCGACAACCGTGATCATTACTAACTGTTGTTCTCGGAGTATCAGGCAGTTTGCTAAGAGCCTCAGCATCTCGTTCCACCTCTTGATGCTCCACAGGATTAACACTCTCATTATAATGAGTTATAATCACCTATCTTATTTGAGGAAACGGACCCAGAGAGGCTGGGTAACTTACCCAAGGCTACACAGCTGGAAAGGGCCAGAGCCAGTTTCGCTGTCCGGATCCAGCTGGCTGTCTCCTGAGCCCTGCCCCTGCCCGTACAACCCAGACTTATTTCAGAGAAGGTGACACAGGCATGCCCTGGGCTGTCACACTGCCCAGGACTGGTCGACACAGGGACAGGAGGCAGACGGCACCATGGAAGGCCTCAGGAGACTGAGGTCCACTTTGCCCACTTGGCTACTCTATTATCTCCTGCCATCACCTTGCCCTCTGGGCCTCACTTCGATTATCTGTAAAATGAGGTTCCCCCACATACCCAAGAAGGAGGCCCTTCTTGCCTCTGATTCATTCCGACACCCCCATCTCCATCAGATCAGTAATCCCACTGATGATGGAACTTCAGAGCAGTTGAACTAAGCAGTTGAACTTAGCAAGGGGTCCCTGGACCCCTCGGAGCTCCAGAAGCTGCCCGGAATGAGCAGAATTGCAAATGCCTGTGCGCGTCTGATGTGTGTTTTTCCAGGGGAAGGGTCCGTATTATTACCAGGTTCTAATCCCTAAAGGCGAAGCGCCATGGATCACTCCCCACTTTTAGAATTGCCCTAACCTCGATCTCAATTTTAAGGGGAATGGGTCGAGAAGGCTGAATCCCTACCATGTAAAATTCTTCCCTTCCCTGTGTTTAAAGTCCCCTCAGACTTCCTGCAGCTGGACCTGCTCCCGTGCCCCAGGCTTCCACCCTCCGGCCACACCGACCCCTGGAGACCCCAGCCCCCAGTGCTTCCGATTAGTCTCGGCCTCTGCACGGGTCCCCTCCGCTGTCTTGTCACTGGGTCCTCACCCCCATGTCCTTCCCCCGGAACCGCGACGTCAGGACTGGCGGGTCTTTCCTGAGGTAGGTGCAGTGACCAGGATGGTCGGTAGGGGTCGCAGGGTGGCCGACCCTGTGGAGCGTTGGAGGACAGAATTCTGCCCCCTCCTAGGCCTGGGGGTGAGGAAGGTGTACCAGCAGTCAGGTGTCCTGGGTCCGGATCTTCCCCGCGGTAGGCCTCAGTTTTCCCATCTGTAAAGTGGAGCGAGATGATCTAGAATCCCAGAGGGTTGCTAAGCACCCTTTCTGCTGAGACATCCTCTGGACCTTTCTGATTGATGCTGGAGGGAGGGAGGTGTCTTGAATTCCCTTTGGCAGAAGCACTTGACCCCGCATCCTTAGGGAATGAAATAAAATGACTCAGGGGGCCCTTTTCCCGGACTTGATTGAGCAAACAGAGGCCCTGGTCTTCCAGCTTAAGGGGAAGACTTATCCGCTGGGGGAAAGGAGGGTTCTAAATAGGACTGCCCCAAGAGCTGCCTGGGGTGGTGAGGGAAACGGGGACCACAGAAGTGGCCTCCCAGGGTGGGCAGCAGCCTTGAGATGAGAGCTTATGGGGCCTGGGAGGTGAGTGACAGCCTCCTTGGGAACAGCTTCTGCCCATGTCCAGAGAAGGCCAGGCAGGCCCCGGTGGGAAGGGAGAGAGTGTCCTCCTGCCCGCAGGATCTGGGAGCGGGGCTGGAGTCCAGACCATCCTCCTCACTCAGCCTCTGGCTCTCCTGTCCCAGTTCTTCTGAACACTCCCTCTCCATCAGCTCCGAATTCTGGGCCAGAGAGAGCAGGGTGAAGGATCCCAGGGTGAGGGAGGGCCCTGCAGGGATGCAGGGAGGGGGCACGGCCTTCCTCGACCACCCTCCAGGGGGTTCCCTTAGGTATAAAAAGACCTTCTCCCTCTCCCACCCCCACATGATTAAAGAATGAGACACAGGCATGACAATGACACAGAAGGTTCTCTGCAAAAGTTATAATGAGCCTGCAGGAGGGTTACTTTGTAGGGCTGTGGGAATCCCAGAGCCTGCCCCACCCCAGCACTGGGAGAACTGGGAGGAGGCTGAGGCAGGACCCAGACAGGGGACAGAAGAGAAACAGCAGCACCTGGGGCTCTGAGGCAGTCGAGTCGGCACTTGGGGGTGGCCCCAGACCTGGAGAACAGGGAAAGGACTGGGGGGGTGGGGGGGGGCTCAGCATGGTAGGCGGCCAAGCCCGCAGTGTGGGGATAGAAACCATTTCCACCATGGTCCCCGCTCTGGGCACAGACACAGACACCAGAGGGAGGCCTGTGGCATTTTCTGGGGGTTCTCTAGTCCCCTGGCCCAGCCAAGGGGGCCCGGGAAAGGGACGAGGGCTGTGGCAGTGCTCCCAGTGGGAGCTACTTCCCAAGCTGAGGGTCAGGGACGGGGGTCTGCTGCTGACAGAGCGTTAAGGGCATGCATGTGGGGGCCCCCGAGTACCTCTCCCACAGCCGTGACCTCAGCCTGATTGGGAGACCCAGGACACCTGTCTGAGGACCCCCTGGGGCCGGCCTTTCCCCTGGTCTCACTGCCATCGAGGAGCAGGGACGCGTGCTGAGCTCCCGCTGATGTGCTGCCCACGCAGAACCATGCAGCTGCCCGGCCGCCTCCCCCCTGGGAGGCAAATCCACCAACCAGCCCTCAACATAGACACACATGCACAGAGCCCTGGGGACCCAGCGACAGTCAGCAGCTTAGAGCAGCCAAACCCTCAGGCTCTTCCACCAACCATATCGTGCGACCGGCCCCCCAGAGGCTAGACACCCGGCTGTGCCCAGTCTCCCCGTCTCCGGGCCCGGGAGACGCGGAGGCAGTTGGCAGCTGCCTCGCTCCTGCCCAGAGCGCGCCCACCAGGCCTGGGGGCCCTAATACTGCAGCTCACGGCTCTAGCACCTCGTATCCATTGCCCTGACCCTCTCGGGTCCCTGGAGGGACCAGGCTGGAGGCAGGGTGGAGGAGGGCAGTGTGAGGAGGGCAAAGTCAGGCCGGGCCCCACTACAAGGTGAGCGGGTGAGGATGCTAGGCACCCCCCGCGCCCCCACCCCAGCCTGGCACTCCAGCCCCCCAGCATGGCCAGCAGGAGAAGGAGAAGGGGGGCCGGCTGTGCTTGGGACGGGGTGGGCACTAAAGTCAGGGCATTTGGCTGAAGAGTCTAGCCAGGAACCTCCTCTCTGGGGTGTATGGGGGGAGGGAGGCAGCCCAAACTCTTCCCTTCACAAAAATGGAGGAAGTGAGCAAGTCTCCGCCTGAACACGAGTGGGGCTGGCCTCCCACAAATCCATTCAGATGGTGGAGGCTCAAAGGCTCCGGGACCCCTTGCTGGTACCTCCAGGCCACACCTCTGCTGCAGAGTGTGACAGGATTTCGAAGGAGAAGACCCACATGGTCTTTGCTCTTGGGGCGAAGGGCGGGGGGCACGCTTCAGGGCTGGCGACTGGGACGACCTCAGGGCCCCACAGTGGGTTGTGGCAATTTGCAATTCATTTTGGTCTGGAGGGAGGAGCCGCCTGTTACCTGCAGGGAAAGACACAGAAACAGACTTCCGGTAAGGGCCTTCAGGACATCATTTTAAACCAAGATCAGTGTTTGGTCAACCCACCCTCTCCTGACAGCTAATGGTCAGGGATGGGGCCACTGGCCAGGGAGTGTCCTCCCATCCCTTAAACTCAAAACCAGACTGCCTCCCCACACCCACCCCTGCCCAGCCACGCAGGGTAAAGGCCACAGACACCGAAAGGAGGCGGCAGCATTTGCTGGGTTTGTGGGAAAGGGGTCAGGGCAGGGCCAGATCACCAGGGTGGTAACAGATTTGAGCTCCCCAGGTCGCTTTTGAACGTGACAACTCTCCTCCCCTGGGAGTCACCAGGCTCTGGAGCCACACACACCAGGGATCAAGCCCAAGTTCTGCACCAAGCAGCAGCAGGACCTTGGGGGAAGGGGCTGGAACCCTCACTCGCTCTCCTGGAAAATGGGGGTGACACAGCCCCTACACATGGGAGCTGGGCAGGACTCAGTGAGAGGACATGTGGAGGGCCATCGCTAGCACCAGTAGGTGGGGGGGGCCTGTGATTGCTCTGCCTGTTGTTTGGCACCCACACTAAGACACCCATTTGGGGGCATTCTGATATCAAGGTGCATTTTACATTAGCCCTGATAAGACTGGATGGCCTCCAGTGCGCATTAAATTGGCAGCTTCTTTTTCATAACTAGGGGTAAACAAATTAAGTGGGACCTCTTGTCTCTGATGGGGGCTTAGATTTTAGGAAATAGGGTATTACACCCCCCCAACACACACACACTCCTGAAAGGGCAGATCCTCCCCCCCCTCCGACTCCCTAAGGCCTTCGGACCCCTCTCTCCCCATTTCCCAGCCCCCCAAGGCCGGGACACTCACAACTCCGTGTCCTCCAGGGCTGGCGGGCGTTCCAGCGCCTGCCTCCTCTTCCTCACGGCCCCCAGAATCTTCTTGCGGGGCCCCAGGGGGACGCTGATGCTGCGGAGGTCCAGGTCGGAGCACAGCATCAAGGCCTCCAGGTCAATCTTCTCCTGCCGCAGGAGGGAGGCAAAGTCCTCCATGTGCAGGGAGGCCAGGAAGGTCTCCAGCGGGCTCGTCTCGGGCTCCAGGTCCTCATCCAGGCCCAAGTCCAGCTCGTCCCAGGGCAGCTCCTCCCCGCAGCTGCGGTCCTGCAGGCTGTTGGCACTGCCCAGGCTGTCGTCGTCCAGGCTGGGGGAGCTCTGCAGCCGGCCTCGCGGGGCGGCCCCACCGGCCAGCGCCGCGTCCTCGCGGCCCAGCCCGTGCAGCCCGCTGCTCAAGTAGTTCCTGCGGAACACCATGGTGCCCAGGCCGGGGCGGGTAAACAGGGAGTCGTGGCCTGAGTCGGTGCTGACCTCCGAGTGGGCCGGCTCGGCCGCCAGCGTGGCACGGGAGACGCTGTCCTCGTCCGAGAGGAACATGTCCCGGAGCGGGGAGCGGCCCCACTCCTTGGGGTTGGCGTAGGTGCCCTGGCGCACGAACATCACGTCGCTGCCCAGCTGCAGGCCCGAGAGCGAGCGGACGCTCTTGCGGCCGTCCTCGGAGATCTTGAAGGTGCCCTCGCCGCCCTGCTTGCGCCGCTGCAGCTTCCGCTGGATCTTGGCCTTGCCCCTGGCCGTGCCGTGCAGCGTGGCCTGCGAGTAGGGCAGCTGGCTGCCCAGCGCCAGGTGCTGCAGCCGGCGGCTCAGGGTGCTGGACGTGAGGCTGGAGAAGCTGAGCGCGTCCGAGCGCTCGGCCAGCTCGCGCCGGTAGCGCCGCTCCATGCGCTCGTGGTGCTTGCGCTGCACCTTGGCGCACTCGCGGATGCGCCGCTCCGCCTCGCGGAAGGCCTTGTCCTTCAGCTTGCCCACCAGCTTGGGGTTGAGGCCGCTCTGCTTGGCCGCGATGGAGTCCAGGTAGCGCACGCACTCCATGTGGCCCTTCATGGCGGCCATGTCCAGCGGCGTGTGGTAGTCGTTGTCCAGGCACCAGATGTTGGCCCCGAAGGACACCAGGAAGGAGAGGCAGTGCAGGTGGCCATTGGCAGCGGCCAGGTGCAGGGGCGTGTTGCCCCAGATGTCGCACTTGTCTGGGTCACCCCTGCAGGGAGGACACGCAGGGAGGGGTGACAGACGGCTCTGGCTGCAGGCGCGGGGCGCTCCTGGCTTGTTCAAGCTGCCCCACGGGCCCCCCAGCGCGCCCCCGAGGGCCTGAGCTGTCTCCTCCGACTCCGGGAGACGCCAGACGGACCCTGGGGGCGGGCGCGGGCTGGGGATGCGGGCGAAGGCGGAAATGACCCCAGCCCTGCAGGGGGCGGGGCGACAGAAAAGGCGGGGCCAGGGCGGGGCCTTCCCCAAGAGGACTGACGGCTGGGAATCTCAGGGGATAAATATTTGATGCCCTGAGAGAAAGGAGTGAATTATTCATGGAGCCCGGCGGGGAGCTGGCCAGAGAGGTGGTGGGCCAGGGCCGAGTCTGGGTCTCTAGGCAGGCGTGGTGGTGAGTGTGGCTGCGGGTGCAGGGGTGACCCTAAGAGAGGACACAAGAGAGTGGTGGGCGCCGAGCCTGAGTCCCGAGCCTGAGTCCCGGGTGTGTGAGAAGTTGTGTGCCTGCGTGTCGGCCGGGCACGGCCATGTCTGCAGGGAGCAGGGCCAGGCCTGGCAAGGCTGCGTGTGAGAGCAGGTGTTGGGTCTTGGCCTGGGCTGGGAGGGGAGTGTGGGGGCAGCCAGGACCAAAGGGGAGGTTGCAAGCCTGCAACCGGGCCCAGTGGCCCTCCCTTCCTGGGACTGCCCCATCTTTGGGAGCCTTGTCAGGCAGGCTGGCTTGTGCCTGCCCAGGGGACCCACCCAGCACCTTCTAACACCCTCCACGCTGGACTGTGCCCCCTTGGGCATGCTCCGGCGGGCTCCTCCAAGCTCTCCCTTCCCCCAGGGCCCTGGCTCAGCACCCCTGTCTCACACTAATGAGGCCATGAGGCCACCAGGCAGGGCCGGAGGAAAAATCCCGCCCTTGTCTCAACAGCTCCCCCCACAACCCCCTCCTCACTTCCCCTACTGGTCGCCAAGTCCTGCGACAATGTGGACAATGTGGCAAGGAACAGCTTGGCATCTGGCCCACATCCCATCCAGCACCAGCCCTTGCTCTCTGTAGGAGCTAGGGGACTTGGTGCACCAGGAAGGCACTCTTCCCCGCCCCTCCTGTGGACCTCTCTGATGGGGGGCAGGATGGCAGGATCACCGTGTGCTCTCTTGGTGTGGGAAGGGGCCAGGCTGGGCTTCCCAGAATGTGGCTCAGCAGCCTGGTCTTAAAGGCCGCTCCCACCTGCTGCTGGCCTGAGAAGTGGCCTCAGACGGAGGGCAAGGGGGTTCCCCAGCCACCACATGCTCAGGCCACAGGCCAGCATCTGGCACCAAGACTAGTTGGGCCCCTTTCCCTCCACCGTGATTTCCCAGGGCCTGAGATGTTCCTACAAACCCTCCTGGGGCACCTCTTCCTGAAGCATGTCTTCCACTCCTTTTCCCTGTGCAGACTGCCCAGGCATCCAGTTCAACCAGGTGACCTCTCTGTATAAAACTGTGGGGGCTGGCGAAGCTGTCCACAGGGCCATTCAGCCCCGGGAGCCCACCTCAGATGGGCCCGGACCCTGAATTCCTTCATTGGTACCTTCAAACCCCTTCCCTGGCGCTGACACCTGGACTCTAGGCCTATTGGTCCCCCCAGACAACTCCTGAAGGAGGGAGAGGGAGCCTGCGATGGGGGACAGGCACAGAGGGAGTTAATGAGGCGGCTGCACCCACTGACATTTGGTGCTGCGGACAGCGCCCATAAATCCCGAGAATGAGCTGGGAGGCAGCCGTGTGAGCCCAGCCCGCCAGGAGGTGCAGCTCTCGCTGGGAGAGTCCCCTGGACCACAGGCTGGGGGGTGGGCACTAAGGAGCCCCTCTCGCACTGCCTGGGTCCTTCTATTCCCTCCGCACTCTTGCTCCCAAGCACCACCGCCCAGGAGACCTCTCCCAACTTCCCCTCACTCTTCCGCCCCTCCCATAATCATGGGCCCCCCCCCAACCCAGTCCCTCCCCTCCTAGCCCCACATCCGGGTCACAAGTGTCACATGCTTCAAGTTGTGTCCCCCTCCCACCAGTGCCAGGCTCCAGGGTCCCATCTTAGGGTCATTCGGGTAGACAAGAGGGCAGCTCAGAGGAGAGAGGGGAAAGATACCTTGGACTCTTGGGGAGTGTGTCCCAGGGAACCGGAGGGGCCTGAAGGCTCTCTTCCCCCTCCTCTGGGGGGCTTAGGCAGGGACAGGGTGGTACTCACCCTCGGCTCACGATGAGACGAAGCGACTCCAGGTTGCCATGGTAGGCGGCCCAGAGGGTGGGAGTCATGCCATCCTCATCGGGGGCGTTCAGCTCCTTCCTGGTGGCCTCTTTGAGGAGCTCCAGGTAGCCATCCCGGGCCGCCCGGTGGTACTGGTCGTTCATGGCGCCTGACTTGGACAGGGTGGGCAGGGGGCGCGGGGAAATGCCCCCCGCGGGGGAGGGCGGCGGGGTTAGGGCTGAGGCATGGGGTTGGAGGAGGGGGCCGAGCAGGGGCCGGGGCCGCCAGCCCCTGCTGCCGCCGACGGAGGTTGCGGAGCGCAAGCCCGGCTACTGGGACATCTGAGCCGCTCACCCCGGGTGGGAGGGGGGAGGATCTCCCGCTGCCCTGGGAGCCGCCCCCGGGTTGCCCCTGGGTCCTAAACACCCTGCTTCCGAGCGCACAGGGGTGACCCACGCAAGGCCCTGCCCTCGCTCCAAAAGTGGTGACCCTAGCGCCCCGCCCCATGAGGCCCAGGCTGGGGACAGTACGGGGGTCTGTCCTCACTGGATCCCCAGCTCTGCGGCTCCTGATGTCTTCACCCGTCGAAGGAAGGGGCCAAGGGTTGGGGAGGGGTGTATGAGGGCAGTGTGGATCCCTAGGACGGTAGGCCTAGGACGCGTAGGAGGACTGACGCCCAGATGGCCAGTAGCCCCGAGGAAGTCCCGGTTGCCCCTCGCCTGCGCGGGGTCGGCGAGCCGTGGTCCAGCAGGGGGCGCTAGAAGACAGGACGTGGACTCCGCGCGCGGCTCGCGAACTTCCTACCCAAGGCCGACTTCGCAGCTTCCAGCGGAGCAGAAGACTGCGGGCAGGGATAGAGGAAGAAGGAACTTGGGTCACTGTGAGGGTGTCGGGGAAAGGGGCACTGGGGTCCCGATCTGGGGGCAGCAACAGAGGAGCACGAAGGTATAGGATGAGCCGGGTCTGGGAGGACGTCGGGGTGCCTGGGGCCCTACTGAGCATCTGGAGCATCTGAGCTCTAGACGGCTGGGACCGCGGGGCGCGAGGGCGCGGTGGGCGCCGGGGGCAGGGCGCCCTCTGGGTGCCGCAGTGCAGGGCTGCGCCCAATCTGGCCGCGCCAAGGTGACGGGACGGCGGGGGAGAGGGCGCCTCTTAACGGGTAAATATAAATCTTACCTTATCTTGCTCCCGCTCTCTGTTCCCTAAATTCAGCTCGGAGAAAAGATGGATCATGTGAGAGGGACTGAGAGATTTATGGAGCTGAGCTCCCGCGGCTGTAAATCACCCTGCCCTCCCCGGTATAAAGCGCCCGTCCAGCCCGCTGTGGGAGAGAGGAGACGCTCGCCGCCCCCTGACCCCCAGCTCAGCGCGGGCTCCCGGCCCGGCCAGGTGGGTGCCCGGACCAGACGGTCGACGGACTAGGGAGTGGGGACGTTGGACGGGGTCCGACGGGGCTGCTGCTGCTTCTCCTTCCCTCCGTCGTGCAGCGAAGAGAACCGAAGGGTCGGCTTTTCTCTCCCCTTTCCCCAGCGCTTCCTCCACCGCCCGCAATCCCCACCCTCCCCGTGAGGAACTTCTCGGTTCCTAAATCTAGGGATAAGATGGGGGAAGGAGAGCCCTCGGGGTTGACCTGGGGTCCTGTCCGCTCCTCCTCCACAGTGACCCGTCCAACCTCCCCCAGTCGCCCCTGCCATGTCCGAAGAGTCGGCCCCAGGCCCCAAGGAGAGCCCGCCGGCCGCGCCGCGGGCAGGGTCCCGCGAGGTGTGGAAGAAGGGCGGCCGCCTGCTGTCCGTGCTACTGGCCGTGAACGTGTTGCTTCTCGCCTGCACGCTCATCAGTGGCGGCGCCTTCAACAAGGTAGCGGTGTATGACACCGACGTGTTCGCGCTGCTCACCACCATGATGCTGCTCGCCTCCCTCTGGATCCTCTTCTACCTCCTGCGGACCGTGCGCTGCCCCGACGCGGTCCCCTACCAGGACGCGCACGCAGGCCCCATCTGGCTCCGAGGTGCCAGGGGAGGTGGGGGGGAGAGGTGGGGGGACAGGAGAGGCGCCAGAGGCTGGGACTCTCAGAGGAATTGTGGAATGCCCGTCAAGGTAGGGGGCTGAGAAATTCCCAGGGGGCCAGATGCGGTGGAGGATGAGATGGGCTGCTGTTGAAAGAGAAGAGGAAGGGAAACAGTCTTGGAAGAAGAATGAAGTGAGGGATGGAGGGGAACTTCTTTGCTTTTCCTAAAGATTGAAAAGGGGTGGTCATGGGACAGGCTTTGATGGGGAGCCGAGGACAGATGACAGCTGCAACGGAAAGAGCCCGACAAGGGCTGTTCTTCCCCCCATCCCAGCAGCCCCAAAGAGATAGGGCCTCAATAGGCTATCCAACCATCCATCCACCTGTTCATCTTTCAATTAATCCATTCACCTACCCACCTATCCACCTGTCCATCATCCAACTATCCACCTATCCATCCATCCACCCAACCATCCATCCATCCATTCATCATCCACCCAACCATCTATCCACTGAATCATCCATCTATCCAACCAATCATCTACCCAATCATCCATCCATCATTCACCTATGCATCCATCATCCATCCATCCATCATCCACCATCCATCCATCCTTACAGCCAGCCATTTATCCATCCTCTCACCAACCCCATTCATCCGTACATTGCTCCTCCCACCCTATTCATCCCTTCGTCCACCCAACCATCCAACCAACCCCCCATCTAGCCATTCATCCTCAGATCTGTAAACCATTCCTCTCTGACCTACCCCCTACCCCTCATTCCCAGGTGGCCTGGTGCTGTTTGGGGTCTGCACTCTTGTCATGGATGTCTTCAAGACTGGCTACTACTCCAGTTTCTTTGAGTGCCAGTCGGCCATCAAGATCCTGCACCCTCTCACCCAGGCTGTGTTTGTCATCGTCCAGGTGGGTGGGAGGAGTGCTCTTGAGTGTGGTGGAAAGGAGCCAACACCTGGCATGAGGTCAGGAGATCTCTACTCTTCTACCCTGAGCAATCAAGTAAGGTGGGGATAGGACTGTAGCGTGGATCACATGAGACCATAAATCTGGAAGCACTTGGTAATGAAGTAATATCCAAATGTGAGCTCCTACATAGGGGCCCTATGATTTCATTTCAATGCAAGCGGTGCCGGTATTAACAACTAGGACATCTGAGTTGGGGCAGCTGCCACATCTCCTAGAACCTGGCTCACCCTCCCTGGGTGCCTGAAGAGGGCATCAGTCTCAGCCCAGGGTCCTGCAGGGGGTGGGGAGTGGGGGGGCATGGCCGGTCTGGACTCAGCTACTGCCCATAGGTTCTATATTTCTTCAAGAAAACGCCCTGGGAGTTTTCAAACAAGTTCAAGTATATGTATTTTTATTTGTTGGACACACAACACTCCGAAAGATCTTCTGATTGAGCTGAGGCAGGGCTGGTCTTACCCAGGACCAGAACAGATCTCTTCCCTGCACCATGACCTGAACACCACATGTAGGGTTTCCTCTCCTGAAGCATCACCCCTGCGGTGCAGATTTCCACAATGCGACACGCTCATGACTTTGGTACTTAAAACGGTGTTACCCTTTTTCAGTTTATGGGTTTGAAGAATACTCAGCTAAAGTGAAAATACAGACACCCTCACATCAACAGATACCATGACAAAGATTTGCTGGCAGCCAGGGGAGGGTTGCAGGACAACAAAGGATGGGGATGGGGCAGGGGAGGGCCAGAGGGAGGTGAGAAGCCACTAGAGCTTCTCTCTGCCTTGGACAAGACCCAGCCTCAGGCTGGCCTCGCTCCCATGAATAAGTAATTAAGACAGTCAAAACTCTACCTGAAAACCACAATAACAAACAAACACACACCAAGAGTTTACAGGTAACATTTTGCAAATTCTGAAAGAACAGAGAACTATTTTATACAAATCATTCCATAGAAAGAAAGAAAGCTCCTGACTCATTTTGTAAAGCTAAGATAAACTTAGTAGGTTAGTATGGGGGCTCTTGGGGTGGAGGGAACATACTGGGTTTTGACACGGACACTCCAGAGTCAATGACCTCCCCCACTCTCTCTCTACACAGACTTACTTCCTCTGGGTCTCCGCTAAAGACTGTATTCACGTCCATCTGGATCTGACCCGGTGAGTGCCGACCCCACAGCTCAACATCCGTGCCCCCCTGGGGATAAGCTTTCCAACCCGGGGCCTGGGTCCTCTTTCTGCACCCTGGGTGGGGCTTCGGCCAAGGCCCCTTTGCTCTGTCGGCTGGTTTCACCAGTCTAAGCTGTGCTGTGTGTGTGTGTATGCTCTCACACTCATACCTGTGTGTTTTGGTGACGTGGGTGAGACACTGTGTGCGCTTTCCTCCAGGAGACGGAGCGGCAGTGGCTGGAGCCCCTGGACGCCCCCGGGCCCTCTCCTGGGTGGCA
This sequence comes from Procyon lotor, assembly GCA_028646535.1. NCBI lineage: Eukaryota > Metazoa > Chordata > Mammalia > Carnivora > Procyonidae > Procyon > Procyon lotor. Next base: position 42,739,538 of record CM053619.1, read on the forward strand.
TCCTGGCCAGACTAAGTGTCCCTTCCACACTCCGCCTCTCTGTTCCCCCTGCTTTCTTGCTTCCCAACGTCATCTCCCAGTATAGCTCCCCAGCTTTCCATCTCCCCAGGGACCCGCGATGGGCCAGCCTCTCACTGGTCTCTTCGCTCCCCCTTCCCAAACAGGTGCGGTCTCATGTTCACCCTCACCACGAACCTAGCCATCTGGATGGCAGCCGTGGTGGACGAGTCCATGCACCAGACCCACTCCTATGACAGTTCCCACAGCAACGCCAGCCGCCTCCGCCTCGCTCCTGACCGTGAGTGTCCACTCCAAATCAAACCTGCTCCAGGGACTTCCAGGATTTCGGCTGGATGCTTGTCTCCCTTGCCCTCAGGAGAGAGGAGAGCCTCCCCCTGCTCCAGGCTCCACCTCTGAAGAAGGATAGGTGTAGGTGACACCAGAGGGAGGGCGTCAGGGGACATCTTCTCTTTCTGGAGGATGCGGGCTCGGCCCCACTGTTCCCATCTCCATCCCACCAAAGAAGAGATCTGGGCTCCAGAATGAAAGGGAAGAAAAGGAGGCAGAATAGCTCGATGGTGGAAGCATGGGACAGAGTCCGTCAAGGAGAAGGCAGAAAGAATAATCACGGTGACAATAGTGACATTTTACTGATATGTCAGGTGCTGTGCTAAATGTCCTAAACATTCTACCTTCCTTAACTCTCACAACTTTCCGATGAGATGGGTACTAGTTTTGTTTTTTGGTTTTTTTAAAAGAGAGAGAGAGAGAGAGAGAGCAGGAGAGGGGTGGGGGAGGGGGGCAGAGGGAGGAAGAGAATCCTAAGCAGACTCTGCACTGAGCCAAAGCCTGGTACGGGGGCTCGATCTCACAACCCTGAGATCATGACCTGAGTCAAGATCAAGAGTCAGAGGCTTAACCAACTGAACCCTGAGGGGAGTACTATTAATATTCCCATTCTACAGATAGAGAAACTAAGGCATAACAGGTTAAATGGAGCTTGAAATTGGAAGAACTAGTGTTGAGATCCCTCTTTGCTTTATTTATTTATTTATTTATTTATTTATTTATTTTTAAGATTTTATTTATTTGACAGAGAGAAACACAGGGAGAGAGGGAACACCAGCAGAGGGCATGGTAGCGGGAGAAGCAGGCTTCCTGCCAAACAGGGAGCCCGATGCGGGGCTCGATCCCAGGACCCTGGGATCATGACCTGAGCTGAAGGCAGCCGCTTAACGACTGAGCCACCCAGGCGCCCCCCCTCTTTGCTTTAAATCGATATGCTATACAGAGGAAGAACAGGACCCACAGGCCCCCTGGTCCTAGCTCTCTGGACTTCCATAGGCCCCCCCCACCCCGCACTAACCAGGACCAGACTAGATGACTAAGTCTATCTGGATTTTGCCTGAAGACACACACACTCCTGGTATGGAAGGGTCCAGGAACAGAAAGCACGGAGCAGAGGACCCCAGCCCATCAGGACTCATAAAGGACCACCCTGCACATACAGAGGGTTCCTGAGGACGGTCAAAACCAACCCGGAGCGGGTACCTTGGTGACTCAGTTGGCTAAGTGTCGGACTCTTGATTTGAGCTCAGGTCATGATCTCAGGGTCACAAGATTGAGCCCCAGTTGGGCCCTGAGCTGTGTGGGTGTAGAGCCTGCTTAAGATTCCCTCTCTCCCTCTCCCTGCACACATGCATGCTCGCTCGCTCTCTCTCTAAAACGAAACCAAACCAAAAAAAAAAACAACCTGGAAAGGTGGCCAACTTAACATGCTGGGGCTCTGGGGTGCCGAGAGGTGTACTAGGAAGGCACCTGCCACGGGGTTAGGAGTCGGGTCAATAACTGCCATTATAAGCCACCTTACCTCGGTAAGCCTCAGTTTCTGCATCGGCAAAACCAGTGGGAATAGTTCTGGGAATCCAAAGAGACTTTTGCCAAGATCCAAGGCATTCTTTCAGGTTCACTCTGGACACAGGACAAGGTTCCCGCAGGTGTGCTGCGAACCAAAATGACGGGAGGTCACGGGAGACGCCCGGCCAAAGCAGCTCACACTCTGGGCTGAGTCAGATGCCAGGGAGAGCTGTGAGGGGGCTGGAACTTTTGGGGTTCCCAAGAGGGCCACCGTCTATCGGGAATAGAACCTCGTCTATCTTGGGGAGCCAGGGGTGATTACCGGTTGGGGAGGACTGTAAACATCTGCCTGCGGGAATAGAATGGGGATGAAGCGGGCAGAATCCGCAGCCCCGATTTTTGTTTATTGAGCACTGACTGTTTACTGATGTGTCCCAGTCTCTGGCGCATAGTAGGTGCTCAGTAAATATCTGTAGAATGAATGCGTGTGCCGGGCCCTGTGCAGGCATTTAGGGATACAGTGGTGAGTAGGGCAGACGGTGATTCCATCGGGACGAAAGTAGGGAGGAGCAGCTCTCTCCCCCAGGAAGGCGGGAGGGCGGTACAGCTCTGTGCCTCTCTCCCCACAGCGGAGCGTGCGGGCAGCTCGGTGGGAGGAGACTGTTCCTGCGACACCGCCATCTGCCAGATCTTCAAGCAGGGTTATTTCTACCTGTACCCCTTCAACATTGAGTACAGCCTGTTCGCTTCCACCATGCTGTATGTCATGTGGAAGAACGTGGGCAGGCTGCTGGCCTCCTCCGCCCACGGCCACGGCCACACCCCTTCCGGGGTCAGCCTCTTCCGGGAGACCCTTTTCGCTGGCCCGATCCTGGGCCTGCTGCTCTTCGTGGTGGGGCTGGCCGTCTTCATCATCTACGAGGTGCAAGTGAGTGGGGAGGAGGGCCGCCCCCATCAGGCCCTGGTCATCTACTACAGCTTCAATATCATCTGTCTGGGCCTCATGACCTTGGTCAGCCTGAGCGGCTCGGTCATCTACCGTTTTGATCGCCGGGCCATGGATCACCATAAGAACCCCACTCGGACCCTGGATGTGGCGCTGCTGATGGGTGCCGCCCTGGGCCAGTACGCCATCTCCTACTACTCTATCGTAGCCGTGGTGGTGGGCACACCCAGGGACCTGCTGGGGGCGCTCAACCTAGCCCATGCTCTGCTCATGATTGCCCAGCACACCTTCCAGAATGTGTTCATCATCGAGAGCCTCCACCGAGGACCGCCCAAGGCTGAGCCCCATGATACCACCCCCAAGGAGTCTTGCCATGGCCTTACCTTTGCCAACCTGGATGCCCTCCACACCTTGCCTGCCTGCCCACCCACTCCCAGGTTGGTTGGCACCAACCCAGCGGGCCCTCAGGAAGCAGTGGCCATCATCTTGGCCCCCAGGGGCCACTGGAGACGCCGATGCCTGAAGGACATTTCTCTGTTTCTCCTGCTCTGCAATGTCATCGTGAGTAACTGGCGGTTGTGGGGCGGAGGGAGATGGGAATGGGCTGGGAGGAAGAGAAGGCCAAGGAAGGATGCTCTTTCAGGTTCATTCACTTGGCCTTCTCTGTCTTGCCCCCAGCCCACTGGAGAAGCCTACAGCCCCCTAGGAGAGAAGCAGGTTCAGAGAGGGTCAGATGCCGTCCCTGGGCAAACAGCATCTCAGGGCACAGAGAGAATGAAATCCCAGCCTTCTGGCATCTAGGCTGCAGAAGGGACTGGAGGAGTCCCAGGGAATGCTGACATGGGGGCTGGGCGGAAGTGAGAGGGAGCTGTGAAGTGATGTAGAGGGAGGGTGCCCTCACCCCTAGGTGGAAGGTGTGACAGCTCCTGGGAACTTGTGACCAGCCCACTTCTCAGAATAATTGGAGCAGCAGCAGGAAGTAGCAGAGACCCGCAGAAGTGTGAGCGCTCTCTTAGCAGAGTGCGGTGGAGGCCTGGCCTGGAAGGGGGCGTTCACAACAGCGCCCCCTCCCTGCCAATTCAGCAGAACCTCTTACTAAGAGAAAGTCCGCCACAGACTTCACCCCAGGGCAGAAAGGCTCCCCATGAAGACGCACACCCCAGTAAAAGAGTACCCCTTTTGTGGCTACAACCCAATAGAGAAATGCTCCAACACAGATAAAATCCTCAGGGGAGAAATTTCTAATATATAGACATGTACCCATGTGAGGACAGCCCAAATAAAGAACACAGCTCTACTGAAGTTTCATTCCATGTAAAAATGGCCCTTTTGGCTGCAACGTCCAACAGAAAACATATCCCGACTATACAAACAAACACCCTTAATGTGGGTCTATCCCGATGTAGAGTGCGTCTGCAGAGTGATTCCACCCAGGGCACGCTACACAAAATACACCAAGGGCCCTGACCCGGGTGCCTTCTTAGTGTGTTCCCACTGTGAATATTGCCCAATCTGCAGGTAATCTGTTTAAAAAAAAAAAAAAAAAAAAAAAGGTGATTCCCAGTCTCTGACCCTCCGGTAGAAGCAATAAGGCTCAAAACCTCCTTATATCTTGGGCCAGCCTGGGAGCCTGCCCCCAGCCTGGCCCTGCCCTCACCTCCCCTGCCCCCACCCAGGGCCCCCTCCTGCAGGCTGGGAACTACCGTTTCTGCTCAGGGTATCTGTTCCTGGGTCAACTCTTGGAGCATCATCTCCAACTCCATTTCAGAGGACAAAGACAGGCTCCGAAAGGAGCTGTGTGTGCTCAAGGACACGGTCAACTGGGGCTCCGGAGGGTGGGGCTGGCCTAGAAGCCGTCGTTTTCTGCCTCATACCCCACACCTGAACTGTCTGAGCTCCAGCGAAAGAGGAAGCAGCATTCCATCGTTAATATCCTCCCAGGCCTAGGAAAGGAGCGGAGCTGGAGAATGGAGCTTATGGAGGGCGGGGTGGGGTTCACTTCTGGCTGGATCCTGACACCTCTGCCCTGGGCCGGTCTGATTCTACCACCGCTCTGCATACATTTCTCCAGGAGCGAGTCGCTGATTTAGCCACTTGTACCACATTCTCAGTGTCTATCTTCCCCTCCTCCCCCTCTGACCAATGAACCGTAATAACAGGGTAAGAGACGTGATCACAGGGGGAGCCCCCGCCTGGGGGTGCGCAAGTTCAGTTGGGCCCATTTTCTGAGCTCCTTAGTGAGTGCCAAACCCTGCCCAAGACTCTGAGGTTCCCCACACACCAGCCCCCAGGCCTTGCTGTCCAACAAACTAGAGGGCTGGGACCTCCATCCTGTCACCACCCCTGCCCCCAACAAAGCTCACAGCAATGATCTGCAAGTGGCCAGTCTGGTCCAGGTCCTGACGCCCCCCCCCTCCTGCCCCCCACTCTTCCCACAGCTGTGGATCATGCCTGCCTTCGGAGCCCGCCCTCACTTCAGCAACACCGTGGAGGTGGACTTCTATGGCTTCTCTCTCTGGGCGGCCATTGTCAACATCTGTCTGCCCTTCGGCATCTTCTACCGTATGCACGCTGTCTCCAGCTTGCTGGAGGTCTACGTGCTGTCCTGAAGCCCCTGACAGAGCTCGGCTCATGTGCCCACTCAGAGACCCCCCCCCAGGAAAGAACCCCAGGCCGGCAGTCACTGGGCCACATTACCACCCATCCCCCACACCCCAGCCCCACCTTGGGGCCCCAGGGTAGAATTTACACCAAAGTTATTTTTCCAGGATGAGTTTTTACATCACAATCAGGACAAACCGACCCAGACCCACCCGAGCAAGAGCATGATTCTGGAGCATGGAGTGAGCGGTGAGGGGAGAGCTCTCCCTAGAATATCCAGAACCAGGCAAGATCTGCAAGAGTCTGCGGCTTTGGCCCCGCCCCTGATCCCAGCCGGGTGGCCAGGCCAGGACTGCTGCCAGGAGCTGGAACCCCTGCAGTTCACCCCCTGCTCCCCACTTCTTGTCTCAGCCTCCCCAGGATCTTGGGGGTCAGAGCTGGAAGGAAACCTGGAGATTTTCAGGTCTCAAGTTTTTCAGTGGGTGAGCCCAATCTGAGTTACAGGTGGTTACCGTCAGCACCAGGTAGCTGGGCAGGGCTGGGCAGAGGATTCGGGCTGCCATCTTCCTCTCCCCCTTATCCTCAAAAGTCAAATACATTTGTTTATGTGTTCCATGAAGCATGAAAGGTTAGGAAAGACTGACCTAGCCCAACTACCATTTTACAAAGGGAACTGAAGCCCAGAGAGGTAAAGTGACTTGCCCAAGGTCACAAAGCTAAAGAGAGCCAGAGCCTTTCTACTAAGAATAATAATTTTCAAACAGCAGAACTTCTTTTTCTTTAAATAAAATATTTCAGAAACCCAAGTTTGTAACACAAACCAGGCTGTTCTAGTTGAAGAGGTGTTGGGGGGCACAGAACCTTACTGCAGGGGGTTCCTCTTACCCACCACCCCCACTCCCTGGGAGCTCTGAGGCAAAGCCCTGGGGCTTCTAATCCAGGAAAAGCAGGAGATGGACTTAGCAGGGAGAGAACCTGAGAAAGCCAGGCAGAGATCGAAGAGGAGGCCCTGCCAACTAGAAGAGGATGAAGAATTGGTGCCCAGCCACAGTCAGGTGAAGGGGGGACAGGCCAGAGTGGGGACTGGGATGGGCGCTGGGGTGGGAGTGGGGAGATCAGCGGCGCCTGGAGCGCTGGGGACTTGGGAGGAAGACGCACCTGGACCCAGCCGCCAGAATGAGGCGGGCAGATCTCAGAGGCTGCGGGAAGAGCGAGGAGGGCCAGAGGGGGCGACTTCCCTCCTCACCTGACTCCTGGCCGGTCAGAATGAGGTTGTCTTCCGCCCCGAGTTCACGTTCGTTTTAGGGAGAGAGCGTGAAGTGGAGAGGTTGCTTCGAGACCGCACCCCTCCCCGGTGCTGGGTGGGGTACAGAAAAAAGACGACACCAGACCTGGGGGGAGCGGGGCTCCAGTCTGCTCCCTGCTTAGCCACCAAAGGAAAGGGCGGCCAGAGCCCCTTTGCTGCGGTTTAAGGACGCTGCACCCCACCCGACCCGGGAGGGGGCGGTCGCGGCTCCACTGACCCTGAGGCCGCAAGCCTGCACCGCCTCCGGCGCCGCCCTCCCGCCTGGACGCCTCGCTATTGGCTGCACGGTCCGGGCTGGAGCCCCTGGCGGGGTAATTAACGAAGGATTAATGAGATCCCCAAAGTCAACAGAAAAATCGATGGGCCGAGGAGCCCGAGCAGCGGCTGCGCAGTCCCGCGAGGGGAGGGCATCGGGGGTATCGGTGTGGGCGCGGAGGCCTCACCTGGACTGACGATCGGCGCTGCGCTCGCAGTCGGTGGTCAGCCGCCCGCGATGCCCGCCCCGGCCTCAGGTAAGGCTCCCGGTGGCCCGGTTGGGCACAAGGAGCGCCCTTGGACTGCAGGCGGGACATTCCCGGGGGGCCCACCTTGACAGTCATACCTGTTCCGCTCCCAAAACCTCGTTGAAAGACTAGGGGCTATAGGCATAGTATAGGGAGGGCGGGATGACTGGGCGGAGGCCAACACCTGGCGACCGGAGAACTGGCCGCTCTCTGCCCCCTACCCCAACTCTACCTCCGCGCCCCACCTCCTTTCCGCCGACGGAGCGCACACAAAAGTCAGCAGGGCGTGCCCCACCCCAGCCGGTCTGGGCGCGCACAGCCAAAGGTGGGTGCCGAGGCCAGAAAGAAGCAAAAACCCGGATGGCTGGGTAAAGGGATGTGGGATTGGGACTGCGTGGACGCCCAGTCTGAGGCATATGTGTAGCGGCTGCCCCAGGCCCAGCAGTCCCTCGACTGGCTCGTGGAGAAAGACCCAAGCTCCCAGTCCACGCTCAGCAGCCTCCTCTGGAGCTGGCCCTGCGCTCCTAGCCAGGTGCCGCGCCCCGACGGCTGCGCCGCTTTCATCACCTGTCTCTAATCGCGACCCACAAACCAGTTTGGTGTTCTGGCCCTCCCTTGGACTGGCGTCGCGCGGAGGGAAGTGCCAGAGGGCGATAGATTCCTCCTTGTCCGTCCTGGGTGCCCTCCCCCTTTCCCGGAGACCCCCACGTGCCCCGCCCTGGCACACTCCCCGCCGCGGACGGAATTCACCACTTTCAGGGCTCCCTCTAGCGACCGTTGGAGGGTTGGATTGGGGGTGGGGAGGATAGGAAAGATAGGGTGAGGACCCTGGAGAGAGAGGACCCGGAATCTTGTTCTCCAGTGTCCCCTCCAGGACTGCAGTCCAAGCAAAAACCGCCCCTGAAACTGATCCTTTCAGCTTCTCCAGGACCTTGGCAGAACTGGAAGGAAATGCACAAATAGCTAACAGGCTCTACGTACATTTACATGCATTAAATCATATAATTTTGACAAAACCCTTATGAGGTAGGTATTATGCATTAAGTCCTTCGTTTATTCATTCAAGAAATCTTTACTGAGCATCTTCTATGTACCAGGTACTATTCCATAGTTGTACATCCATTTTACATATGGGGAAACTGAGGCACAGAGAGTCTAGTTTATCCAAGATCACAGAGGTAGTAAGTGCCAGAATCTGGACTCTTTAAAAAAAAAAAAAAGATTATTTATTTGATAGAGAGAGAAAGCAAAAAGAGAACACACGAGTTGGGGGAGGGAGGAGTGGGAGGACAGAGGGAGAGAGAGAAGCAGACTCCCTGCTGAGTAGGCAGCCAGACCTGGGGCTCGATCTCAGGATCCTGGGATCATGACCTGAGCCAAAAGCGGACACTTAACTGGCTGGGCCACCCAGGAGCCCCCAGAATCTAGGCTCTTAATCATTAGGCAATACTACCCTGGGAAGACGAGGGAGATTCTGGGGAAGGCTGAAAAGGAGCAGTAAAGAGTTGGGAGAAAAGGAGCAGGGAGGTGTCCCTACGAGCCTTATGCTTGCCCAATTTAGGCAGGGGAGCCTGGGAGGAAAGTCTCCTGGGCTGGGCCAGGATAGAAAGCACAAAATGGGAAGGGTCTCTGTCCATGCCTCGAGTGCTGAAATCTCCCCCCAAGAAAATGGCAGAGTCAGTCATCAAGAGCGTCTCGCCTGTGCTAGGTTTGGGGGGGTTCAAGCTAAGCAGGACCTTGTCTGCATCTGGAGGAGCTCCTGGCCTTGAGGGGAGCCAGCCATGCTCAAAGCACCTCACCAGACGGTGCACACCCACTCTCAGTAGATGCTTGGACAGGGAGAGAATGCTTCTCAGGAGAGGTGCTTCAGGTAGGTGATGAGGGTGGGTGAGAGCCATTGGTGGAGGGTAGCGGGCAAAGCAGAGGAACAGCAGGCTGCAGGAGTGAAGGGGGGAGGTGGGGAGCCACACATGAAATGTGGAGCCCTGGAGCCCTCTGGCTGGGCCTAGATCTACATGGGAGCCAGGGCCCAAATGTGACAGAGGGGCTGGACAGGGAGGGGGGAAAACTGGAGCAAAGATGACAGAGCAAACTGGGAAAGGGCGACAAAATCACCTGTAGAATCTTAAAGAGAGGACTGAGTTTTCTTATTCTATTTGCCATAAGAGAACCAAAGAAGGTATAAATATTGAGCAAGTTCACATGGGAGTGTGGGGGCTGGAGAGGCTATATTTTTGGTGGTTAGAGAGAGGAAAAGACTAAAGCTTCTGAAGCTCAGAGTCCAAAGGCAGAGACAGAGCAAAGCACAGTGAGTTAAAACGAAGCAAGCATGATAGGTGATGCTCCAGCAACAAGTTTGGGGTGCAGTGGGGGTACCTAGTGCAGCCTTGGCATGGGGTTCGGGGAAGGCCGCTTGGAGGAGATGGGGTTCTGCTCTAAGCTGCAGTCAGCCGAAGGGCAAGGGGGTGGGCATCATGGGCAAAGGGTGGAGTGTGGGGAGATGGGGAGGTGAGCAAAAGTCAGCACATTGTGGGAGCTGCAGCCAAATGGCCCAGCTCACAGCAGGGAGTGGGGTCCGAGGACAGCGCTAGAGAGGTAAGGCCAGGCAAGACCAGGAAGCGACCAACAGAAGCCAGCCTCCAAGCCCAGGCTAAACATGCACTGCCTGGTTTCGTTTTGAAAGGCTATGCAGGCCATGCGAGGTAGCTTGGACTTTATACTGAGGGCAATTGTTTGCCTTTTTTTAATTTATTATTTTAACCCAAGTATAATTAGCATACAGTGTTGTTAGCTTCAGGTGTACCCTATAGTGATTCAACAATTCTATACCTTTGTCAGTACTCCTCACGGTAAGTGCACTCTTAATTCCCATCATCAAGGGCATCCGGGTGGCTCGGCGGGTTAAGCCTCTGCCTTTGGCTCAGGTCATGATCTCAGGGTCCATGGGATCAAGCCCTGCATCAGGCTCTCTGCTCAGCAGGGAGCCTGCTTCCCCCTCTCCCTCTGCTTGCCTCTCTGCCTACTTGTGATCTCTTTCTGTCAAATAAGTAAGTGAAATCTTAAAAAAACAAATCCCCATCACCTACTTCACCCCACCCACCCACCTCCCCCCTCTGTAACCACCAGTTTGTTCTCTGTTTAAGAGTCTGATTTCTCGTGTCTCCTTTTTTCTCTGTTCATTTTTGTTTCTTAAATTCTATATATGAGTGAAATCTTGTATTTGTCTTTCTCTGCATGACTTATTGAAATAAGTCACAGCAATTTGTTGCCTTTGTTGGGCTTGAAGTAGGGGAGAGGCATGGTGGATAAGGAGACCAGTCCAGGAGAGAGAGGAGGGAGCCCTGGACTAGGGTAGAGGTTGAGGTCAGAAAAATCTAAGGGAGAGGCGCCTGGGTGGCTCAGTCATTAAGCGTCTGCCTTTGGCTCAGGTCACAGTCCCAGGGTCCTGGGATCCAGCCCCTCGTTGGCTCCCTGCTCAGTGGGAAGCCTGTTTCTTCCTCTCCCACTCCCTCTGCTTGTGTTCCCTCTCTCCCTGTCTAAGAAATAAATGAAATCTTTAAAAGAAAGAAAGAAAGAGGGGCTCCTGGGTGGCTCAGTGGGTTTAAGCCTCTGCCTTCGGCTCAGGTCATGATCTCAGGGTCCTGGGATCGAGCCCCACATCAGGCTCTCTGCTCAGCGGGGAGCCTGCTTCCCCCTCTCTCTCTGCCTGCCTCTCTGCCTACTTGGGATCTCTCTCTCTCTCTCTGTCAAGTAAATAAAATCTTAAAAAAAAAAAAAAAGGAAGGAAGGAAGGAAGGGAGGGAGGGAGGGAGGGAGGGAGGGAGGAAAAAATGGGGAAAAAGTCTAAGGGAGACTTGTGGGCTAGAATGAACAGGTTTGGACCAGAGAGGTAGAGGAGTAAGGGGAGAGGTAAGGAGGGTGCCCAGCCACCCTGGGAGAGGTGGGGATGAAGACAGCACTCGCTGAGATAGTGCAGGCCTCCTACAGCCTGGAGGATGGGGACAGAGAGCACTTGAAACTGTGGGCCCAGAGCATCAAGCATGTAAGGGCAGTGGCAGCCCCAAGAGAGAGCCTCAGAGGCGACTGGGGATGGTGAGAGAGCCTCCCAGGTCAGCTGAGAAGCCTCCCACAAGGACAGCACCCAGGGCACCCCACTCTCTAGTGCGGCTCCAGTCCCACAAGGAATGCATCCCCAAAGGGCCCACAGGGGAGCGTGCTGGACTCCAGGCTGGGGCCCTGAGCTGCAGGTATGTGGTGACCCAATATCTGGGCTCAAGAGAGGTGTGACAAAGAGTTGGCCTGAGTGAAAGCTTGAGAAAGGTGAGGAAGTAGCAGGAGACATTCAGGGAAAGAGAGAAGTCAAGGGTGGTGTGCCCCATGTCGTGCTGGGCATTCATAGTCATCCGGGAGTAGGGGTGGGGGGTGGAGCATATGGAAGTCAGTTCTGCCCAAGTCTGGGGCATAGCGTGCTCACTGATCCCAACCTGTCCCTGTTCATGGCAGACACTGCAATTCAATCCCAGAACTTTCCCCCCTAAACCTTAATGTGCTTTAAAATTAATTTTAATTACCTAAATAATAAGCGCTTTTAAAAACTAGAGCGTTACACCATCCCTAACCCTAATACCCTCCTCCCTTCCCCAGAAGAAACTCCTGTGTCAGTCTGGTGGGTGTCTTCTAGACCTTTTGAAAGGAGCAATTTTATATATACCCATATGTACCTGTAACAGAGTATTATTTCAAATGACAGCCACACTCAGTCCCAGGTCCTTCTCAACACAGCATGCTAGGTAACCATTACCCAGCTCAGAACAAGAGAGGACACCCTGCCTTCAGAAGGGAGATTCCTCCCAGACGCCAGCAGAACACAAGCTGCTGGTGTAAAGTCACAACCCTGGAAAACGTCCAGCGTCCAGACATGATGCAGCCGTCCCATGGCTCCCTTAATAGACGTTATTTTCCATCTCAAGATCAGCCACTGAGGCAGAGTGGGGTAGCCCCGCAGGGGGTTGGGAGAGAGGTATTCCTCAAGCCGATTAGAATAAGCTCTATGTTTCTCTGGAGCACAAAGATTTTCTATATCCCCTGGTCTGTTTGAACCTCCTCGGGTCCTGTAAAGTAGATAGGGCAGCTGCTGTTATTTCCACTCTCTGACCAGAGAGGTTGTATATCTTGTCCCAGGTCACACAGCAGTCCCCTCACTGAAGCCAGGACAGCCTGGCAACCCACCAGGAACCTTTCTCCCCAGCTCCTTCTCAGGCTCCATCCATGGCCTCCCGAGAAGCACAGGAGACTGGAGCAGCCCCGGTCGAGGGGAACCAAGTGGAGAAAATGGGAGCTCCCGCCTCACCCCACCAGCGGTCCTGGCTGGTGCGGCATTTCTCGCTGCTGCTGCGGAGGGACAGGCAGGCCCAGAAGGCGGGGCAGCTCTTCTCGGGACTCCTGGCCCTCAATGTGGTGTTCCTGGGGGGAGCCTTCATCTGCAGCATGATCTTCAACAACGTGGCCATCACGCTGGGTGATGTGTGGATCCTGCTGGCCGCACTGAAGGCCCTGTCCCTCCTCTGGCTCCTCTACTTTGCCGTCCGCACCACCCGCCACCCGCGCGCCGTGCTCTACCACGACCCTCACGCGGGACCCATCTGGGTGCGGGGTGAGTGTGGGGCCACTGTGTGGATGGGGAGGGGTGGGGAGGGAGACCCTGGTCCGGGGGAGGTGCCAATGGCCCCTTGGCCCGGCCAGGCTCCCTGGTGCTCTTCGGCAGCTGCACCATCTTCCTCAACATCTTCCGGGTGGGCTATGACGTGAGCCACATCCATTGCAAGTCGCAGCTGGAACTCATCTTCCCCGTCATCGAGATGATCTTCATCAGTGTTCAGGTGACAGATGGCTCCCGTCCCAGCACCATGCGCACACACACCCTACCTGTGCCTAGAAACCACCACACAGGCAAATACATACAGGGCCCGGAGGGGGGGGTACACACATACCACAGCTCCCCACTAATGCCTGCCTCCACATACCCACATCCACGCACACCTACATGTACCCGCACACCCAATGTGTCACTGAAATGCAGACACTTATAAATACACCTGCCCGTGTATATTTCCATATGATGAAATCTACACACCCCCCCCACCCAGGTACACAGACCTACCCTTAGTGAGGGGTACTTACTACTACTACTCACGCTCCTCAGTCCCTGTCCCATGCCGGGCATTGTGCTGGGCGTTTCTTTGTGTCATCCTTTCTATCGCCCCAGTAAGTAGGCATTCCCTAGAGAGATGGGCATTTTAGCCTCACTTTAGAGCCAGGGAGACTGAGGTTCTGAAATATGTTGCCATTGGCCCAAGATGACACAGCAAGGAAATACCAGAGCCAAGATTCCAATCCAGACTTCCTCACTGTCGCTTCCATTATAAATACACACAAGGAATTGGGGCACATGCCCCTGGGTCCCACCACTGCTACCCCCAGCCCCTGGGCTCAAGCCCCCATTTCTTTCAGACCTGGGTGCTCTGGAAACACTGTAAGGATTGTGTTCAGGTCCAGACCAATTTCACTAGGTAAGATGGGGCCCTTTCTCTCCCTCTAACTCCTGTTTCCTCCCCGGCCCCCCACTAGTGCCTGCTCCCACAAATTCCTTGGACATGGTGTCTCTGGGGCCGTGGGTTAGTCTAGAAGGGGGTCCCAGGTGACTCCTAGGGCTGTCTCCCCTACCGTCCTCATGCCAGATGGGATCTGGCTTTGGGAAAGAGGGGTCACCCCAAAGGCAGTGATGATGAGGGCAGGGCACCTGGGGAGCCGGCCAGGCTGTGTGGGCAGAGTGTGGCACCTCCTCTAGGTGTGGCCTAATGCTGACCCTGGCCACAGACCTGCTGCTGTGGGTTCTGGCTGTCACCAACGACTCCATGCACCGGGAGATCGAGGCTGAGCTCAACGCCCTCATGGAAAACTTCTCAGGTACGGAGGAGACGTGATCCCCAGCCTCAAATGCAAATGCACACACACGCCACACTCCCTCCCTGTGCAGCCGGTTTCCTCCGAGCAGGCCCATCGGAGTGACTATCCCTTCGCACCCTGCCCCTCCCAGGCAATAACACCAACACCTGCCTCTGTCTCAATGCCACCGTGTGTGAGGTCTTCCAGAAGGGCTACCTGATGCTCTACCCCTTCAGCACCGAGTACTGCCTCATCTGCTGTGCTGTGCTCTTTGTCATGTGGAAGAACGTCGGCCGCCGCCTGGCGCCCCACACAGGCGCCCACCCCAGCACCCCTCCCTTCCACCTGCACGGGGCCATCTTTGGGCCACTGCTGGGCCTGCTGGCCCTGGTGGCAGGTGTGTGCGTCTTCGTGCTCTTCCAGATCGAAGCCAGTGGTCCCACCATTGCGAGCCAGTACTTCACCCTCTACTATGCCTTCTACATAGCCGTGCTGCCCACCATGAGCCTGGCATGCCTGGCGGGCACGGCCATCCACGGGCTGGAGGAGCGAGAGCTGGACACGCTCAAGAACCCCACCCGCAGCCTGGATGTCGTGCTGCTGATGGGCGCGGCGCTGGGCCAGATGGGCATCGCCTACTTTTCCATCGTGGCCATTGTGGCCACTCGCCCCCACGAGCTGCTCAACCGGCTCATCCTGGCCTACTCGCTGCTGCTTATCCTGCAGCACATCCTCCAGAACCTCTTCATCATCGAGGGCCTGCACCGGCGCCCGCTCTGGGAGACGGCGTCCGAGGGCCTGGCAGGGAAGCGGGAGGCTGAGCCGCCCCGCCGGGGGTCCCTGCTGGAGCTGGGCCAGGACCTACGGCGGGCCTCGCTGGCCTACATCCACTCCTACAGCCACCTCAACTGGAAGCGGCGGGCACTCAAGGAGATCTCGCTCTTCCTCATCCTCTGCAACATCACAGTGAGTGGGGCGGGGCTGGGGGCGGGGCGGGGGCGGGGCGGGGGGCGTGGGGGCGGGGCTGGTCAGGCGCATTCAGGGCGCGTTGACTATGGCATGCGCGATTGGCCTGTCCCTTGTATGGTTAAGGCCACCTGCCTCTTTCCAACTAGCCCCATGCTGCTTGAGAGTAGTGTCCCCCCAGCATCCTGCAAGGGGCCTGGCCTGAGTGAAGGTGCGAACCATGACGCTAAGTGCTCTTTACAAACAAACGGAAGATTTCCGCCGTCAGCAAGCTCACTCTCTAGTTGGAGAGACACCGGGGAACCAGCTAGGGAATTACCAAATAATTGATCATTCACTGAATTTGGTCAACGGAAGAGATCATCAAGTGCCTGGTTTTCTAAAAGCTCTCTAGCGAAAGGAGTTAACGATAAGTGTTTTGTATCTGGCTGCTGAGGTCCCGTGTCCACCTCTGCGTGGGATCGCTGGGCATCTCACTGATTTCGAACGCTAACCCCGCGCAGCAGGCCTCATTAGGCACCATCATTGCCCCTGTTTGGCAGATGGGGAAACTGAGGTTTAGGTGGTCCCACAGCCTGTCAGTGGCGATGCCGAGGCAGCCAGGGTGGTCCGAGGGCATATTGAACATCATGTCCAGGTGCATTGTGCTAGAAATACATCAGGTGGTGAAGCCCCCACCACACGCCATAACTGGGCCCGAAAGTGCAGTAGGAGCTCAGAGAAGGAAGTGCAGGCCCGAGGGGCCAAGGAAGGCCTTGTGAAGGTTCAGTCTGGGCCTTGAGAAAGGGGCAGAATTCAGACAGAAGACAGGGCCTGATGGAGGGAGCAGAGAGAGTTAAGACTGGAAGAAGGGGTTTGAGGTCCAGGCACAGGGGAGCCCAGCCTGGCGGAGAAGGTTGGGCCACGGCTGGTGGCAGTGTGGGACCTCATGGGCCCCCTGGAGTTCAGACTGGCAAGAAGCTGGGGAGGTGGCTGTGGATTGGGACGGGGCTAATGGGGGGATGGCTGGCTTTGAAAGCCCAGGGCTGAGGGGATGTTAGGATGGGGGCCAGCTCACCCCCGAGTGGAGTGCCCTGGGACACGGAGAGCCCTCCTCCCTGCTCACCCCTTCCTCTCCTCCCCAGCTGTGGATGATGCCCGCATTTGGCATACACCCGGAGTTTGAGAACGGGCTGGAACAGGATTTCTATGGCTACCGGACGTGGTTCACCATCGTCAACTTTGGCCTGCCTCTGGGGGTCTTCTACCGCATGCACTCTGTGGGGGGGCTGGTGGAGGTCTACTTGGAGGCCTGAGGCTGCCCAACCACCAACCGCTGGCAGAACTCCAAAGTGCCAAGGCTGGGGAGAAGGTAGCCCGAGCCTCTGAGCAGGGGCGCCTAGACCAGACCGGATTCCCCAAAGCCTCCCCCTCCCCCAGATCCTCCCTGGGGTGGAGGACTCTGTTTGCAGCCCAAGACCAAGGGCAGGGCCTGGACACTGAGCTTCTGGTGCCCTTGCCCGGGACGTGCTCGCCCCCGCTCATGACCATAGTCAGTACAGCCCAGGGGTGCCGCCACCCAGCCCGGCCAGGCTCAGGGATCGGCCTCCTTCTGTGCGACGGACGCTTGGTTCGAGCTCAGCCCAGGACATCCCAGCAGTTTGCAGCCCCGAAGGCGGCCCTGGCCCTCCCTTCCCACGTACTCTGTCTCCTAATGAGCTCATTAATTAGCTACCAGGCAGGGTTCAACAGCTCTCTCCTGCTGCCATAAACCCTGTTTGTTTGATCGATTACATTCAGGCTTCATGACATTTGTTCCCGGGGACAGAGCTGCCACTCCAAGTATGATGGGAAGGGACGGTCCACCTGGTCAGGGCTGGGACAGTCCATTTCTGAGCCGGGAGGGGTCTAAACCGGTCCCTCCTTGTCTGATTCATGGGAGGAGGTGAGGGGAGGGGCTGGGGCTCTCACACGCCCCCACCTCTCGCTAGCAGGTTTCTCTGAAACAGAGCCCCACGTGACTTTGCGGCTGGCTTACTGTAGGGACTGCAGCTCCTGCCAGTCTGGTCCCTGTGCCTGCTGTATCCTCGGAGCCATAGGGTAGAGGGCAGGGACTGCCAGCCCATCCATCTCCCGGAGCCCAGTGCAAACAGTGGGCTGCGCCCCAGGTGAGGCCCAGGGCGAGGCTCAGGCAGGGCAGCCCAAGCTTTGCATGCCTCCGTGCCCCTCCCCATGAAGCTGGGCTCTGGCAAGCACAGGGCCGCAGCCCCAGGGACCCCCAGTACTGTTCCAGCAGCTTCCTGGGGCCAGCAGAGCCCCATGGGACCTTGTAGAAGGCTGGGAGGCCAGCCTCTCTCCTCTCCTGCATGGGCTCTTTCTCTAGGTGGCCATAGCCCAAGGGGCCACATCCTGGAGAACAATCCTCCATTTTCCTGCCCAAGAAAATGACAAATGCTGCTCCCTGGGCCGATGTGGAGGGCCTTCTGGGGACTGATTCCGGGAAGCAGAGGCCCCAGCTCACCTGAAGACAAGAACCAGGGCCCCAGCCCCTCCCCCGCAAGCACAAAGCGCCAGGACATGGAGAGGGTGGTTTATTGTGTGAAGAGGCCGATTGTACAGAGCAAAGATTGTACTGACACAGGTAGGGAGAGGGAGACCCAGAGGCCAGAGACGGGAATGGAGGGCTGGCATCCTGCTCCCTCCGGCCCCCGGTCACCCAGGCAGTGAGCAGGGGCAGGGATGATGGAGCGCTCCCTCCCCGCCCCTCTCCCCCCCATTACTGGAAAACAGGGAGTCAGGCTATATCCAGTGACCAGGGAGAATAGAGCAGAGACCCTCGACACCCCGCTCCAAACCCCTAAAACGCATGAGGTCCCCCAGTCAGGCTTCTGCAGTCTCCAAATCCCCGTTTCCTCAAGCAGCCCGGCCACCCTCCTTCCTCCTCCGGGCCCTGGAGGCAAGCTGGGCCTGGACCAGGTCATTTCAGGTGAGGAGGCACGGAAGGCCCCCCTGCCCCTCTGCCCAGGTGCCTCAAGGGACAGCCCACAGCTCCCTGCCGGGTGACCCATGAGGGCTCAGTGACCTGGTAGCCTCTGAGGATGATGGGCAGTACAGACACGGATCTTAAGGGGGGAGCCAGAGGGAGATGGGGGCTCTGGCCAGGGCCTCCAGCCCTGGAGATGGGAGGCTCTTCGGAGTCCAGCCCTCGGGGCGAGGGGGGCGCTGATCAGAACCCATCCCCACCATCCCAGCCACCAGGGGCCTTTAGGGCCTGTCACCGGGGACTCAGCCCGTCGGCCAGCCCCGCCTCTGACTGTGGTAACATACAGCCTAGAACAGTGGGTCAGGGGAGCATCAGGGGACGGGGCCCCCACATTCCCCTGGTCCCAGCCCCTGGTGGGCTTCCGTCCTCACACCCGCTGGATCTCAAACAGCTTCACATCCGTGTCGTACCAGACAGGCGGGTCCACATTCCTGCGGAGGGAGCGGGCCGTCACAGGGCTGCCGAGAGACCTTGTAGAAAAGTCTGGGGAGGACCTAGGAGGTGGTCCAGCCTGGACCCCTTCCACCCCGATGTCCCACTCTAGGCAGTGGGTGCCCACCCTCGACTAGACAAGACCGTCCCGGTTGATTCTCTTGACACGAACCCCACCACCACAGAGGGACCCAGAGCCGAGGCCCCCGCCGAGCGGCCCCCGTGCGCAGACCCTCGGGGGAACGCCGGCCCCACCTCAGATAGATGACGCCCCACATGTAGGTGCGGAACCACATGGCCGTGCCCGAGTTGGCCTGGTACTTGCGGATGAGGATGGGGTGGGGCACAGGGAGCAGCCCCACCAGGGTGCCGTGCTGCAGGAACCGCAGGATCTCTGACTCATCTGTCAGGCCCCTGCCGGGAAGAGGGGGGTTCCCACGGGCTCGCGTGGGAAAACGCACTCTGAAAGTCAAGGGGAAGCATGGGCCCCATGCTCCCAGCCACACCCTGCCCAAGCCTGGGCTTGCCCTGCTGCAGAGCCCCCCTGCAGCTCCTGAGCCCCCCCCACCCACACCCATCCCCCCCTCGCCCGACCCCATCCCCCACCCTGACCCCACCGTGGGCTCACTTGTCAATGCAGATCTTTTCCACCTGGGGAACCAGCACTTGGAGCAGCCTCATGATGGTCTGCAGAGGCAGCTTTGACTTCCAAGAGAGAACCTGAGGGAGCAACCGGGGTTCCTGGGGCTGGGGAAGCAGCCCCCACGGGCAGTGGGAGAGGCCTGACCCCTGACCCAGAGCCCCAGGCTCCCCAAGGCAGGACGAGTCCCCGCTCACCACAGCCAGGGCCTGGCTCAGGGCAGTGCTCACGAACAGTGACTATTATTCATGGTAAGAGCCGCAGCCTCTCACTGAGCATACACTACGTGCCAAAAACTGTCCCCTTGGAGCCCCACAATGGCATGACCAAGTAGGACGTTTAGCCCCACGGAAGTGCAATCAATAGTGGTCACAGGACGCACATAAGGAAGTGGACAAGCGACTCGGGAGGAAAGCTCAGTAAGAAAGCTAGTGCCGTGGGCCGCTGAAGCTCACCCCTGTAGCAGACGTCTGGTGGGGGGGTCCCAGAGAGGCCAAGGTCACCCAGCTGGAAGGAGCGACCCAGAACCTGGCTCCCAGGCCAGTTTTTGGATTTGGACACATTCCCATCCGAGCCTTAACGGAACTGCTTCTGGGGCCAGGAGCTCCCTGTCCGCCCCACCTCAGGGCCATCTGCCCAGACCCTCACCCATTCCGATGTTGGGTTCCACTGCCCGCTGGCTGACGCACTGGACAGTCGCCGCTGCTCCCGCCACGCCTGGTCGGGCTCCTGGTCCCAGGGAAGGGATGGGAGTGAGGAGTAGGGGTGGGGACAGAGTGGGGGCGGAGGCCAGAGGGGCAGCCCTGCCTCCCAGTCCCTCCCATGGCCTGGAATCCAGGAGGCAATGAGTCCTCTCTACTGGCTCTTGTTGGGGGTGGGGGCTCGTTCCCAGCAGAGGGGACAGCCCAGCCCAGCCCAGCACCCTTTGCCCTGGGCCCCAGGCCCTGCCCGACCCAGCCCGGCCCGATGACAGGTTTAGGGCCAGGGGCTGACTGGGCTGGCCGGGTAAAGGCCAGCTTCTCGGAGATAAGGCTGATGGATGAGGAGTCTGAAGGCCAAGGGCTTAAGCCTGGGACCAGTAAACAAGGGAGAGGTCTGTGAAAGCAGCCCCCTGGATGTCCGGGGCACAGGGTTCCTGCCCTCTGCTGCAGGTGACCCCACAATGCCCTGGCCCAGCCCAACAGCAGAGGCCAGGGAGAAAGGGAAGTCCCAACGTCACCCCACTGCAGGAGTCCCCGGCACCTACCTCCGCGGCCGGGCTGCCGTCTGCCGAGCTCTGCTGGGACATGGGCTCCACAGATCGCAAGGTGCCATCCTCCGACACCTGGGACTTCTCTGTCAGCTTGTCAATGCCTGGGAGTGGGGGGTGGGGGCGTGAAGACACCTTCCATGGGTCTTCTCAGGGACCCTCTGAGAAAGCACCTGCACTGGGCCCCACGAGGCCCCCTCTTTCCTCCAACCACTTTAGCCATGCCTGATCCCCCCACATGCAGTTCTGAAGCCCAATCCCCCACCCCCAGCACCAAATTAGCCTTCCAGGGCCTTCCAATACCCCCTCCCCGTCCCCTCAGCTTCCTGACCCAGTCCCTGCCCTTTGCCAGAGACGGGATGACATCCCGGAGACCTTGCCCAAACCCCAACCATGCTGGTACACACACACACCCCTGCCAGGCCAGACCTGGGGTGGCCACCAGGCTTGTCTTGAGAGTGCCAGGCTCGGCGGGGGCCGCAGGGCGGGAGCCCTCCATGGAGGCGCCCTCCTGTGAGCCAGTTCGGGACAAGGGCTCAGGAGCCCGTCGACGCCGCTGCAAGGCCTTGTGGATGGCAGGCGGGTCGGCGGGCAGGTTGGCCAGCTGGTGGAAGACGCTGCGCTTTCGGATGATGGCGTAGACCAGGTTGGAGTTGCCTGTAGGGAGGGAGCATGCCACATTCGGGGAGGCCCCCCTTGCCCCTTCCTCCCCCGGGGCAGGTTTCTGAGCCGGGGGCATGGAGGACAGGGCGGTGTCTAACTCCAGGCTGGAGAAGGGCTGGCACCAGGTGGTGTGTGCCGTGTGGCTACACCGGGGTGTTACCTCGTTGGAGAAGAGCTTCTGGGCAGAGCTCCGCCCAGGCCACCCCCCAGTACCTTCCAGAACCCCTCTCAACCCTGCGCTCTGAGGGGTAACCCCGGCAGAGTGGGGCAGGCCCAGCACATCAGAGTCCACACCACGCCAGCTGTCCTGTGCTTTGACAGCGTCCCTGAGCCATGTCACCAGGGAGGAAGGACGACATGGCCTGTGCTCCACGCCCCACGCTGAATTCCCTCGACTCCGGGCCTTCTGGGCCCCACCCAGCAATCTGGTCCTGCCTCTCACCGCACTGCCTGCTTCCAGTTCAACATCTCACCCCAGGGCCTTTGCATAGGTGGCCCCCCCCACCCCACAGTGGTTTTTCTACCCCACCCCACCTCCATTCACCCTTCACAGATCACTGGTAACATTACTTATTTTGGAAATGATAGTAACTGCTAATATCTAAGTCACCAGACACTGTGCTAGATGCTTTTTGTGGGCGATCACTTAATCCTCCCAACACCCTCGGGCACAAGGACTCCAATACTACTGTTACGATTGTGTTCCAGCCGGAGACACTAAAGCCCGGAGAGGCTATGTGCCCACAGTCACGTAAGTGACAAGTGGCAAGGCCCTCACGACTCCAGGCAGTGTGGCATGGACAACACCCAGTGAGGTCCTACCGCTCTGAGCTTCCCGCCCATCCGATGTAAGGTGACCTGTCTGTGTGGGTGACCACCTGTTTCAAGCATCCTTCCGGGCCCCCGCCCCCAGCCATGAGCTGTGAGGGACAGGGAACACTCCGCTTTGCTCTCCCCTACAGCCCCTGCCCCCAGCACTGGCTTGGTACGCAGCCGGTACTCAATAAATGCATGTTAAATGAATGGGGGTGGGCGGGGGCGGGGGGAGGCAGAGGGTCCTGCCCTCCTTAGACAGATGGGAAAGTATCCTTGCGCACGGCTGGTCCTGAGTCCCGGCGGCTGGGACCCAGGCTGCCACCTCACCGTCAAACTGGTACTGGATGATGTTGTTGAAGGCCTCCAGGAGGAAGAAAACCAGGTGGTGGTTCTGGGCGGCAGAGAAGAGGAACCAGGTGGTGGAGAAGGCCTCCAGCAGGTGCAACAGCTTGTTGGCGGCCACCATGGACAGGCTCTTGAGGTAGGGGGACACTGCGGGGGACGAGCCAGCTCACTCCTGGGCCCAGCCATCCCCACATGCCCTCAGCCTGAGCAGGACACGAAGCTCCCACTGCCAAGCCCTCCCTCCCCCTTGCCTATAAAATCCCCCACAAAGCCTGGAAGGCCCAGCGCCCAGCGCTCAGAGGCTGAGGCCACACGGGCGGGCCACGCTCTGCAGGGCTCCAGGAGACGTGTGGACCCCCCACCCCAGGTCCCTGCACCACGTGGAGAGCCGCACGGTTTACTGAGCTACTCACACCTCGGCATCTCGCCCATTCCTCCCCATGCTTCTGAAAAGGGGGGCTGGACGCAGAGGGAACCAGCCCCATTTCATAGACCAGGAAACTGAGGCTCAGAGATCCCAGTTATAAAATGATCGGGTAGGGAGACAGACTCCGGATCTTTAAGTCTTTCTGGAATATCAAACTGGGATCACAATAATCCACACATAATCGGAAACTTAGTTTTGGGGAGAGCCTGGGAGGGGGAGTCCAAGATGAGACGTGTGTGGGCCGCCTGAAGTCACATACGGATCTGGGCGCTTCCTTGTCTCACTCCCCTCTGGTTCACAAATGCGTTCTCAGGGCTACGCTTAACCAGTGCTCAGTTAAAATGGGTGAGACGGACCCAGCCAGTGAAGCAGGAAGGGAAGGCAGGGCTCCCACCCCGGAGCTCACAGCGCAGCTAGAACTCTGTCCTACCAACTCGGGAGTCCAGAGCACCTCCCCAGGACCGTCCTCTCCAAAAGACGGCCACGCTGAAGTCATCCTGCCTCAGCTCCCGGCCGCCCACCTGGCTGAGCCCAGCAGGCTGGGCAGCCTGAGCCCCTCCCCTCGGAGGCAGCTGTCCCCAGTCCTCGCTGGAGAGTAGGGCGCATCCTGGCGCCCTGAGACCATGCCGTCCAAATCTGCGACGTCCAATACAGTCGCCGCGAGCCACTGGTGGCCATTCAACGCTTGGAACATGGCTGGTTCTAACTGACATGTGCCACACGCGTGAAACACAAAACATTTTGAAGACTGGGTGTGAAAAAGAACGTGAAATATCCCAGTAATTTTTACGGAGGTTGTTATGTTGATATGACGGTATTTTGGATAGTGTGAAATACATAAAATATATTATAAAATTATTGTCACTCCTTCATCCTCCCTCCTTCCCACCCTTTCTTCCTTCTGGTAAGGAAGGACCAGTACAATGTGACTGCCATCACACTGCTATTGGACTGGGCTGCTTGAACCAGCCAGGTAGGCCTGTGGCCTGGCGCCACCTGCTGGTGAGCATGGGGAAGGCAGGCTCCCAGCACCCCTACCGTTGACGACGATGGTGAGCAGGCAATCGAACAGGGGCTGCAGCCTCTGGTGACCGCTGGTGATGATCTTGTGGAATACCTGCGCCAGGAGGCAGAGGGGTGGCCATGGGGTCCCCTCTACCTCCAGAATCAGCCAAAAGGATGTCCCCCACACCCCCAGGTCCCGGCAGAGGGAGCCCCCTCACCACAATGAGCAGGTCTGCATGGGTACCGGTGAAGACTGGGATGTCCATGGGCACGCGCACCGAGTAGGGCTTGTTCAGCCGCACCCCAAAGTTCCGCTCCCCGCTCAGAAGCAACAGGATGAAGACTCCAATGTGCATCAGGCCTACCCGGGCTGCAGCATGGGGCACGGGAGAAGTCACCACACAGGGTGTGCTCGGTAGGAAGGAGTACAGGGCAGGGAACCATCTCAGGAGCACTGGAGGAAGCCCATCCCGGGAGGCCAAAGCCCCGAGCCTCAGCTCCTGGGAGGCAGCACAGACGGGCCAGACCCACCCCCCCTACAAGCAAGCCCCTGGGATCTTACGCCCTCCCCAGTCTTACAATGATCTGCTCGGGCATCATTGAGGAAGTAGAGGATGGGGACGAGGATGTCCAGCACATCACTGCTCTTGAGCACAAAGAAGAGGAATTTCTGGAGGAAGGGAGTGAACAGGTGGGCAGGGTCAGAGGGGAGACCGCTCTGCCGCAGCCTCTCCCCATCCTGGGAGTCTCCCCAGATGCCGTCTCCATCCCTGGGCTATCCAGAGCAGCTGCTCCCCACCTCGGGGCACCCCACGTCCCGCCAGGCTGGCAGCCCACCTTATTGAAGTCACAGAGCTTCCAGAAGAGGACCAGCAGCTCCTGGTGGAACTGGATCTTCTTGGTGGAGTTGGGCAGGTAGGTCTGGAGCAGGGGGTTGGAGAGCAGCCGGGCTATGCCCTTGAGGACGAACTGGAAGTCCTGAGTGGGGGACAGCAGGGATCTGTCCAGCCCAGCTCCCTCACAAACGCCTCCTCACTGCCCCCGGGCCTGGTCCCACTTCTAGAGCCTGAAAGGCCCAGCTTCTGTCCTCAGTAGCTGTCCTGAGGCGGCCCCACAGGAAGCCGAGTCAAGGGCAGGTCCGGAGAGAGCCCCCGCCCCTTCCCCAGACCACAGGCTCCCCCGTTCCTGAGCAAGGCTGTTCCTGGACTGGCCCCTGCCCACCTGGACTCCATGTGGACAGACGCCTTCCCCCATCCCTCCGCCATCACCCTGTCACACCAGAGGCGTGTTCTACGACTCTCAAAGAGCTGTCACTTACTAAGCACTTGCTACAACAAGGCGAGGAAGCAGTTACCATCCCCCCTTACAGCAGCAGAAGCCAGAGCTCTGGGAGCCCAAGAACCTCCCCCAAGGTCACAAGACACACAATCTCAGGTCTACCCGACCTCTAAGTCCACCTGGCATCAGAGCCGCCTCCTCCTGGAAGCCTGCCCAGTTGTCCCCACCCAGCTGAGGCCATCAGCCTTTTCTGCATCTCAAAACCCTCCACGTTCTGCCATCACTACTTTACTTGGGGTGGTCGAGTCCACGGGGACCATGGTTCCTTCCTGTAGAGGTCAGGACTCCCCCGGCCCCATCTCATCTCCATCCCCTCACCCCCCACAAGGCCATAACCATTGCAGCAGGTGGGCATTGAGAACCCACTGGAGCGAGAGCAGGGTTCCACTCACCTCCTCCCGATGGATGCGGGACAGGTAGTTTACAAACAGGTTCTCGGGTCCTGGAGGCTGCCGAGGGTGGAGCCTGGGATGAGCAGGTGGCTTCACCCCTTGCCCCTACCTTGGGCCTAGATGGTGGCAGCAGTGCCCCCTTGGACATCCCCAGGCTCACCACGAGGTGCCGACTGGGTATCCCGTGCCCAGCTCTGCTAAGGAGAGTGCCCAGAGCCCGGCGGGGCCAGCTGCCCTCCCCGCCGCTCCCATCCTTACGTCCGTGTCATCCATGGCAGTGCCTGTTGTGGTGCCGTCCACGGTGGGGCTGGCGCTGGTGGCACTGTCGTGGTCCAAGGTGACAATGAGCACCTGGGCCGCCTCCTCCACCAGGGGTTCCCGGTAGTCGGAGAAGAGCAGGTGGTTGTAGGGGATCCCGTAGCCCACAGGGTCATAGGCACACACGGTGTTGAGGAGGGAGGTAAACAGGGGGAGGGCGTGTCTGTGGTAGAAGAGGAATAAGGCTGTGGAGACCACCCCCCAGGGGGCCACACGGGAGGGTCCGTGGAGCCACCCGCCCCCCTCCACAAGGGTTCAGTGCTAGCCCCAGCCTGGGGGCCAGGGAGCAGAACCAGGTTCATCCTTTCTGGAGAAAGAGACCTCTCCGGGTCCTGGCCTGCCTCCAGGACCCAGGCCAGCCTAGGTCAAGGGCACAGAAATTTATACCAAGAGCGGGGCAGCCAGTTATTGGGGAAATCATGTCCGCGCCACTTAGATTTTCCCCCAAGGGCTAAAGCTTACTAAAAACAAATAATAATAATGAACAAACAAACAATAAGACTACATTTAGAGCAGTTTTAGGTTCACAGCAAAATCACGAGGAAGGAACCCCACCCCACCCCCCTGCACAGCCTCCCCCGCTACTGACATCCCGCAGCAGAGTGACTCCTGTGTTCTAATCAAAGGACCTACACAGACCCATAGTTTACATTAGGGCCCACTGTGGTCTCTGAGGGGCAGGTGCCCTCCCCCAGGGCTTCAGAGCAGGGGGCTGAGTCACTTGATGGCCCAGTTCCCAGGCCACAGACTGACATCATTCAGATATCTGTAAGATGTCGGGGTTCAAGCTCCTTATCTTACAGGCAAGGAAACTGAGACCTGGAGAGGTTAAGTGAGTGGCAGAGCATGGCCGCTTGCCTGATAACGCCGATGAGGGAAAAAAACAAACAAAAAACTCTGGCCAGCTTTGGACTGTGGCTGGTGTAAGGAGTCGCCTGCTTCCCTTCTCTTCTGGGTGGGGGAGGGGGGAGTTGGGCAGAAGGCCAGCAAAACCTGAAAGACTCGGCTTGCCATGCGGGAATGAGAGTCTGGAAGGGAGAAGGTGAGCCATGACCCTTGGGGGCACTAATTTTGGGGCCGCCCGCACGGCCCTGGGCACAGCCGTTGCCGTGCGGCTGGAGCACACAGGTGCTTTACACTCAGTCGCCCACCATGTGACACCGCCAGAGCCCAGGAGCACCCCCGTGTGGGCCAGGCCTCAGGGTGTCCCTTACGCCCTCTCCCCACCCACTCTCTACGCTGCCCTGCCCTAGACAAGCCACAGGGATCCCCCACCGAGAGCTTCGGATGTGGCCGGTCTGAATTGAGATGTGCCATGACTGTAAACTACATAACGGATTTTGAAAACTTCACATGAAAAGGGAAGGTAAAACCTCCCCGAAATTTTGCATATTGAGTGCCTGTTAAATACTACTAGTATTTGGTGTATATGGGGTTAAGTGAAATATTAAAAAGAATTTCACCTGTTTCGGTTTTACTCTTCTCATGTCACCACTAGAAATGCCCAACTTATGTTGACATCAGCATATGTGGTTTGCATTATATTTCTGCTGGACAGCACTGCTCTGGATGGAAGACCTGAGTACCAGTCAGTCACCTAGGGCCCCCCCATGGGGACATTGGACCTCGCCAGAACAACGTGCGGCTATTAAGTTACAAGCCATCACCACCAGGGGGCAGCACCTCCCCCTCAACTGAGACTCCCGGCGGCGGTGGTCGACCTCAGGGTCTGCCTGAAACAAGGAGAAGGGAAAGAAAGGCCAGGGGCCCCTCACCTGTTCTCCGTGGAACAAAAGAACTGCACCCACGGGTTGGTGCCGCCACTGTCAGGAGCCGGGGGCAGGTACATGGCCTCAGAGAAGCATGTCAGCAGCAGTTTCAATAGCTCCATCCTTAGGGAGGGGGGAGTGTGGCAGGGCGCTCAGCACCTGGAGATCTGCATTCTTCTCCAGGAGGGCGCGCCCACCCCGCCCAGCTCCAGCGCAAGTGCACGAAACGAAAGGACCCCATTTTCTCGGTCAGGCTGCCCTGCGGTCACGAGGGGACAGGCTCTCCTTGACCCCATGCCCGGTTCCCTCTCTGAGCCGGGGAGCCGGGGGGCAGGCCTAGAGTCCGGCTACTCTGTGGGCTCTGGGTCCCAGCAAAGCTCACCGGTTCACGTCATGGATGTAGTTGGGCTGGGGGGAGTGAGCGAAGCCCACGCCAGCCTCCCAGATGTATTCACAGCTGTCCAGGGAGTGGACGTCCTCCGCTGAGTCCTGGGGACGCGGTTCGGGAGCGATCAGGCTGGGGGTAGCCAACCCAAGTCCCCCCACTGTCGTCCCTGGGGGCAGAGATCCTCATACTCTCCTAAAGACGGGCCCTCAAAATGCCCCAGGTGGTAACGCACAAGGGAAGAAATGAATGTTCTCAGTCTCTTGAAAGCTAATTTTTCTTCTCTGGTTCTTTTACTTGCTCCGTCCGGCTTGGAGCAGGGAGCGAGAGAGAGGGAGGGGAATGGAGCTGGTGCAGCTGGTGGTGCGTGGGGGTGGGGGGCAGGGAACACTGAAGGTCCAGTCCACAGGCCCACAGGAAGTGAGCGGGCCGGACCTCCTGGGTCCAAGCCCCACACCCCCACCCACTGCCCAGGCGAGGACAATGGGTGCTTGTGCCCAGCCTCCCGGATACAGGGGGCAGGGCCAAGCACCGGCTGGCTCCTCTCCAGCTGTGCCAGTCACCGGCCCCTCCCCAGACCTGCCCGGCTCTTCCAGGGCGGTCCCTGGCCCCGCAGGGTCCTGCCAAGGAGAACTTCTACCAGCCCCAACCCAGGACCAGAGCCCTCCCCAGCCTAGGAGTGGGAGATTGGGGGGCTCTCACCACAGTGCTCCTTCGATGGCTCTGGACAGTGAAATCTGGGCAGAAGAGGAGGTCGGCGATGGCCAGGAGCAGGGACTCAGCGAGGGGCCGGGCGTTATCATCATCATCGTCTCCCTGCTCAGGATATAGCACACAGGCTGCCTCAGTGGTCACTGGCCGAGGAGAGGTGGCCCCAGGACTTGGGGGTTGGATCTGGGCCCAGGCAGGCAGTCATGAGCAGAGGGATGAAGGAAGATGCCAAAGGAAAAGGAAGTAGATTCCCAACCACCCCAAACCTCCTAAGGCAGAAGGGGGCCGGAGTAGGAGCGGGGCTGGGACCTGGGAAGAAACCTCCCACAGACTGGAAGGAGCTGGGCCAGGTCCCAAAAACTCAAGAGCCTCGGGCCTGCTGGGAATCACTGGGGTCCTGCCCTCGTGCAGTTGCCTGGAGATACACCCGGGCAGGGTGCCCTGCTGCCCTGCCCCCATGTCTGCCCAGCTGAAGCGGCAGACCCCCGTGTGGGAGATGAGCCCCCGCGGCCTCCGCTACAACCCCCGCTTCCCTTCCCCTGTATTTCCCAAACCCCAGAGATTGGGAGGAATGTGACGGGCCCTGAACGGGTTCCCTCCCTATCACCACATCCTTGCCACCCGGCCCCGCAGCCAGGCCCACAGACCCCTGCTCGCCCTGCCCCGGGCACTGTGGACCAGAAGAAGCCCCTCCAGTCAGGGTCCTCAAAGATGTAGGGCAGCACGCGGGTGAGCAGCCGGCTGCAGTTCAGGACAATCTGCTTCTCCTTCTCCGAATGGCAGCCGCTCTCGGCTCCCTGAACCAGCTTCTCCACGGCCTGTGGGGACAGGGCGGGGAACGGGGACTCCGCGTTTGCCACCAGGATGGGCACCCGGGCTTCAGAGGGGGAGAGGGTCACTGACCCCCAGACAGGGTCAGCCAGCTCAGGGGGACGGGAAGGGGGTTGGAGGGCAGCCTGGAGCATCACCCGCAGAGCCCGGCCCACCACTTACTGGCAGACACCTTGCTAAGTGGCCCCCTGTCAGAGTCAGCGTCCTCGTCTGTAAAGTGGTGACATGAACCGGACCCACCCCACGGGGTGAGCCGAACAAGCTGATGTGTGGGAGCCCTCATGGAGGGCAGCCACCAGGACCGCCTCCCCCCCAGAGCCCAGCCAGTGGGGACAAGTGGGGACAGCCTGGGGACTGCCCAGACCTGGACAGGCGGGCTCTCTGGGTCCGCAGCGCTGAGCCAGCTTCAGCCTCGGCGGGGAGGGGGGGCTGGGAAGCAGCTCCACAGGGAGTGGCAGCGAGGGGCCCAGCGCCTTCCGCTCACCTTGTAGCACAGAGTGGCCAGATTGGAGGGTGATTCCTCCCGCACGGCCCGGATCTCTGCCGCTGGCACCAGCGCAAAGACATCCTGCACCGAGGTGGCCGTTTCTGCCCAAAACTGGTCCCAAAAGGCATCATCAGTGGCTTCCACAGGCTGGGGGAGGGGGCAGTGTGTCCAGAGTTGTTATATAACTTCTCGCCAACGGGCCCACAGTTTGCCCAGTCTGTAGACAAAGGAGCCCGAAAAGGGAAGCCACGGCCCCCCATTC
>CM053619.1:42777652-42787691 GCA_028646535.1 Procyon lotor
GAGGCGGGGCGGGGAGGCGGGGCGGGGAGCCGGGCTGGGCTGGTGGGTGGCAGTGGCGACTCCCTTGTGGTGTCCGGGTGTCCAACTCCGCCCTGAGCCCAAGCAGCGCTGGCGGGAGGCCGTTGCGTCGCCAGGTCCGGGCGCCCAGCTCCCCCCCAGGGTTCCCCATCTGTGCTCCGCTCCCCCATCCAGGAGCTGGGCTTGCGTTTCCAGGGAGCTGGGCAAGCGCTCCCGATTGCTGGAGTGTGAAGCCAACTCCAGGGGGATCATAATGCCCAAGGCCTGGGGGACATTGGGTCCACCAAGGGCTCTGGCCGTCAGTGCCCAGCCTCAATGTCTCCCACAAGGAACACCACACAGGAGGGCTGCCTGACAGACACACCTGTGTGGTACCAGGTTGAGGACTAACCAAGGTCGGAAAGCTTATACTTCTTGAGGGCCCTGTGGAGGCCCTCTGCCTACTTAAAGGGCCTGAAATGGGTCCCAGAGCTTGCTGGCTTTTAGCTGCAAGAGGCTGAGGAGTTTCTTTCCTCAAAATCAGATCTGGCGTGCCTAGCTGGCTCAGTTGGAAAAGCTTGCCGATCTTAATCTCCAGGTGGTGAGTTCGAGTCCCACCTTGAGTGTGCAGATCTGATTTTCCTCCTCTTGGAATAGTGTAAAAACTGTTAAGTCTGGCCTGAAGGCACAAGGACTGATCCCAGTGGGCGAGGAGCCTGGAGTTCCTAGGCACCAACTCAGGCAAAGGGCCCGGCACAGGCCTCCTACATAGCATGTCCCTCCCATCCCTCAGCCCCCACAGCTCTGCAGGTCACCTGGACCTCCACTCTCTGTCCCCTGCAGAGGGAGACGAGGAAGCCTGGTAGAGTTGGATGGCAACGAGAAGCCAGGCTTTGTGACATGCTTGTCCCTGCCAGGTGATGCTCCTGGGACGGGGGCGGGAAAAGGGTGGCTACAGGAGAGGAGAGCCATGCTGAGGACATGGCCAGTATGGTAAAGGCCAAAGGCTGGGGGATGACACAGGAGCGGGACGTTTTCAAAAATGGGGGTCATCTAAGTCATCACTGAAAGCGTCCTTAGCTCCAGAGGTTAGAGGTGAATCTTCAGGTGGGGGCCGCCTTTAATTGCTCTAACTAGCATCCTCACTGTCCAGGCTGGGGAAATTGAGGCAGACCCTGGCCCTCAGCCCTTTGCCTCGGCTGTCCTCGGAGGACTTCCTAAGCTCCCTAGGGGCTGCTCTCCCACAGAGCTGCAGAATGAAGAAATGAGCAAATGGGAAGAGGACTTGGTGGGCTTGAAGTGCTGACCAGATCCCTTTGGAACTTACTCCCCCTCACCCCCCAACCCTGCAACCTGCTGGTCCCTGAGACCCATCTTTGTCTCCAGCTCAATAAATGACACCCCCATCACCCAGTTACTAGAGCCAGAAGTCTAAGACATCACTCTGGTTCTTCCGTCGCTTCTTCTGCACATTTTCATTCTACACCCAGAATGTTTCACTTCCCTTCTGGACGATCGCAAAAGCCTCCAAACTGGTCTTGCTTCCACTCTTGCTCCCTCCCCTCCAACCCATGCTCCAAACTTGCCACTGATATTTTACAACTGGAAATGAAAAGGCTTTTACTCGTTCTTTTTGTCCAGTTTTGGGGGGAAATATCCCAATTCTTTCTCATGGCCCTCACTCTAATTTCATCTGTCCTTTGTCCACTCCATTCGGTTACACTGGCCTTCTGTCAGTTCCTAATATATGTCAAGCTATTTTTGTTTTAAGGCTTTTGCCCTTGCTGGGCAGTTGCCTCTGCCTGAAACACTCTCCCCCTAGAGCTTGGCATGGCTGGCACTAACTCATCCTTTAGGTCTTAGCTTGGAGGTCACCTTCTGAGGGAGGTCTTTCCTGAATGCGGAACCTAAACCTTGCCCCAAACTTGCTCCCAGAACCCTGTTAATTTCCTTCATAGCACACGTGGCAGGTTGTAATAATTTATTTGTCCCCACTAGAATGAAAGATGTACAAGGGCAGAGACTGCCTATGTCTCAGCCATAGATTTCTTTTTCAAGTAAACTATGTTATTGAAGTATAACATATCTTCAAAGAAATGTGTGCATCCTAAGTGTACAGGCCAGGGTGTCTGATTGTCTCGGTACAGCATATGACTCTTGATCTCAGGGTCATGAGTTCAAGCCCCACACTGGACGTGGAGCCTACTTAAAAACAACAACAACAACAAAAACCTAAAAAAAACCCAAAACCTAAGCATACAGGTCAATGATTGTCACAAATGAACACACCCATGTAACCAGCTCCCAAATCAGGAAATAAAACATTCCTAGCCCCTCAGAGCTCCCCATGTGACTCTGGAAAACTAAACACTCTCCTGGTCAGATTCATTTTTGCCAGTTTTGAACTTTATATAAATGGAATGATCCCTATTGATACTTGCATCCTAATCCCCAGAACTTTTAAATGTTACCTTGCATAGCAAAGGGGGCTTTGCAGATGTGATTGAGTTAAGGACCTTGAGATGGGGAAATTATGCTGGATTATTGGGTGGGCTCAATGTCATTACAGGATCTCTAAGAGCAGAAGAGGGAAGCAGAAAGGTCAGAGTGATGCAATATGAGAAAGATTCAACCTGCTATTGATGGCTTTGAAGTTGGAAGAAAGGGGACACAAGCCAAGGAATGTGTGTGGTCTTTAGGAGGTGCAAACAGCAAGGAAACTGATTCTTCCCTAGAGCTTCCAGAATGGAATACAGCCTTAGAGACACCTGTATTTCAGCCAGTGAGAGTCATGTTGGACTTTTTTTTTTTTTTAAGATTTTATTTATTTGACAGAGAGAGAGAGAGACAGCGAGAGAGGGAACACAAGCAGGGAGAGTGGGAGAAGGAGAAGCAGGTTTCCTTTCGAGTGGGGAGCCCAATGCAGGGCTTGATCCCAGGACCCTGGGATCATGACCTGAGCTGAAGGCAGATGCTTAACGACTGAGCCTCCCAGTCACCCCCCATGTTGGACTTCTAACCTACAAAACTGTCAGACAGTAAGTTTGTGTTGTTTCACATCACTAAATTTGGGGAAAATTGTTATAGAAACAATAGGAAACTAATAAAAGTATTTACTTTTTATGCCTGGCATCTCTCACTCAACATTTTATTTGTACTGTACAACTGTACAGTACAATTCCGTTGCATGCATATACCACATTTTATTCATCAACTATTGATGAACATTTGGGTTGTTTCCAGTTTGGGCTATTGTCAGCTGTGCGGCTATGAACATTCTTGTATATGTCTTTCATTAGCATATCTACATATTTCTGTTGCACATATAGGAAGAAAATGGCTGCATTATAGGGTATGCATATATGATGGATGCATATATGGTGGATGCTTTGATGCATTCCCTAGACTCCCTTTCAAAACAAGGATTTGTTCCCCAGCTGCTGGGAAGACTGCTGGTTGACAGTCCTCAGCTGCCCGTCCTAAAAAGAGAGGAGCTGAAAAGAGCTCCTTTGCCCAAGATCACACTGCTTGCCATTCACCACCTGCATCCATTCAATGACTTACGGACATGGAGAGGGGGATATAAAGGCCATCTCCCCACTGGCACTTGGAAAAGCTTTGAAGGATCTCTCCAGATTCAGAGCTGTCCAGAATCAGGGGAGGCTTTTGTGAAGGTCACATCTCAACAGATTCCTCCCTATGCAAACCCTGTTTCCTTCTCTTCCCCTATAAGCGTTGATGCTTCTAAAGAAGTTGAACACCTTGTCACATGTTTGTTGGGTCATTTGGTCATTTGGGAAGTGCCCGGTCAAGTCTTTTACCCACTTTTCTACTGGGCTGTCTTTCCTGTTGATTTGCAGATATTCTTTCTCTGTTCTGGATACAAGTCCTTTGTTGGATACATCTGCCACATATTTTCAGAGTTGGATATACTCGGGATGTCTCAGCAGTACCAGCTCAGGGTGAGTCCTAATAACAATCAGTTACGTGAATGCTCATGAATGCTTGAGTCTGATAACTCCTTTACGGAAAGAATGCTTAGAAGGTGAAATTGTGTATGGCTTTAACTGTTGTAACTGGATATAGCATATAGAAAGAGAGGGAAGGGGAGGGAAATAGGACCTTAAAGGGAAAGGTCCGGAACGCAGGTAACTCACCCTCAAACTTCGCACTCCTGGCCTGAGGTGTCCAGCCACAGATACTTAAACACTCAACTTCTAAAAGGTAATGATAACTAAACATTCATTCATTCAAAGGGTGTCCATGGAAAGTACCAATGGGCCAGCCTGTTCTAGGCACTGAGAAGCCGGCTGTGAACAAGAGAGACGCGATCTGTGCCTTCAGGAGCTCTAGAGGGAGAGAGGGACGACAGTAGGTAAACAAAATAAACAGCGGTAAACCGAAGGGGTCGGGCGTTAGAGGGAGGGTGACGTTGAACCAGCAACAGCCCCACCGGAGCACCAGAGAGATCCCACCCTCGGTCCCGCCTCTACTTTGCATACGTCTCCTGACTGGCCAGCGGCGGCCGGCCCCGCCTCTCGGAGCGGGCGGCTAGAGAAGCGCGGGGCGGACCCCGCCAAGATGCAGCGGCGGCTCCGGGTGTCGCCGGGCGGGCGGGGGGCAGCGCGGGCCGGAGCCGGGCAGGGGGCGCCCGCCGCGGCCCCCGCGCACTCCTAGCGCCCCAGACGTGCCGACGGACTCCGACCGTCCTTGCCGCCGTCCTGCCTGCCGTCTCCGCCCCTCCACCCTTTGTGCCGCCGCCACTCGGTGCCCCCGGCTCCGCGGGACCCCGGCCGGGCCGGACCGAGGCAGCGCGCCAGCCCCGCGTGGGCGCCGGGTCCGCGGCCGATGGCGAGGGGGCGCGGCGCGGGCGGGGGCGCTGCAGCCCGAGTCTGCGACGCGGGAGGCCCGGCCCGCCTCCGCCGCATTGTCCCGGGCCCCGCGCCCCGGCCCTGAGCCGCGCCGCCGCAGCGCCCGCCTGCCGCCCGCCGCCCGCGGGGCCATGCGGAGAGCCGCCGGGATGGAGGACTTCTCCACTGAGGAAGAGGAGCCCTGGTACGACCAGCAGGACCTGGAGCAGGGTGAGCGCCGGAGCGTGGGTGCGGCAGGAGAGCGGGGTGCGCCCGGCGACCCTGTCCGCTTCTCCATTGTTGAGCAGTATCACCCTCGGGAGGGCTGGGCCGGACCCGGAGCGGCGGACTCCGAGGGGTGTTACTCGGGAGAATGGGGACGTGGAGAGAGGGAACGCTGCCCGGGAAGACTTGGGCGGGACCGGTGGAGCGGAGCAGAAGTGGGGGGCAGCGGCCTTTCTCTTTCCCTGAACGACAGGGGAATACTTCACCCGGCTCGCCCACCCCATCTTGGAGGCAGGAACTGTCCAGGCGCCCCTGGTATTGTTGGGGGCCTGAGTACTGGCTGGAAGTCTTTGAAGGCCAGAAGGTGGCTCCTTGGGTATGTTTTGCTGAGAAGAATGTGTGTGTGTGTGTGTGTGTGTGTGTGTGTGTGTGTGTGTGTGTGTGTGTCCGCATCCGCGTATGTCTAGCGGAAAGTTATCCCATTCCAAATCCAGTGGCACCCTTCCCTGCCAGGATTCCTGAGCTCTGAGACTCCCAGAAAGTTTCCCCAACTCCCTTACCTTCTACCCAGGGAGGGGATAGGGGCTTGGGGACCCTCCTGGTCAAGAAGCAGCAAAAACTTGGACCTTCCTGAGGGGAAGGGGGCTCCCTGGCCCTTCCCCTCCCAGTCCTCTCTCAAATGACTCAGGGTTCGGAGGGAACCAAGTTTGGGAATTCTGAGCAATGCACCAGACTACAGCCTGAGTAGAGTGGGAGCCGCCTCCCCCACTCCCATCTGAAGGTAGAGAGGGTGGCTGGAAGGGGTCTAGAATCTGGTGATGAGGTGGCCAAGGTGACATCACTCCAGGCAGGGGGCGGAGCTGTGGGACAGGAAGGAGGAGGAGGCCTAAGAGGGTCAGGGCCAAGGTCTGCTGGAACAGCGTCAAATCCACCCTCTCTTCCCCCAAAGTGCCTCATTCTTGGATGGTTAGAGCTGGAGGGGCAAGGAAACATCCAGAAGTGACCACCGTCACCCAGCAAGCCAGGCGAGTGTGGACACCGGTCTGGTTCAGTGTGTACTAACACTCCTGCTCTGAGTTGCCATCCCCTGGGTCCCCAGATACCTAGCTTTGTCCTCCTGTGGGACATCTACCCAGATCCCGGAGCCTTTGTTTCCTGGCGGTGACCCACATCCCCACGTGGCAAGATCTGCTGGTAGATGAGACTGCCCTTGTACTCAGGAGTGTGGGGTAATCAGAGTTTCTGGGGGACCAGTGTGGGACTGGGGGTGCTGGGCTGAACTCTGCCGTAGTCTCTTCCCTGGAGTCTCCCCTCAGCCTCCCTGCGAGGAGGGTCCAGCACGGGCTGTGGCGACCCCCTCTCCCATCCTGGGCATCACCCCCCAAATTTTGCATCCTGGAAACACCTATCAGGCTGACAATTAAGTATCAGACACCATCCTGGGAGTTGGGATAGTCTCAGTCCTGGCCTTCTGGGTTGCACCTGGGCAGGTAGAGGTGGGCCTACGACTGAGTGTGGGTGTTAGGGTGCAGTGAGAGGGCTTCATGGAAGAGGCAGGCCGAGATGGAAAGGTTGAGCGCCTGGGAAGATGGCTTCCCGGGAGGCTGCTGCGGATACTGCTGCTGTCTCATTTCATTCCCGCACCCCTAACAAAGTCTCTGGCATGCTGCCCGGCCCAGATGTGGGAGGAAGGAGCCAGAGAGTAGGGGTGGGAGACGTGCTGCTTCCGGAGAGCGAGAGGTGTCGAGATGCGAGACGGGCTGGGCAGCCATGCTCTGGGACCTTGCTAGCCTTGGTCCTAGGGGCTAGCCTTGCTGATCTGCAGCAGCCAGCCTTGTCTCGAGGCCGCAGCAATAGCTAGGGCCCGGGAAGAAGGAGGGAAACCAAAAATGAGACAGCGTCCGAAGAAATTGGGAGTTTTTGACCTAAAAACAAATGTCTCCTCACCCTGGGTAAGGGCAGAAGGCCCTCTGTCTCTGCCTTGAGGGCGGAGGGCCTTCTGCTATGAGACTCATAAGGGTTTATGCAAAGGTCCCTCTGAGCTGGAGAGTGAATGGGGGCTGCCTGGGCATTCAAGGTGGAGGGAATGCTATGCCAAGGTACAGAGCAACGTGAGAAGACCACGCTAGAAAGTAGAGCCGTCCAGAGTGCCAGGGGTGGGCTCAGAGGGAGTCCCAGGCATGGCCACTGCAGCACCACCTCCTAGAGCCCAGCACAGAGAGCTGGATGATGGGGTGAAGTATGGGCCAAAGGCCAGCCACACTGGGGGTCGTGTGCCTGTGGCATCCCGCTTCCCTGTCCCCAACCCCCCCAAGCAAGGTCCTAGATCCTTGCCATGTTCCCTCCGCCCACTGACACAAGCTCCCATAAAAATAGAAAAAGCCATTGACCGTTAAGCACCAGCTCTCCCTTCTGCCTGCCTCCCTTCCCGACCTTGGACCAGGCATGGCGGGCCCTGTGGTACCTCCTTCCCGACTGAGAGAGGGATGCTGAGTCACAGATTTGAAGTCCTGGGTGCTTGACCTTGAGTCTCAGCCTTGGGCGAGAGCTCTGACACGACAAGGGGAGGGGAGGGACCGGACCCCAGTTGTGCGGACCCAGAGTTCCCGAGATCCGTGCCCTGGAGGTTGTAAGCAGGAACCCTGCAGCCTGGCCAGGTGGTAGATCGCCTCCTCCCACCTGCTTTATCTTTGTCCCTTCACGCCTGTGCCTGTTCCCTGTCCCTTTCCCACCTCTCTGCCCCACCCCAACCCCAACTGGTGGGGACGGTGGGGTTTCAGGGTTTCTCTTCACAGACATCCACCTGGCTCCCAATCATCCCCTCTCAGGCCTCTGGGGCAAAGCTCCTGGGGAGCACGTCGGCAGGCACAGAGGGCAAAACTGCTAAAGCCCACTACAGGAGCCCCCAGAAAACTCTGGGGTCCAAGCAGGGCAGGTGCCCATTTGGACTTGGTACCTCCCCCCCGACTTGGTCCAGTGGGACCATGAATCTGGCTGTGACGGGCTATTTATGACTCTGGCGTCTCCTTCCTGCTTAGCCAGCTCCCCCATGCTTCCACCCTGAGGCCTCCCCTACCCCTAGTCCAGGGGGAGCTGCCCCCTCCCCGGAGCCCAGAGCCATCACCAAGCCCTCTGCTAGCTGATGTACCTTCCCCAGCACTTGGCTCCAGCCAGGCCCCTGCCCTGCGGCTTCCAGACTTCTCCTGTGATCCTTCCTGGCAGCTCCGACTAGCTTAGCTTGCATTGTGATCCAGTTTCCCCGAGGTCTCTGAGATTCTCCACCCACCCCCCCAAACAACTTCTGTTGTGTTCCTCCCCCCCCCCGAGCCACTGGGCGGCCTGGTTACATTCACGGCCTTCGCAGGGCAAGCTTCTGTGTCCCCGGGGTTATAGTGACTGGCAGCTGCCCCAGCCCAGCGGTAGAAATATGCACACAGCTCAGGTGCTCACCTGGCAAGAAGAGCTCAAAATGCAACCGTTCGTGGCTTCGGAACCTGAGGTCTTGGACTCTAGGTGAAGCTGCAGGAACTCCAAGCAGGCCACCCCTGGAGCCTCCTGTCCCCCAACACCAGCATCAGTAGCAATGGCCTCTTCACAGGTCACCGGCCAGTGAAAACCCCAACGGGTGTGGCCCTCTGTTCTTTTTCACAGCTACCTGAGTTATTCGGTACTGTTTGGGGATGAGCCAAATGTTCACCATCGAAGTTCAGAAG
Source organism: Procyon lotor (assembly GCA_028646535.1). Classification (NCBI taxonomy): domain Eukaryota; kingdom Metazoa; phylum Chordata; class Mammalia; order Carnivora; family Procyonidae; genus Procyon; species Procyon lotor. The sequence goes on from CM053619.1 coordinate 42,786,438, forward strand.
GTAGACAGATGGCGTGGCTCCCTCATCACGAAGCAGGGGTGCTCTTGCTGGACTCCCGAATTTCCACCAAGCACTCAACATAACATAGGGCTGTGGTTCTACGATGCTCACATCAAACCTGACACTTGGTAGACAGACACCTCCAGATGCCTTCACACTTTGTAGACATTTTCCCAACTTAGAGTTAATAAATCCATATGGCAAGTTCGTTGCTCAGAGCTGAAGGTTCTCATCTGGGATCTAAATTTTTTTTTTTTTTTAAGATTTTATTTATTTGAGAGAGAGAGAGAATGAGGAGAAGAGCAGGGTCGGGGGAAAGGGACAGGCAGACTCCATGCTGAGCTCTGAGCCCAATGCGGGGCTCAATCTGACCTGAGCTGAACCAGCCACCCAGGTGCCCCTGATTATTTTTTTAGTGGCCGAGGTAGCTGTTTAGGAAAGCAGCTTTTGTTTTCCCAGGCCAGGTTACTGCAGCCTTTCTCAGGGATAGCAGCTTTGCACTCCTCCACGAAACTCCTCCGGGTGACATCTGGGCACAGGGCCCCGCTCCTGGCTGAGGCCCAGCCTGGGGACTCCACTCTGGCTGTTTCAAAACCTTACCTTTATGTGTGTGGGACCAGAATCCAGGCTTGTTCCCAACAAGCAGTTGCGCCTTTTGGCCAGGCCCTCTGGGTTCCATAAGGTGATGTCAGTCCGACCCCCAGCCCGGCTGAAAAAAGCCCAAGGCTCTGCTCTCCTAGGCCCACTGGGAGTCACTGCTCTCCTGGGCTCTTCTGAGAAGAGAAGCCCCCTCCCCAGACCTGCCCGGTGCCCAGCAAGGGGCTCAGCTGAAACAACTGTATCGATGGACCTCGATAGGGGAGCTCTAGAGACCCTCCATCCTCTGGGGAGTCTAGACAGATCACTGTCTGAACAGGGAAAACATTAAAGACTCGAATCCCTGGACCACATCACATCGGCCCCTGCAGAGTTGCCTTTAAGCATCTTGATCTGGATTTATACCATCAGCCTAGATCGAGGGCTGTTTTAAGAAACAATCTCACAATGGGAAAAAGACCCAAGCTTTCCCGGACAGCACTTTGGCGGAATGAATCAAATAGGCCCATTCTTTGTTCTGATGATTCTGTTTCTGGGAAAGGATCTTCAGGATATAGGCAGTAATTTGCGTCAAGATCTTTGTATTATGAATTTTTGTACAGTTTCTTTTTTTGTTTGTTTTTTGTTTTTAGATTTTACTTACTTATTTGAGAGAGA
>CM053619.1:42794742-42813536 GCA_028646535.1 Procyon lotor
TCATCCCCTCGCGGCAGCTAGCTTCTGCCGTCTGCTGATTTTGTGCCAGGCAGCGTCAACCCTGGGAGGGTCTGCTCTACTGATGGAGATTCTGAGGCTTTGGGGGTAAGTTAGTAATTCAGAGTCGCATAGAAACATTCAAACCCCGAACGGACCCGTCCCACTCCGCAATACTGCACATTCCTATCTCGGTAACGTTTGGTTTTAAGAGCGGTCGGACCCAAGGCACTCCAGAAAAGAAGAAAAATCCTATGGGTCCCCGACATGGTAGTGGCCCCCCAACTCACAGGCCAGAGAGAAGGGCTGGTGCCTACAAGCTCTTCAGCTGCCAGGAATGGCTTGGTGATGCTTTGTCTTGTCTTCCCTGTTTTCTTCTTGCCTTCTCGAAGCCCCCTCTCAGCCCGTGGAGGACCAAGGAGGGCAAGGAAAGTGCCACCTTTTGAAGGGAACAGGTGGCACTTCTCAGGCCTGTTTCTTCCAGAAGGGCCTCTATTCTGGATGGTTCACAACAGCAGCAGGTGAGAGGAGCTTGCCAGCTGCTCTTCTCTCCACCCCGAGGTAGCTTGTCTCACTCTCTCCTCCACCCCCCTCCTCTTCCAGAATCCAGGCCACCAGATGGCCCGAGCAGGCTGTGTTTATTGGAGGCCATGGAAACCCACAGCTCCTTTTTTCTATCACTCTGGGTCAGGAGCAGGGCTGGAACCCAGCCTTAGAGCAGTGATGCCATGAAACGGTGCTGACTTTATTATTCATAATCCCTGAGTGAGTCCCTGGCTTTGCTCCCTGGAGCAGCTTATTTCAGTCACCATAGAGATGCCTCAGTTCCCTCTGAGGTCTTGGGACTAAGACAGGGAGGGACCCAGGAGATTCCCTTTCTAGCCTAGGTCCCAAAAGGTGAATGTCTATCGCCACTCCCTTCCTAGTTTGCGTTTACAAAGCCAGTGTCTGGAATTAGTTTATTCCTTCTTCATTTTTTTTTTAAGATTATTTATTTATTTACTTGACAGAGAGAGAGATCACAAGTAGGCAGAGAGGCAGGTAGAGAGAGTGGGGGGGAAGCAGGCTCCCTGCTGAGCAGAGAGCTCGATGCGGGGCTCCATCCCAGGACCCTGAGACCATGACCTGAGCCAAAGGCAGAGGCTTTAACCCACTGAGCCACCCAGGCGCCCCTGGTTTATTCCTTCTTAAAGAATATGTGTGTAGCAATGAGAATAAAATGGTAAAGCCTCGATTTGATGACAGTCTCCTGTTTCAAACAGCCAGCATCCCTAGGGACATATTTTTCTAGGTAATTGTGCTTTTACTAAAAATAGAACTCTTCATTACAAAACAATCACTAGGATGACTAAATCACTAATCACATATTGAGTTGTTTCCATTAACCACATTGCCTCTCAACAAAGGAACTTAGCACTTAGCTCTCTCCAAACACTCCTTGCTCTACTTTGAACCTTTCTCAGAGTTAGAACTTCTGTTTTGAGGTTCACATCTTAAGAACCTAGAAAAGAGGGGCACCTGGGTGGCTCAGTGGGTTAAAGCCTCTGCCTTCGGCTCAGGTCATGATCTCAGGGTCTTGGGATCGAGCCCCGCATCGGGCTCTCTGCTCAGCGGGGAGCCTGCTTCCCTCTCTGCCTGCCTCTCTGCCTACTTGTGATCTCTCTCCCTCTGTCAAATAAATAAATGAAATCTTAAAAAAAAAAAAAAAAAGAACCTAGAAAAGGGCTCTGCTTAGCCTGTCTGTGGCTGCCTGAATCTCTGCCCTTTTCCCCAACATTCCTTTATCTCCTGGCTGGGAGAAACCCTCATCATGCTCCACAGAGCTGTTTCTTCTGCAAAGGGGTGTGGGTCCACTTTCAAAAACACGCCTTTCTCCACCTGCCTGCTTCTCCTCCCATCTGGTATTTGTCTAGTGGAGACTTCACACACCCGCTCAGCCAGGATTTGCTTAGACTGCCTTGTGAATGAACCCGAAGTTACTAAAACTCAGCTCTAGCAGAATTCACCTTCCAAAAGTACTGCCAAATAACGCATAAATATCGAGTATCTGTGATTTGACAGGTTCTGGGTGCTGAGGACCCAGCAGTGAGCCAGTGCCCCCCCTCCCCCAGCCTCCCCACCGGAGCTTACTATATTCTGAATGGAGACAGGCAATAAACTAGACAAGTAAGATTGAGCGACGTGAAAGAAAAAGAGAAGATAAAGTAGAGTAGAGTCAGAGTACAGGGGATGCAGACGAACCAGGCCAGGCAGGGCAGGCCGCATTGATGGACTGTGTGAAACCTGGAGGGGAGAGCGGACCGGGAGGTGGGCACAACCCCTGAAAAGGAGAGAAGCGGTGTTTCTGGGGGACATGGATTCCGGGGGTTCTTTTCACCAGGAGGCTCCCTTGAGAGCTCGCTGTCTGGCCAGCAGCGGACCTCAGCGCTCCAATCTGAACCGCCCCCCGCGGCGGCCAGCCGAAGGGGACCGTCTCGCAGGTGCCAGGGAGAGCGACCCGGGAGCTCAGCTCGCTGCCTCCCAGCGAGCACTAAAAGCCGCGTGGAACTAAAGTCCCGAGGGAAACAGGAGCCGGCGGGCCGCGGAAGGAAGCACCCACCGGAAGCGGCCCCGAGAGCCGAACATGGCGGCCACCCGGTGCCTGCGCTGGAGCCTGAGACAAGCCGGGGCCTGGCTGCTCCCGCCGCCCGCGCGCTGTCCCCAGCGGGCTCTGCACAAGCAAGCAGATGGCACCGAGTTCCGGAGCATCTACAGCCTGGACAAGCTCTACCCGGATTCCCGGGGCTCGGACACCGCCTGGAGGGTCCCGGTGAGCGGGGAGGGCTGGACGGAAGGGGCGTTTCCCTGTCGCTGCTGGGGGACGTCGGGAAGCCCGGGCAGCATTGGCCCGGCGGGAGCAAATCGGAGCTGCGGGCACAACGAGGCCGTGGGCGCGGGAGGGAACTTTGCGGCCGGAGCGAGCAGGGATGGGACCGCGGGGCGAGACCTGTGCCCCGGAGGCCTGGCGCGTGCGGGCGTGGCGAGAGCAGGCTGAGTGTTTCTTACAGGACCACCAGCTTTTCCGCGTCCGTTCCCCGGCCTCCTGGCCCACGCGTGGGCATTTCCCCTCCAGAGCGGACAGTAGAACCCAAAGGCTGCCAGACTGTTTGGAACCTTTTGGGAAATTACACTGCCCATAGCTTCTAGGAACTGCTGCGCGCCTGAGGAAACAGGGCCGCTCTTCAGGATGCATTGATTACCAGCCTGCTCCGTACAGGCTCTTTAACAGGCCCCGTTCGGGAGAGATAGGACCTAGCCAATTCTATTGCGTTTCCTCCTACAGGACTGAAAGAGAACATTCATTTATTCACTCACCCATTCAACAAACTTCAGTTGAAAGCATGGACATAGGGAAGTTAAAAAAAAAAAAAAAAAAAGATTATCTGAATGTTTGTGGAGCTTATCTTCTAATGGAGGGAGATAAGCAACAAATAAAAAAAATATAGAGTATGTGAGATGGTCATGAGTACTTTTGGGAAGATAAGGCCTAGAAGGAAAGAGTGCTAAGGGAGGGGGAAGGGCTGCAGTTTTAAGCAGGATGGTCTAGGAAGGCCTCTGGGAAGTTGACATCTGATTAAGGACCTAGAAGAAGCAAGGCAGTGAGCCATGGGAGTAGTAGGGAGATGAACATCTCTGCAGAGATGAACGATCCTGGGACCACCTCAAAGCGATAGCATGCTCACCTTGTTGGAGGATCAGCAAGCAGGCCAGTGTGGCTGAGCAGGGGAGTCAGAGAAGATGAAGCTAAAGGGGAAAGGGATGGGGTGGTGGGCGGCATGTTTACAGGGTTAATAGGCCTTTAGCTTTACTCCAAATGCCATGGAATGTACTGGGGATTTGAGGCAGAGAAGTGGAAGGATTCAGCTTAGTTTTACAGGAATCATTCTTGGGGTGCCTGGCTGGCTCAGTTGGCGGAGCATGCAACTTGGTGTTATGAGTTCAAGCCCTATGTTGGGTGTAGAGATTACTTAAAAATAAAATCTTTAGGGGCACCTGGGTGGCTCAGTGGGTTAATCTCTGCCTTCAGCTCAGGTCATGATCTAAGGGTCCTGGGATCAAGCCCCGCATCAGGCTCTCTGCTCAGCAGGCAGCCTCCTTCCCCCCTCTCTCCCTGCCTCTCTGCCTACCTATGATCTCTCTCTCTGTCAAATAAATAAATAAAATCTTGAAAAAAAATTTAAAAATAAAATCTTTAGGGGAGCCTGGGTGGCTCATTTGGTTAAGTGTCTGCCATCACTCAGGTCATGATCATAGGGTCCTGGTATCAAGCCCTGCGTCGGGCTCCGTGCTCAGCAGGAAGCCTGCTTCTCCCTCTCCCACTCCCCCTTTTCGTGTTCTCTCTCTTGCTGTGTCTCTCTCTGTCAAATAAATAAATAAAATCTTTAAAAAAAAATAAAAGTTGCAAAGAGCAAGTGAGGGAGCGTGGGAAAAGCATAGAGAAGTAAGAAGGAAGCTGGCAAGGACAGCTCAGGAGGAGGGAGGACAGCTCCAAGGAGGGTGGGGCCAGGAGTCCTTAGTGCTAGAGGGAGTGCATGGCGGTGAGGATTGCACTCCCGAATCATTCTAAGATGAAAAGGGATGAAGGCAGCCAGACGGGGGAGAGGTGAGGATACCATGAGTTTGGCCAGAAGAGCCTCAGAGGGGGTCATGTCTGCACCGGGCCCTCGAACAAGGTGCTCAGGCTCAAGGACATCACTACCAAGAAACAGAGTACGGGAGAGGCACAGAGATGAGAGGTCCTAGAGTGAGTAGTTCTGTCTGACATCAGCCCTCAAGGCACATGGCCTTGCATGTGAGGCCCCGTGGCCCAGGAAGGAACAAGGTGGCCCACCAGGTTTGTTATTCTCAGTTAGCAGAGGATGTTCCTTTTGGAGTCTCCCTGAGGCCCATGTACTGCGGATCTTGGCCTCCCTCCAAGGAGCTGGGCCCCGGATGGTGCGGGACTCTAGCTAAGGCTGCAGACATCAGTTCAGAGTTCCTGGAAGAGTGTTTCCGAGGCGGCACCTCGGGAGCCCGAGAAAGCTTTCTCTGTCATCCTGAGATGATTTTGCGGGGGACCCAAAAATAGTTGTATTACATCTGCAGTGTGGCTTTCCATCCTTTCTGCGATTGCCCTGGACCAGTTCAGAGTCACAGCAGGTGACGTTCATTTGACACCGTGTATGTTACATTACAGGAGGAAGCACAGCAGGCCAGTAATGACATTCCTTTAGGTGAGTAATTGTGTTTTATTAAAAAATCAGTCACTCCCCCCTCCGCCCAAACATTCCTTTCAGACCTCTCCAGCCTCACAAAAATACAGAAACTGTCTTTGGTGTGCAAAAGCGGAGTCCTCTTGGCACTGTTTAGAACGGCCACAAAATAGTGACACAGCCGCTCCAGACCACTGCGCGGCGTGCAAGACGAGTGAGGGCTCTTGGTGATCTTGGGACACGGACCAGTCCCAATAGTAGACGAGTGGATGGCTATTTGGAAAAAATTAAGCTGCAGAAGAATGTATATAGTAAGCTACAATCTATTCATCAGAAACATATTTCTATGCATATACATAAATCTGAAAGGATGTACAAGAAATCGGATACAAGGACTGGCGTGGGAAGTCGAGAAGAAAGGACATACTTGGCGCGCCTGGGTGACTCAGTGGGTTAAAGCCTCTGCCTTCAGCTCAGGTCACAGTCTCAGTGTCCTAGGATGGAGCCCTACGTCAGGCTCTCTGCTCAGCAGGGAGCCTGCTTCCCCGCTCTCTCTGCCTGCCTCTCTGTCTACGTGTGATCTCTCTCTCTGTCAAATAAATAAAGAAAATATTAAAAAAAAAAAAAGAAAAAGGACATACTTGGTGGCTGGGGAGCAGGAGTGGGGACTTCTCCCTATAAACTGCGTAACTTTTTTTTTTTTAAGATTTATTTATTTATTTGTCAGAGACAGAGCAAGAGGGCACAAGCAGTGGGGAGCAGCAGGCAGAGGGATCAGCGTCCTGGGATTGAGTCCCGCAACGGGCTCCTTGTTTGGCGGGGAGCATGCTTCTCCCTCTGCCTTAAAAAAAAACCAAGGGCGCCTGGGTGGCTCAGTTGGTTAAGCGACTGCCTTCGGCTCAGGTCATGATCCTGGTCGAGTCCCACATCGGGCTCCCAGCTCCACGGGGAGTCTGCTTCTCTCTCTCCCACTCATCCTCTCACTCTATCTCTCTCTCTCAAATAAAATACTAAAACTTCAAAAAAAAAAAAAGTGAGAGGGGGGAGGGGAGGGAAGGAGGTCTGTCAGAAGCAGTCCTGAGATGGGCCACCGCTGCCTTGGGGCCAGCTCTTTGCCACCCGTGTCTCTCGCGGCTGGCTCATCCAGTCTTCTGGAATTTTCCCACGACCGTGCCTTCTCTGGACGAGGACTCAGACACTGCCTTTCACGAATTATAGAAATAGAAGGCAGAAACCTCATTTTATATTTTATAGACAAACCAACCTGAGGCCCAGAGAAGCAGAGGGACTTTGCCAAGATCACAGTCGGTCAGCGGCTGTGCCGGCTTGAGAAGCAAGGCTCCAGGCTCCAGTGCTAGTGCGCTTCCATCCAGTGGGTGTTCTGAAACCCTGACTGACCGGGCACTGGGCAAACACAGTGAACGTCTGTCCTCCTGGAGCTTCCAGTCTGCGGGGATTCCACATCCACCGCATTTTGAAATACGACATCAGACTCAGTTTGTCCCTTAGTTCGAGCTTTTGAAAGAGTCTTCGCTTTAAAATGAGCAAACGGGCGCCTGGATGGCTCAGTGGGTTAAAGCCGCTGCCTTCGGCTCAGGTCATGATCTCAGGGTCCTGGGATCAAGCTCCGCATCGGGCTCTCCGCATCGGCAGGGAGCCTGCTTCCCCCACTCTCTCTGCCTGCCTCTCTGCCTACTTGTGATCTCTCTCTCTCTCCCCCGTCAAATAAATAAATAAATAATCTTAAAAAAAAAAAAATAAAACGAACAAACAAATAGCAAAAAGCTAGCCCAGCCAGATCCAGTGAAAGGGACTGGAACAGAAGCAAACGACCCAGGTCATAATTTTATACCCTCTGCAAATAACCTCTGACTTTACTGCCCTGAATGTTACATTAGTAAATAGAGAAGTCTTTGAAAGAGAAGTGTAATAGGGATAGTTATATTGAATAAATGAACAGTTTGTGCATGTTGGCATGCGATAATCTCCCTCTCTCTCTCTCTCTTTTTTTTTTTTTTTTTTTGGTGTGTGTTCTGTCTTATAGATCGTTTGACGATATCTTATTGTCGGAGTAGTGGTCCTGGGGGCCAGAATGTTAACAAAGGTAAAGGCACCTTGTTTTTTTCACTTTAAAACTCGGCTGGGGATGTACTTTAGGAGTTCTGTTTACATTCCTATGGAATAAAGGCTTTTTTTTTTTTTTTTTTTAGCAGAAGCTTAAATACCACCAGTTTATAATAATCCTCTTTATTCTTTTGAATGTGGTCTGATCCTTAGACTCTCAGCTTCGGGTTGCTAGGACTAGGGCTGGCTTCTGAGCCAAAACAAAGGGAAATCACAGTACAAGTTGGCAGCCGGCTCTGAGAACAGGTTTCCTTCATGGAACCCATCCCCCCATTCTTTTCAGACCCCATTAAACTGTAAGAGAGGCACCGAGCATATAGCTCCTGGAAGTTAATTTTTGTCCAGCAGTGCCTCACTAACTTTGCAGGCTCATCCCCTCACCAACTTTGTATTCCCAAGTCGCACAGGGCAGAAACGTCCCTGGCTGGATGTCTTGCCTCCCTGTTTCAGGATCGTCACCAGCCACCGGGTGCTGAGCCAACTTGAGAGTCTCAGTGACCCTTGCTGTCTCATCCCTTTATTTACAGTGAACTCCAAGGCTGAAGTCAGGTTCCATTTGGCAACCGCTGAGTGGATCGCAGAGCCCGTGCGGCAGAGGATCGCCATCACGGTAACCGCCGGCTCCTTTTCCCGTAATTCCTCAGTCGCTCTTAAACCTTTACTCTGGGGGCACCTGGGTGCCTCAGTTGGTTAAGTGTCTGCCTTCGGCTTGGGCCATGATCCCAGAGTCCTGGGATCAAGCCCCATATCGGGCTCCCTGCTCAGTGGGGAGTCTGCTTCTCTCTCTCCCTCGCCTGCGGCTCTGCCTTGTCCTGTGCTCTTTCAGTCTCTCTGTCAAATAAAATCTTAAAACAAAACCAAAAAAACTCCGTAGAACTCAGGTTTTCCCTTTGTTCTCTGCAGCATAAAAATAAGATCAACAAGTCAGGAGAGTTGATACTCACCTCTGAATGTAGCCGCTACCAGTTCCGAAATCTGGCGGATTGCCTTCAGAAAATTCGAGACATGATTGCTGAGGCCAGCCAGACCACGAAGGAGCCATCCAAAGAAGATGCTGTACTACACAGGATCAGGTCCCAGGAAGGGCCCCCAGGCTCCTCTCAGCCGAGTCGTGGGGGTGGGGGTGGCTGCCCGGGAAGACAGGAGGCAGGGGGGTCCACGACTTCCCAGCAGAAGGTGGGGAAGCTTCTGGTGTGAGAGAGACCTCTGACCTGAGGGCCCCCGCACTGAGCTGCAGCAACTCTCGCCACTGAATTGGGCATCTGGGCCTAACGGCGGTCTTTCTGTTTTCAGAATAGAAAACATGAATCGGGAAAGGCTGAGAAAAAAGCGAATACATTCTGCCATAAAAACAGGCAGGAGAGTGGACATGGACTGAAATCCTCCTCCAGAGCCAGCACGGCCCTCCTCCGGGGGTCCAGGCTGCTGCAGCCAAGAGCACGAACACCGTCAAGAGATCCCTCGTTAATGGTTCTTAACACCTGTGTTCCCATTGGTGCCGCCTCGAGAACGTTCGTCGGGAGGAGGGTTGCAGGCCCTGGTTGCAGAGGGCTTCAGAGGCGATCACATGTCGTCAGACCTTAATTATTCATGTAATGCATGAGCTGCAATAAAAACTCTGCAAGAAATGCAGTGGGCTTCGCCTCGTTCAGAACACTTCAAGGACAGAATCCCGACCTTTTCTGTCAGTTGAAATCTGCCTCACAGCTGTGGACCGGCAGTAGTCAGCCAGGGGGAAAGAGGGCTTAGGGGCACCTGGGTGGCTCAGTGGGTTAAAGCCTCTGCCTTTGGGTCAGGTCATGATCTCAGGGTCCTGGGATCGAGCCCCGCATCGGGCTCTCCGCTCAGCGGGGAGCCTGCTTCCCCCTCTCTCTCTGCCTGCCTCTCTGCCTGCTTGTGATCTCTCTCTCTCTCTCTCTGTCAAATAAATAAATAAAATCTTGAAAAAAAAAGAAAGAAAGAGGGCCGAGCTGCGGTGTCTCACCTCGGGGTGGGAGGGCCACGACAGGTGAGCTGGCCTCTGAGCGGGGCCTTGCAGAGGGAATAGAATTTTAGTGAGCAGTGGTGGGGGAGGGACATGCCAGCTGGAGAGAACAGTATGAATAAGGGAAACCAAAGAAAAGGCTGGTGTGGAGAAGCCAAGGCAGCCATCTGAATGGTGGATTCGTGCCAGGGGATTGTGGGAGGTGATTCTGGAAAGGGAGACAGAAGCTCAATGTGGAGACTCAAATCCAAGTTCAAGAGTTGAGATTTTAAGAAATGTAGGTGACAGCGAGGGGCGCCTGGGTGGCTGTCGGTTAAGCATCTCACTCTTGGTTTGGGCTCAGGTCAAGCTCTCAGGGTCCTGCACTCAGTGGGGACACCCCCTTCCCACCCGGCTCATGCACACACACTCTCTCAAATAAAATCTTTAAAAAAAAATGTAGGTGACGGAACTGCTGAGGTTCTCAGGTGGGAAGGAGTACCACGTGTTAGGTGCAGTCGCATGCCGTGGGGTTTTAGAGGCAGGGAAAGAGTGAGTTGGAACTGAAAATAGGTTTTTGCAATCCTCTGGGAACGGGAAGGGCCCAGCCCAGCGTCACTATAGCAGATTACTCTGGCGTGTACGAACTTTTTAGAACGTTCTCTATAATTTTGATCTAGTTCACTCGTTCAGCAACTATTGCTTTGTGATGCTCTAAATGCCAGATAATTAGCCGTAGTAGTAGACACACTCCATGTGAGCAGGGCCCTCCTCGTGCGTGTAAGTGTAAACAAAGGGACAAAAAGTCATTGCTAGGGGTGCCTGGCTGGCTCAGTCATTAAGCATCTGCCTTGGCTCAGGTCATGATCCCAGGGCTCCCTACTCAGTGGGAGGCCTGCTGCTCCCTCTCCTACTCCCCCTACTTGTGTTCCCTCTCTCGCTGTCTCTCTCTCTGTCAAATAAATAAAATCTTAAAAAAAAAAAAGTCATTGCTAAATGACTAACAAGAGTCCCCTCAAGAGACTCAGAGCCCAGCAGGGGGTGAAGCTCGTAAGCAAGGTGGTGCAACATTGGTTCGTTTATTCGTTAACTCAACAAATAGTGAAAGCCAGGCACTGGGCGATGTCCCAGGAACTCAGCAATGAACAAAAATGTCCTTTCTTCCAGAGAATTTACATTCGATCAGGTGATGATAAAAGCCGAGAAGAAAAAATGAATTCCTGTTATGGTCACACCCCCTAAAATGTGGTAAATATCAGGTGTAAATCGGTTCTGGGAACCAGAGAAGCAACTAGTTCCAGCTTGAGGGTCAGAGCAGATAAACTGGGTCTAAGTTCTTTTTTTTTTTTTTAAGATTTTATATATTTGACAGAAACACAGAGAGAGAGGGAACACAAGCAGAGGGAATGGCAGCGGGAAAAGCAGGCTTCCTGCCGAGCAAGGAGCCTGATGCGGTTTTCGATCCCAAGACCCTGGGATCATGACCTGGGCCGAAGGCAGACGCTTAACGACTGAGCCACCCAGGCGCCCCTGGGTCGAAGTTCTTAACAGAGGGGGAGAGGGGAGGGGCTGGCCATGTAGCAAGGTAAGAGCTTAAAATGTGACAGCTAGGACATTTAGACTCTACCCCGGCAGAGGCTGTCGGGGGAAGATTAACCTGTGAAGGAACAAGGAGAGTGCAGAGAGATGAGCACGGGCGGGCTCATCTCCAGGGTCCTTCAGTCCTACAGGACTGACCCCTGTAGGCGGCAGGGACCCTCCTCCTGGGACTAGGGCAGTGGCAACAAGAATGGAGAGCCAATAGCAGTGCAAGAGGATGAGGGAGACAGAAAACGGGCCCCGGTGGAGCGGGACCAGGTGTGTGCGCCACACGGGGGGTGCTGCGTGGAGACAGCGAAGGCACCCGGGAGCAGCCTTGGGAGGACGGTGGGAGAGGATGGTTTTGCCGGTGAGGAGCTGACCTGTGGGGTCTGAGGAGGAGCACCCCAGCAGTGATGCCCAGGAGAAGGAGTGGAGTCCTGGGGCTGGAGTGAGGTTGCGGTTGGAGGAGGCAGGACGGAGGACACAGGCAGAGTCTTGGGATTGGGTAGGAGCCGCTAAGGACGAGGCAGAGCAGAACCTGGGGACTTGCTGGGTTAGATGGCAGCAGTGGGAAAACCAGAAAAGGCATCCCCGTCGGCTGCCCCTGGAGCAAAGTGATGGACCTGAGAGGCACACAAAGACCTTAGTGGCACAGGAAGGGACCTGGAAAGGCATTCGGGACACACAGGAGGGGATGAAAAGGTAAAGAGAAATAACAGGTTCGGGGACAGGGAACAGAGCACAGGAGCAGGACCCATCCTTTAAAAATGCTGGGTGCTGGGCTGCCTGGCTGGCTCAGGGGGTAGAGCATGTGACTCTAGATCTCAGGATCCTCATTTCAGGCCCCATTATGGCAGAGGAGCCTACTAATTAATAAAGCAATTACTTTTAAGAGGCGGAGGGCAAAAGAATGAGCACAGGTGAAACGTTTAGTAGCTCAAAGCAAGGCAAAACTGCTTTCCAGGGAGTATTTAGTTGGAGGGGGAGGAGACACAAGGGAGCCTCCTGGGATTCGGGAAGGGTCCTGCACATCTCCACTTGGCCACAGGAATGTCACAGGTCAAGGAACAGACTGCTTAAAGGCGAGCCACGTGGCTCCAAACTCTTGCTTCCTGCTGAGGTCAGGGAGGAAGGAGATGGGTTTCGGCGAATTTCCACATGTCCCAGAGAGAAAAACAAAGCAGAATGTGTCCAAGCTCCCGGGGCGCTGGATGCCGGGAGATGGAGGAGGCAAATTCTCGAGGCAGGCACACGGGGGATAAGAGCTGCCTTCTGCTGAAGCGTCTGCGGGAACATCTTTCAGATATGCATGGATTTTAACAGTGGATTCTAAACGCGGGTAACGTTTAAAAATGAACTCATTCTTTATTTGTATTACTTTTTGTAAACAGGTTTAAAAGAACAAAATATTAGGCTGAAGTATCTATTTGGTTTTATATATATTTGTTTTATAGATGATGTGCACTTGTGATTGGAAAGGTTTGTCCTGGTCGAGCGCTGTGGGGCGATGGTGAAGATCCTCGGTGCTTGGGTTCGTTCTCGTGACTTTTCCTAACGTTCCAGGACTTTCCGCCAGTTCTGCACCGGGGGGCACAAGGGCTGGGTGCGGCGTCAGCTCACCCGGGAGTCTGACAGCCCGTGCCCCACCGCAGCCGGCCAAGACTAGGGGGCCAGAAGGCGCCTCCCCGACTCGCAGGCCCCAGTGGCCTAATGGATAAGGCACTGGCCTCCTAAGCCAGGGATTGTGGGTTCGAGTCCCACCTGGGGTAAGAATGCCTTTTTGACTCTCTCCGCGCCTCACGCATCCGTGACGAAACAGGACCAAAAAGCCCAAAGAAACCACACCGCAACTTTTGTACAGCCCACAGGCCGGGACTACGCAGCCGGGCTCGTCCCGGAGGCCTAAGCGGACCCCGAAAGGCCCGGAGTGAGGAATACAGCCCGCAAGGACCCCAAGACTCCGGGCAAACCCGAGACCCTGGTAAACCGCGCGGCAGGGGCAGGCGGGCCGGGATCCGGTGTCCTGGGGGTAGCGTCAGGGTCGAGACACATGGAGCCCCCGGGACCCGGGTCGTCATGGCAGAAGAAGGAGTACACGGAGGCCCGCGCGTTCCCGGCACCAAAAGTTGCGGTGGGTAGAACCACCCGCACCACCCCAGGTGGGACTCGAACCCACAATCCCTGGCTTAGGAGGCCAGTGCCTTATCCATTAGGCCACTGGGGCACGACAACACGCAGTGCCCACGTGGTCCATGGTAACGCGCAGCCGCACGCTCGCCGCCCTCCTGCGGTGCCGCCACTCGGGCGGCCAGACCGCGCGACCCGGAATCCGGGCGGCCTCCCGCCAGCTGCCCGAAAAGCTAGAGTCCAAGGCGAGGCGACGAGCTCCTGCCCCGCGGGGACCACAGGGCGCTGGCGGCGCGCAGGTGCACGGAGAGGAGAGGGCTTCCCGGAAGGCGAGTGCCGAGCGACCTGGGGGGCCCCGGAGGGGACGAGGAGGGAGGCAGAACCCGCAGACGAGGCCGAGCGGGGCTGCTTTGGCCCGCGTCACCGAAGGGATTCGCCCCTCACCCAAAAAGAGGCCGCCCACGAAGGGACTCGAACCCTTAGTCTTCTGATCCGAAGTCAGACGCCTTATCCGTTAGGCCACGCGGCCGCAACGTCCGGCGTTTCTTAGTGCGCAGGCCAGGTGTAGACCCCTCGCTGGTGGCAGCGCCGGCGACGCGGGCGGGAGAGGACCGCGCGCGCCAGCCCCCAAGGTGCGTCACAGGAGTACCAGAGGCCGAGCCACGGTGCGGTCCCTGCGGCAGCGTCAATGCTAGTGTAGCCGGAGGTCGCTAATAGGTATCCCGGAACTGCTACCTACGTAGGGGACCGCGTGGCCTAATGGATAAGGCGTCTGACTTCGGATCAGAAGATTGAGGGTTCGAGTCCCTTCGTGGTCGATATGTTTTAATCTTGAAGAAATACTAGCACAACCTCTACAACTACTGAGTCCCAGTCTTTACCCTTGTTTTAGACACAGTCGGGCCTCCGTACCCACTCTTGACTGCAGCCCCCTCCGTACCCACTCCTGACTGCAGCCCCCGTCACCTAAGGCTGACTGTGTGGACGCCCGTCCAATCGAATTTTGCACCTGGGAGCTTCCGGAACTGATGTCATTACGCAGGCATACGGCGTCACAATTCAAGAGGCATGTGATCGGGCGCCGCTTGCGTGAAGCCCCAGTGGCCTAATGGATAAGGCACTGGCCTCCTAAGCCAGGGATTGTGGGTTCGAGTCCCATCTGGGGTGAGACAGTTTAATTGTGGAAGTACTCTTTTTTTTTTTTTTGTATCACCTATATAAGGTAAAAACAAATGCTGAACAGGGAAATTTTCTCTTCTTAAAAGCATTCTTGTGTGTGTGCTTTCTTGTTTTTTTTTGTTTTTTTTTTTAAAGATTTTATTTATTTATTTGACACAGAGAGAGAGAGACCACAAGTAGGCAGAGAGAGAGGGGAAAGCAGGCTCCCCGCTGAGCGGAGAGCCCCATGTGGGGCTCGATCCCAGGACACTGAGATCATGACCTGAGCTGAAGGCAGAGGCTTTAACCTACTGAGCCACCCAGGCGCCCCGCTTTCTTGTTTTTTATCTTTTTTTTTTTTAGTGTGTGGATGCCTCGGTTGCCGGTAATTTGCCTTTTCTTTTTGATCAAGCCAGACTGTTCTTTGAAAGATAAACACATTTGAGGACAAACGCGGCCCCACTTCTTGTTGCCCCAGTTGGTATCCAAACACAGCTCGTTAAAGTGCCGTGAAAGCTACACACCCACGCACGAGTGAAGCACGCGTGTTCTCGGTTAGCCCATCACTATAAATTTAAAAGCGGCGCACAGGGCAGCCCCCTGCCCCTCAAGCCTCCCGGGGACAGGGGGAGGCGGGGCGGGGGTGCTGCCCAGTCCCGCGGCCTCATCCTTGCAGTGGGCTTTGTCCCATAGAACCGGCCCACACCGCCCACGGCCCCAGCTAGGACGGAAGAGGCGTGCGCGGAAGCTCGCGTGTGCACGCGCTGGGGACGGGGACACAGCAGCGCCAGCCTCTGGTGTCCGCCCAGGCCCGCGGGGAAACGGTGGCTCAAGAGTGTTTCAAAAGGGACTGGCGGAGAGAGGGATGTTTATGATTTCCGTACTTTCATATGTATATAATCCTTTAATAAAAGGCTCAGTTTTTAAAAATATATTATTTGGCCAGATTTTTTTCTTTTTTCCACTTCGGAGCACACAGCTCCAGAAGACCAGTGGTTGGGCTTTCCAGGATGACCATCTCATTGTGTGCACTTAGGGATATTATGTCTACTGAGGGGTGGGGGTGGGTAGGCGGTACCGCTCATCAGATTTCCCTAAGTCTACCCAAAAAAGTTTAAAAACCACTGTGTCCTTGTACTTTTGTAAAAGAAACAAACCAAACCAAACAAACTAGAAGTAGAGAATCCTCCTCTCCCTTCTCCAGCATCACCCAGAATTCTTCCTGCTCTGTCTACTCAAAATCACGTTTTATGGATGTTATTTTAAATCATCTCTGCCTCCCCACCCACACGCCTGAGGCACCATGGCCCTAGCCTGCACCACTGGAGTCACCGCCTCTTCTCTGGGTTCCAGGCTTCAGATCTCCTAAAACCATCCTCCAGGCCCTGATTCCATGGAGTTTCCATTCTAGTGAGAGAGAAGGCAGTAGTAAACAAGTAAACTAATGAATAGGATGATTTCAAAATAAAGAGGGCCATGGGGAGCTATCAGTTGAGTCCTCGGAGAAGGCCTCTCTCTGATAAACAGCAACAGCATCATTGGCAATCCCGTCCCCTGCAGAGGACTTCTTCAATGTCTTGATATGCTACCTACCTCATAGGGTTGTTGTGAGGAGTAAATGAAATGATTTTCTTGTCAAGGGAGAACAATGCCTGGAACAGAGCAGTGCTAAGTCATGACTGTCATATTTACTAACAGACTAGTTTGCCCCATTATTCAAGGTTTTTATGTGATATTCTAGCTAGATGTGAATCCCTGAAGGCTCAAATTTCATCTGACTTTGCCCTTCATTCATTATGAATTCACATTAAGATTCTTCTGAATGCCAAGCACAGTGCTAAACCCTGGAGAATATAAACGACTAAGGTATAATGCTGGCACTAGACAAAGAATCTTCTAGAACCCTCTAGATCTTTCTAATCCTGTAGGATTAATCATGTTACTTTTATCCTCAAAGCATTCTGTAATTACTTGATTTCTCAATGAAATTCATGAAAATGAGTTTGTTTCCAAATGCCTGCATTTTTGTATTGTTTTTGTAACTTATATGTTGGTTAATTGTTGTTGTTGTTTAAAGATTTTTATTTGTTTGTCAGAGAGAGAGAGAAAGAACACAAGCAGGGGGAGTGGCAGGCAGAGGAAGAATCAGGTTCCCTGCTGTGCAAGGAGTAAATTGGGACTTGTTCCCAGGACCCCAGGATCATGACCTGACCTGAAGGCAGACACCCAACTGACTGAGCTACCTAGGTGTCCCTTAATTGTTGGTGTTATATAATATTTGCTCTGGAGTCACATGTGTACTGTAGTTTTCTTTTTAATTTGAAGCTTTCTTTATAGTCTAATGCTATCAGTTCCCAGTTATTCTGTTGGTATGACACAGTATATAACCTATTAAGTGAGCCTTTTATTATAGTTTGCTACAGATTTGTTTTGCAAATGCAAAAAATACGTGTTAAAATCTTTACAACTCTTTCGTTTCCAGCAATTTTAAACTTTCTTTTGTTTTACATATTTTAACATTTTTTGAGCACGTCAAGTTTCCAATCATTTTTTTCATGTCAGTTGTTCCCTTTATTAATAATTTGACTCATTTCATAATTTTTGTCTTGAATTCTACCTTGCTAGATGGTAATATAACTTTTCATAGTTGCCCATCCTTTAAAAATGTGCATTACAGGGGCACCTGGATTGCTCAATGGGCTAAAGCCTCTGCCTTCAGCTCAGGTCATGATCCCAGGGTCCTGGGATCAAACCCCCACATCTGGCTCCCATGCTCTTTCTCTCTCAAATAAATTAAAATTTTTTTTAAGATTTTATTTATTTATTTGACAGAGAGACAACAAGAGAGGGAACACAAGCAGGAGGAGCGGGAGAAGGAGAAGCAGGCTTCCTGCAGAGCAGGGAACCCGATGCAGGGCTCAATCCCAGGACCTTGGAATCATGACCTGAGCCGAAAGCAGACACCCAATGACTGAGCCACCCAGGCGCCTGTCAAATAAATAAAATCTTAAAAAAAAAAAAAAAAAATTACCTTTTTCTCTAATGATTTGAAAAGCATAATCCAATTTTACTAGTGATTATTTTTTTTTAAAGATTTTATTTATTTATTATTTATTTGACAGAGAGATCACAAGTAGGCAGAGAGGCGGGCAAAGAGAGAAGGGGAAGCAGGCTCCCCGCTGAGCAGAGAGCCCAATGCGGGGCTCGATCCCAGGACCCTGAGATCATGACCCGAGCCAAAGGCAGAGGTTTAACCCACTGAGCCACCCAGGTGCCCCTACTAGTGATTATTTTTTTTAAGATTTTAAGTTATCTCTACATCTATCTATCTACATAGGCCATGAACTCTACCCCGAGATCAAGAATCACACACTCCACTATCTGAGCCAGCCAGGCACCACACTAGTGATCATTTTCAACATAAAATCATGCATGCTCAACGCAAAAATTTCAAACAACCCAGGAGAGCACACAATTTGAAAGTGCCCCAAGGGGTGCCTGGGTGGCTCAGATGATTGGGTATCTGCCTTCAGCTCAGGTCATGATCTCCAGGTTCTGGGATTAAGCCCCACATCAGGCTCCATGCTCTAAGGGGAGTCTGCTTCTCCCTCTCCCTCTCCCTCTGCCTCTCCTCCTGCTCATGCTCTCTCTCTGCCTCAAATGAATAAAGTCTTTAAAAAAAAATAATAAAAGTGCCCCAATCCTACACAAATGCCTTGGATGGAGAGCATGTTCAATCGTTCACTAATATGTCTTCCAGTAAGTCTTCCAAAGGTTCTCACTCCAGTGCTAGGGAACCTTGCTACAAAACTTCCTGGGGACAGATGTTGGGTCCTTCCTTGAGCGTCAGTTCAAGCAAACGGAATGGCTTTTTCTTAGATTCCCCATGTTTTACTTGCCTGAATCCTTCGATCTTCAGTAGGATGGCTCGGTGACAGTTCAGTGACTCACAGTAGAGAGAGGGAGTGTCATACTCGTTTCTGTATTGTGCATTAAAGGCCTTCTGGCACACGGACTGTGGTAACTAAAGCAGCTCTAAGAGGAACACATTTTGCCCCTCAAGCACATTTTACCTTCAGCATAGCGCCTGCCCCTACAGTCAGGAGTGACAGGGCCCAGGCTCTCCTCTGTGTATGTTCTTTAAGGCCACAATGCTTTCTAGGCACTATCAGCCATTGTTGTTCTTCTCCACTGTCCATCTGCCATCATTGGTAGCAATGTCAAAAGACAGTTGGTCAGTGCATGCCACCCTTCCTCTAGCAAGTTCTTCCTACAGGACGTAAGCCTTATTAGGTCAGATGCCTCTGCTCAGAACACTCGCTTACCTAGAACCTTCCCAGGTTATCTCATTTAATTCTCATTATAATCCTGAGGTTTGTGAATGAGAAAAGGCAAGTCCTAAGGCAGTGAACAAGTAGTCTTAAACTAGCAATTCAATGCTCAAAGAGAGTAAAATGACAGGCCGACCAGGTCCTCTGACTTCAAGGGCAATAAAATGCCTTCTACCACCTCACCTTACTTTACTGTCTTTTTTAAGTCATCTCTACACCCAGTGTGGGGCTTAAACTCATGACCTCAAGATCAGAAGTCACATGCTCCCTACCAACTGAGCC
>CM053619.1:42814036-42829306 GCA_028646535.1 Procyon lotor
TCGTAGTGGATAAAATATTAGCCTGAAAACAGGAGCTCAAGGTTCTCAGTCCTGTCACGAACTGGACAATTCTTTATTACGATAAGCTTCTGTTTCTTTCTTTTTTTTTTAAAAGATTTTATTTATTTGACAGAGAGGAGAGAGATCACAAGTAGGCAGAGGGAGAGGGGGAAGCAGGCTCCCCAACAAGCAGAGAGCCCGAGGCGGGGCTCGATCCCAGGACCCTGAGATCATGACCTGAGCCAAAGACAGAGGCTTAACCCACTGAGCCACCCAGATGCCCCTCTGATTTCTCTTTCAAATGAAACCCTAATGGACTAACTGGCAGAAGTAATGTTTATATAATGGCGATGAAGACGATCTCCTTAAAGACTGCTTGGCCCTTTGGCCCCAGCACGGAGCACTATACCAGGCACAGAGTAGGCCCTCGAAAAGCATCTGTCAAAAGAATAAATAAATTGTGGATATTGAGTCTTAACATGTAAATGTTAGAAGAGGCTAGGTGGATGAGAAATTAAGCCAAAAGACACAGTTTAAAAAAAAAAAAAGGCAGAAAAAGGAAGAAAACAGTGAAAGGGTACAAAAGATGTTAGAGACAGGTGAGGGACTAAAAAAATAATTGAGGAAGAGTTGGAATGGAAACATTTAACTCCACAGCCCTCTGCCTTCTTAATTAATAACATATTAGACTGTTTCTTTGGATAAGAAGTTTACGAAGTGAAAACCCTGAAGCCTCTGCACATATTTACCATATACATATACCCATCTTTCCTAAACTTCCTTTGGGCTCGGACTGTCAACAGCACCCTTGTTTCCATGCTGTCATCCTGCATATCTAATTAGCTACGGTTCTGCTCCACACTCACAAGCCACACTACAAGACCAGTACTTTAGCTGCCTAAGTCTCACCTTCTTCTCAAAGTCATCTACCAAGCCAGCCTTCGCCACGTTGGCCTTGTAGTAAGCCCAGTCAATAGCAGGTGGTTTCTCAGGGAGAACAGCCAACCTGCTCACATGGAAAAGCAAAAGTTAAAATTGGTCTATGAGCAACAGAAAATTCACAAAGTATATTCCTTATTCCTATGGCCTAGAGCTATCATTATACTTTTCTCTAAGAGGAAGATTACAGGAATGCCAGAAAAACTACTTTCATTTGGAAAAACGCAGGCTTTAAATACCCTTCCTTCCTTCCTCCCTTCCTCCCTCCCTCCCTCCCTCTCTCTCTCTCTCTTTCTTTCTTTCAGAGGGAGAGTGCGCCTTCGAGGAGTGGGGAGGAACAGAGGGAGAATCTCAAGCAGACGCCCTGCTGAGCACAGACCTGACCTGGAACTCGATCTCACAACCCATGAGATCACAACCTGAGCCAAAACCAAGAGTCAGAAGCTTAACTGACTGAAGCACCCAGGCACCCCTATGTGTGGATTTCCATATATCAGAAGAACATTAGAAATTGGTATGTAATTCCAAATCACTGTTTTGCTTCCATATTCAGAAGTTAAGAAGGTCCCTCTTAGAATAGTACTGACCTGGAGGTAAGTGTCTCATTCCAAGATTTCAGGGAGTTAGCAATGGCCTTCTGGTTTCGGGGTATGATCTCCCCAAAAGCTACCCAGTCAATGGTTTTTAGAGCAAGTTTTCGCCCAGCCATTCTGAGATCCTAGAAAATAAAACAGGTCAGATCAAAACAGGGATCTTACAGAGAAGCCTTTAATAAGGATTTCTCACCTTAGAAACATGCAAATTTTTAAAAAGATTTAATTTATTTATTTGACAGAGGAGAGAGGGAGAGAGCGCGACATCTCACAAGTAGGCAGAGAGAGAAAGGGAAGCAGGCTCCCCGATGAGCAGAGAGCCACCTCAGGGCTCAGTCCCAGGACCCCGAGATCATGACCTGAGCTGAAGGTAGAGGCTCAACGCACTGAACCACCCAGGCACCCCAGAAACATGCAAATCTAAGAACTAGATCAGCATCCCCAGAGCTTGATGAGTACCTTTATCAACTAAAGGAATCAGGATTACTAAAAAAGGATAGTTTAGCTTTCCAAATTCAAGGGATGCAACACCCTTGCATAGCTACATCATTTCCCTCCAAGATTGTCCCCCTCTATCCCCCAACTTCTACTCATCCTTAAAAGCCCAGTTCTCTAGTGTTTGTTCTTCATGTACCTTTGGAAATACTGCCAAAGTAATACACACTGCATAAGAGCGATCATGTAAATACATTTCCAATCTGACTGCATGCATTTTATTCAGATTCTCCAGTGCACAAAATGTAATATATACACAAGTTTCAACAAAGCTTAAATAGAGCAGACCCTATGCCAGAATTTCTTCACCTCAAATATGGGAATACCAGCCCTGCTTACCTCAGAAGGCTGTTAAAAGTACCATGAAATTGTGCACATCAATCTGCCCTGCAGTCTTACTCTACTCACTCCCTACCTGACTGGTAATACCTCCACCTTCCTATTCAGGTCTGATTATCCTCTGCAGCGCTAACACAAACCCTGTGTATTCTAGTAATACCCTTAACAGAGGTATTCGATACATATGCAAATGTGAGAGAAGGTCCAAAGTGGTTACAGCCATTTTTTTTTTTAAACTAAGAAAATGGGAAAATAGTCAAACAAAATTTAAGATTCGTGCCAGACATCAGGAGAAAGGCTGAAATGTCAAAGGCCTTTCTTTGCAAACTATGAGGTGGATCACGGGAAGTGGAAGAAATCCCCCCAGGATCTTAAAAAGGAACTGGTCCAACACCTGCCTCTTGCTTTCCTTCTGTCTCAGCAATAGCATGTTTGCAGGAGTGGAGGTGATGGGCAGGTGATTTTTATTTTAAGTAATCTCAGCATCCAGCATGGGTTTCAAACTTACAACCCAGAGATCAAGAGTCGCACGCTCCACCGACTGAGCCAGCCAGGCACCCCCGCAGGTGACTTAGAGACACCAAAGAAATAAGCGCCCTCAGAGAGACTTTTCCAAGCACCAGTGCAGGGAGGCTTTCATAAATGATGGGATTTTTGTCCTTTTTATATTGCTGAATCCCCAGCGCCCAGAACAAGTCAGGCGCAGAGGAGGGGCTCGGTGACTATCTGTGGAAAGGGTACGCGAACCCTGTACTTGAGAGGCTCTGAGCGCTCGCTCCACACGCTCCAACGTTGGAAGCCTCAGGATGAGACAGAGTGTCCCCCACTAAGCAAGTTAACACTATCTCGGGGTAACATTTCCTCAGTCCCCGCACCGGGCTGCAGAAGTCGGCCGCGCTGGGGGCGGACCAAACGAGACAAGGTGTGTGGAAGCACCTCGGCCAGAGACGGCGGGTCACCGCCCGGCGACCTCGCGCGAGGGAAGGGAGTGCCGAGCAGAGCGGCGGCGGCGGCAGAAGCTACACCCGGGCGCTCTGCCAGCGGGCCAACCGCAAGGCCCGGCCTCCTCGTCAGGGGTGCGACAAGGGTCGGGGGCAAAACACGGCAGCCCGCCGGTATCGGGCCCCGCGCCCCCAACCCCACTCACCTTCACCGACCCCGGCTGCCCAGAGTCCACAGCAGCAAGGAACGGAACTGGGTCACCGGAAAGCCGCCCTGAGCCAACCCCAAAGCTGAAGGGGCGGGCCTTGCTTTGCAGATCAACCCGTAGAAATGGAGGCTGGCGCCGGAAGTCCCGCCCCCGAGGGCGGGTGTAGCACCTCCCCCTCACGGGTCCCCGGGCGCTGGTTGGGGGCGCTCCCGTCCCTCTCCCCCGGCCCCACC
Source organism: Procyon lotor (assembly GCA_028646535.1). Taxonomy (NCBI): domain Eukaryota; kingdom Metazoa; phylum Chordata; class Mammalia; order Carnivora; family Procyonidae; genus Procyon; species Procyon lotor. The sequence goes on from CM053619.1 coordinate 42,817,786, forward strand.
CCCGCCGATGGGCCGGCCCGGCTCTCCCTGCCGAGAGATGGGCCGGCCCGGCGGCGCGCGGGCAGCGGCGGCGGTGGCGGCCCAAGATGGCGGAGCTGCAGCTGGACCCGGCGATGGCGGGGCTGGGAGGGGGTGGCGGGAGCGGACTGGGCGACGGGGGCGGCCCGGGCCGCGGGCCCCCCAGCCCTCGGCCCGTCGGCCCCACGCCCCGGGGGCACGGCCGCCCGCCTGCCGCTGCCGCGCCGCCGCTGGAGCCGGGTCCCGGACCGCCAGAGCGGGCAGGGGGCGGCGGTGCGGCCCGCTGGGTCCGACTGAACGTAGGCGGCACCTACTTCGTGACCACCAGACAGACCCTAGGCCGGGAGCCCAAGTCTTTCCTGTGTCGCCTCTGCTGCCAGGAGGACCCGGAGCTGGACTCGGACAAGGTGCGCCCCGCCCTCGGGCGCGCCCCCGGCCATCGGACCCCCTTCGTGCCTCCTAGCTGGTCCCCAGATTCCTGCGACACGCTCCGCATAGGCGGGCTTTTCGGGACGGAACCCCCTCCCCACCCCTCCCCCGCCAGGCTGGCCCTGGGGGCTATTCTCCCCCATCCTCAGTCGCACTCCGGCTTTCTCTCTGACCCCGCCCTTCGCTCTCAGCGACTCGTGCCCCACACAGTGCCCTCTTGCACCCCCGAGAACCCACTCCACACCCCTTCTCTGTATTCTTCTCTATGCCTGTCATGACCAGCCCCTCAGATCTGCATGAGTTTTCCCTTGGCTCCTCGTCAGCCCCTCACTGCCTGTGCCAGATGCGTCCAGAACTGGGTCAGGGTGAGCGAAGGCATCTTTGTAGCTTTCTCAGACTTCCTCTTGGACCCCTCTGCCAAGTTGGGTGAAAGCCTGGGTCTGACAGCTGCAGGAAGTGCTTCTCGTGATACCACACTTCTTTCCTGTGGTCCTGGGCCCTGAGTTCGCATCTGGTAACAGTCACTGGTTTAGGACCATGTTAGAGCTCAGCTACATGCCTTGGAAAGAGATAACCAGTTGCCAGTGCAAACCTAAGCCGACTGGTTAAGGCCATCGGAAAATGAAAGCTGAAGAATGCTGTTGAGCAAGATGCATGGTTGCTAACCAACAGCCGAGAGGTGACAAGACACTTCCAACCCATTTCCAGTTTGAAGTGTTGTTTATTAACTTTACACATTGATCATTTAGTAAGGTGTTGACCACAGCTTCCACCACCTTCTACATAGCACTCAGCCAGTCATATTGAAATAGATTTGGGTTTGGGTAAAGATAGGCTATTTTATTTATTCACCCTCTACCTCTCTTCTAATCTCAGATGGATAGAAACCTGTCCGGCCCTAACTTTAAAGATATTCCAAAACCTTTGCTTATAAAGGAATTATTTTTATCTACCCTAAATCTCTCTGGTTGCAATAGAAGCCAGTTTCTTCTTGTTCCTTTTACTGTAAAGATGAGTAGGATTAAAGCTGCTCAGCGCCAAGTCCTGGCAGTGCCAAGCTTCCTCTGGGCACAGAACTAGGGTGTGTGAGTTACAGCTGGCAATGCAGACTCCCACTGATGTTGGCCTTGAGCTCAGGAGTATTGCCAACTATACAGAGGTTTTCTTAGAATTAGGAATGTGATTTGGGGCCAGTAGAGCAGTCAGAATGTCCGTCTCAAGCAGAGATTTAAATAAGCAAACTATGGCATTTTCTTCCCTTTACTTTATAACAGATAACCCATAGAATAATGATGGTAATTGCATCCAAGTAAAGATTTTAGTTCAAGTAAACACCTGGCTGATTTAACTAGACCTCTGTAACACCCAACCTGAAATGATCTCAAGAATACAAGATACATAAAGCTAGCCTTCTTGCCAGTAGTTTGTGATAAGCAACATCTAGCAAAACTTGCCCTCTCACTAAAGAATTGTAACAGAGAGGTTGAAACCCTGCCGGGACCTGGTCTGAAATCTCCAGAGTGATACCTTTGTGTTTGATTGGCAGGACGAGACAGGGGCCTATCTGATTGACAGAGATCCCACCTACTTTGGTCCTATCCTAAACTACCTCCGCCATGGGAAACTCATCATTACGAAGGAGTTGGCAGAAGAAGGTAAGACCAATGTTTGAACTGGGCATTTTCAAAATTTGGGCTATATCTTTAAAGCTGTTTCACAGATTTGAATTTTTTTTTTTTTTTTAAGATTTTATTTATTTATTTGACAGGGACACAGAGAGAGAAGGAACACAAGCAGGGGAAGTGGGAGAGGGAGAAGCAGACTTTCCTCTGAGCAGGGAAGCTGATGCAGGGGCTCCATCCCAGGACCCTGGGATCATGACCTGAGCCAAAGGCAGATGCATTTGAATTTTTTTTTTTTTTTTGAGATTTTCATCGAGTTCATGTGCAGGTGTAGTAAAGGTTTATGAAAGTGAGCAGAGAGTCTGTAGTTACCTAGTCTTATCTGAGGTGGTTGCTTAAGGGGTTCCTACTGGGCTCTGTCTAGCCTCCTTAATGAGAAGGGAAATAGCTCAGTTTTATAGATAACTTTAGGAGCATTCTCCAAACCTTCAAAATTGCCAGGATCCCTTTTTACTTTTACTTACGTGCTTGTGAGCAGTGGATGTCCGTAGCCTGAAGCATCACTTCTCTGACATTAATTATTTATCTTTTCAATTTTACTTGCAGCTATAAAAAATAATAAAAGCTTGGCCTTGTTTCTTTTAAGACTGGTCTCATGCTTCCTTGTAAATTTTTGCAGCTGACCTAATTTGTTCTCCAGTCCATTGTCAGGTGTATCATCAGTTGCCTCATCTTTTTGGTTTGTAGGGCATCTGGACTGTTAAGTGGGTCTAGATGTCTTTCTAAAAGGCTTGCCAGGCCCTCACCAAAGGCATTCAGTAGAAGATTGGGGCCTGTCCCTAAATCCAGGCCACCCTGACCGGGAAGCTCTAGCTCTGAGTAACAAAACTGTAATGGCCGTGCTAGTTAATGAAGTGGCCACAAAACACATCTGTTTCCACCAGTGAAAAGAGGACTCGTGTGCTTGCTCTCTTTCTCTTTTTAACATTTCAAATGCATACAAAAATAATGGGAATAGTAGTACAATAAATTCCTTGCACCCACCACCCAGCTTCAATAATTACTACCTTACGGATAATCTTGTTTCTTTTTTGTTTGTTTAAGATTTTATTTGTTTATTTGCCAGAGAGAGATCACAAGTAGGCGGGGGGGGGGGGGGGGGGGGGGGGGGGGGGGGGGGGGGGGGGGGGGGGGGGGGGGGGGGGGGGGGGGGGGGGGGGGGGGGGGGGGAGAGAAGCAGGCTCCTCGCTGAGCAAAGAGCCCAGTGCGGGGCTCGATCCCAAAACCCTGAGATCATGACCCGAGCCGAAGGCAGAGGCTTTAACCCACTGAGCCACCCAGGGGCCCTGATAATCTTGTTTCTTTCTTTTTTTTTTTTTTTTAAGATTTTATTTTATTTATTTGACAGAGAGAGAGATCACAAGTAGGCAGAGAGGTAGGCAGAGGGAGAGGGGGAAGCAGGCTCCCTGCTGAGCAGAGAGCCCAATGTGGGACTCAATCCCAGGACCCTGAGATCATGACCTGAGCCGAAGGCAGAGGCTTTAACCCACTGAGTCACCCACGTGCCCCGATAATCTTGTTTCTTGAAAAGAGGAGTCTTAGGCATCTTTTCTGAAGTCTTTAAAAAAATTGTTTTCTATCTTGAAGTATTTTCAGACTCAGAGGAAAGTGCAAGAAGAGCACAGAGAGGGGCGCCTGGGTGGCTCAGTGGGTTAAAGCCTCTGCCTTCGGCTCAGGTCATGATCTCAGGGTCCTGGGATCAAGCCCCACATCGGGCTCTCTGCTTGGTAGGGAGCCTGCTTCCCCCCCTCTCTCTGCCTGCCTCTCTGCATACTTGTGATCTCTCTCTCTCTGTCAAATAAATAAATAAAATCTTAAAAAAAAAATAGCACAGAGAACTCCCAGATTCACCAATTTTTAGCATTTTTTGGTCATACTTGTGTTATCATCTATTCTCTTTTCCTGCTCCTGTCCTTCCTCCCTTCCCCACCACAGTTTTTTTACTTCTGAACTATTTGAGACTAAGTTCCAGATTCACCCCTTAATTCTTCAGTGTATTTCCCAAGAACAAGGGTACAGTATAGTTATCGAGTTCAGGAAATGTAATATTGATGAATATTTCTATCTACAGCTTATATTCCAATTTTATCAGTTGCTCCAATAATGTTTTTTATAGCAAGTGTTTTTGTCTGATACCAGATCGCACATTCCACTTGGTTGTCCTGTCCAAGGCCTTTGATTTTATTTAGCACAGCATTCTATTAGTAACTGCCTTTTATGTTCAAATAATAAACATCCTATTAAACCTGGTCCACATAAATTTATACACACTCACCCCTAGTCATTTTTAGGACAGACTGGGTAAGCATTGCAGGCTCAGGAGTTCTCCAATGTGACCAGTTCCAGGAAGTAAGTGACATATGGGAAAGGTGTCCTGCAGCTAATGGGCAGGTGCAGGGAGAGTCGAGGAGGGTGCCAAGTGGGAAACTGCAGGGGTGAAACAGTGAACAGAGCAGACCCAGAGCTTAACTCACTCACTTTGGGGAGAAGGAAATGGTTACGCCCTAAACAGCAAAAAATTGTGTCCCAGGCTGAAGGAGAGACACTAGGCTTCCATTTGAAAAATGCAGTTCTTAGCAAGCATGGAAACTTCAGCTCTTGCTGTTTTCTGGGGAATGCACACACATCTCTAACTACAGTTTGGTCCTTGGCCTAGGTGTTCTGGAAGAAGCGGAGTTTTACAACATTGCATCTCTTGTGCGGCTGGTTAAGGAACGGATACGGGACAATGAAAACAGAACTTCTCAGGTAATGGGTTTTGAACTCTTTTTTTTTTTTTTTTTTTTTAATAAGATTTTATTTTTAACCTCTTCACCCAGCATGGGGCTCGAACTCACAACCCCAAGATCAAGAGTCACAGCTCTACCAACTGAGCCAGCCAGGCGCCCCATGGGTTTTGAACTCTTAAAAGGGAAAGGTCTCAGTGGCTATTTGTTGCTTTTTCTGGGTGGGATTTGAAAAGGATGATGTGCTGTCAGGCAAGAGCTACCTCTCCCCTTAAAGCTGGAGGTCTGTCCTATCCTATCCTATCCTATCCTATCCTATCCTATCCTATCCTGTCCAAACACGGTCCATCCACCAGGCAGACAGCGTATTCACCACTAGACTTGTTCAGAACGAGGAAACAGAAGAAGACATAACAAAACAAAACAGCCCTCCTGTCCCTTTAAAAGAATAAGCGGTTGTGGCTGCTCACCATCTGGCAGCAGGAGGAGTCCATGGCACTTTAGGTCCAGAACCTTGTTCTTGCAAGCAGAGTATCTGTCTCCCTCCACAGAAGGGCCCAGTGAGCTCTGGCTTCCACCTGTTCGCCACTGTCAGGACCAGCCTTTTTATTTATTTATTTATTTTATTTTTTATTAACATATAATGTATTATTTGTCCCGGGGTACATGTCTGTGAATCATCAGGCTTACACATTTCACAGCACTTAACAGCACATATCCTCCCCAATGTCCACAACCCAGCCACCCTATCCCTACCCCCCTCCCCACCTCCCAGCCACCCTCAGTTGTTTCGTGAATCTAGGAGTCTCTTATGGTTTGTGTCAGGACCAGCCTTTTTAAAAGTGTGATCACGTCCCATTCAGCTCCTGATAGCCACGTGAAACCAGTCTCGTGGTCTAGACTTGAGGAGCTGCTTGTGAATCATGCTTCTGAGGAAATAATCTCAAACTTCTCTGTTTATTATGAAGTCTGAGTTTTTACATTAACTCATTTGACAGACTAACCACAAAAAACCCCACACTATTTGCGACCAGTTTGAGAAGGGAAGACAGTAGGACACACGGAGCTTATTTCACACCACGTCACCTATCGCATGTCATAAGTAGCCACAGAGGCATCTTTTGAGGCCCTTGAGATTCTCTGCCTCCTAGGAGAGGGTCTGTGCCCTCTAGAAGCTTGAAGGCTAGCAGGGAAAGCAGATGTTCCCTTTCCTGGTAGCCTCTATTTTAAGAAGGTACAACTGCAGTGACAGAGGGCAGCATTGGACTCCACTGTGACCATCTGTCCTATAGCCTGACTTGCTGCTTATCCCATCAGCTCCCGGTGATGGATGCTTTCCTGAGATCCAGTCTATTGCAGTGTAGAATTTTCCTGTGATTCAGAAGGCAATATGTTTCTTTTTGAAAGTCAAAACAAAACAAAAAGCAAAAAAATAGTTCCTTTCCATGTTTTTTCTATGTTAGACTTCATATATTCAAATTTTCTAGTTCTAGATGGAGTTATCTGGTGGGGTAACTGACACCAATAATAAAAAATGACCTTTCTGGGGCGCCTGGGTGGCTCAGTTGTTAAGCGGCTGCCTTCGGCTCAGGTCATGATCCCAGGGTCCTGGGATCGAGCCCCGCATCGGGCTCCCTGCTCGGCAGGAGGCCTGCTTCTCCTGCTACCATTCCCTCTGCTTGTGTTCCTTCTCTCGCTGTGTTTCTCTCTGTCAAATAAATAAAATCTTAAAAAAAAAAAAAATGACCTTTCTTCACTTTATCTGTAGTAGTTTGCAAAGGTGGAAAGAAGAGCTTATTTAGTTTTCTTCCTTCTGGCCAGTGTCTGAAAACCTTCTCTTTAATGTTCAAAAATGAATTTATAGTTTGTTTGCAATTTACCATGTGAAATATCTAGTAGCACCAATCTCTTTGCCATCTCAGATTATACGTCCGTGGTATCTTTCTCTATTGTAGATACTTAATAGCTGGACGTTCTGGAAACCTAGCTTTATCCTCAATTTTCTACATTCCAAAAAAACTTTTGATTGCTTAGTATAAATTTTGATGGTACCATGAATTATGTAATTTGAAGCCATTCAACCCTGAATGTTCTCAGTTCTTTGCCATTAGCTAAGTCCTTGAGAGCATTGTAAGATTTGTTTGATGACAGCGATTAAGTTAATTAGTCCTCTAGGTTCTGAAGGCTTGTGGATATAGACCCGGTTGGAAGCTTTTTTGTTCTAGGGATGGCAAGGCCTTTTTGATGCTAATTGATCTTTCCATCTGTCCTTTTTATTTAGTGAAACTCTGAGCAGTGGATTTGTGGGTATTCAGAAACAGCCTCTTTTGCATGTGTCATAGCTCTAAGGCGAAATTGGCCATGTGTATACTTTTGTGGCTGTCCCTTCAAACACATTATCTCCTTTAACTCGCCTGTTTTTTTGGTTATTTTTTTTTTTAAGATTTTATTTTTAAGTAATCTGTACACCCTACATGGGGCTGGAATTCACAACCCCAAGATCAGGAGCCACACACTCCTCCCACTGAGCCAGCCAGGCCCCCTAACTTGTCTGTATTTCAAGGAGACACACAGGACAGGGATTGGCAAAGCCCAAGATATGGGTGCCCCACCCCACCTTTTAATGACTTCTCATCTCTCTTAGTGACTGCCACCACTCTGTTACTTTGCTGTCTCTGATATTTTTTGTTAGGTCATTAATCTTAGTGCATTTGAGAACATGTGTGGTTTACTTTGGAAGAGCAGAATAAAAAGAGTTATTAATACATATATCTTAAATACCTGGGGCTTTGACAGTTGTGGCCAATATCACAGATCTTTTCCTGATACTCTGAGTTTTAGAACATAAAACGCTTGGTTGTTTCCAAAATGTGTGATCAGAGATCATTGAAATCTTCCCGAGATTTGTTCTCTATTTTATGTGGAGGGAATGTTTTTCTCGGTACCTCGTATGACAATAGTTGCATTCGGTCCGGAAGAGGAGAGCATGAAAGAAAGAGCACAGCATTGTTGGCAGACCAGCCCGGGCCCTGGCACTGCCTCCGCCCCAACAAGCGCCGCCTGACTCAGGCAAGACACACTAGTGTCCCAGAGAAGACAGGAGCAGAAAGGGTAGCACTCCGGGCTTGGAGCACTCCGTAATCCAGAGCCACTTTTGTTGAGACAGTATTTCCCCAGCAGTGAGCTCTTCCAAACAAATTTTCCAGAGAACTGAAGCCCAGTCATCCTTTTGAAAAAGTACTAAGGCCAAATTTCCATTTTTTTCTTTTAAAGATTTTATTTATTTGACAGATCACAAGTAGGCAGAGAGACAGGCAGGGAGAGAGGGGAGAAAGCAGGCTCCCTGCTGAGCAGAGAGCCCAATGCGGGGCTCGATCCCAGGACGCTGAGATCACATCCTGAGTCAAAGGCAGAGGCTTAACCCACTGAGCCACCCACGTGCCCCAAATTTCCATTATTCTTAAGGAAATCGTCCATATTTTCTTAAAATCCCGTGAATATAACCAGTCTCTCCATGATGGCGCATCATTGTTCTGAGCTTCCTTTGCTGTTTGTGCTCTAACAAATGCGTCGTGTCCTTCGGGACGGGCAGTGGATGTGCAGCTGTTGGACCCAACACCGGATGGTCCGAGATTGACAAACACCGAGTCTTCCTCTGTGCCTCTAATTGTCCTTCTGTGAACAGGAGCTTTCATCTGAGGAGCATGCCTCCCTGCCCTCATCAGACTTTGGCTTTTTTTTTTTTTTAAAGATTGATTGCTCTGAGAGAGAGAGAACAGAGGAGAGTGAGAAGAAGACGACTCCCCACTGAGCAGAGAACCGGGACTTGATCCCAGGACCTGAGCCAAAGGCAGATGCTTAACCAGCTGAGCCACCCAGGTGCCCCTGACTTTGGCTTTTAAACCTCACGGGCCAAGTCCTAAGCGAGGGGTTCTCCTGTGGATAAGCGTAGGGGCCTTAGTGCTGCAGCTTTGGGGCATCCAGCCTTTTCGTTTCTGGTTCTGACTTCTTTCTCAGAGTTGAGTGGGATAGCAAGTGACTTCTGTCTGAATCTCTGACACCAACTGGGTGTCCAGCAGTTCATCCTGTCCTGACCCTAACTAATACGTAGTAACTATTTCTACGGGTTTCAGGGCTCAGCCCCACACTTCAGACACCAGGGCCACGTCCCAGGTCCCCAGGCTACCTGCACTTCTGTCCATCATGGCTACACATTGAAGGGTTCCCATGACATCCCCCTTTGGGCTCAGTAATTTACTAGAACAACTCCTAGAACCCAGGAAAATGCTCTTCTTACTAGTTTATCTCTAGGAGACAGAGGACAGCCAGATGGAGAGAGACATGGGGTGGGGTCCAAGTACAGGGGCCTTCGTGCCTGGGAAGTTGGGATGCAAGCACTTGGCCAGCACCTGCTTATGGTTGCCAACTTGGAAGCTCGCTGAAGCTCAGTGTTCAAGGGTTTTTAAGGGTGTTCCATTATGGAGGGGCGACTAATGAGAATAAATCATTGGCCGTTGTTCATCGAATTCAGTCTTAAGCCCCTCTCCCTCCCACTGACGTCAGAGGTCAGCAAGTAGGACTGGACGTCCTAACCTTCTAATGGTGCTTGGTCTTTCTGGGGCCAGTCATTAGCACAAAAAAGACACTTTTTATCCCTCAGGAAATTCCAAGGGTTTTAGGAGCTCTGTGCTAGGAACCAGGAACAAAGACCAAATACCTGTTTTACTATATACTTTTGTAACCGGAGTGCTACCATTTAACACTGAAACCCTTTCACTCTCAGGTACCGTCAGAGGAGGGTAAAAGTATTTGGCACATTGGTATATTGTGGGATCCTATTTAATATTAATATTCCATATTAAGATTTCACTCTGAATAAACCAAAATATGGTCTGCATTTTCAGCATGTATGTCGGATATCAACCAATTAAGATGATGATGTGACTTCCTTGTCCAAAGTGGTTTTACTCTATTTTCTGCTCCGGGAAATGGGTGAAATCTAAGCACATAATTCATTTCTTTGAACTTCAGAGTTATTTTACCTGCTGATTCCACAGCCTTGGGCCTTTTCTTTTTCTTTCCTTGGATAAGTTTTTATTGAAAAACGACGTTGCTGCTTGTCAGAGGGGCTAGGGTGTGGCTGTCCAGAAAAATGTCCAAGTGGACTCCCTTTCAGTGTTCATTTTTGGGAAGAGCCTCACCAGGGCAGCTGCAAACTGTTGTGTCCTTGAGATTGTTCTTCAAAGTCTGTTGGTTGTCGCAGGGCCCCGTGAAGCACGTGTACAGAGTCCTGCAGTGCCAGGAGGAGGAGCTTACACAGATGGTCTCCACTATGTCTGATGGTTGGAAATTCGAACAGGTATGTCTCCCAGGAGGCCACGCGCCTCAAGCCATCGCCAGCCATAGGCAGCTCATAACCCCGGGGTCCATAGGCCCAGGTGGGAACCTGTTCAGAAACGTGGGGAAGAGCCACTTGGTGTGGATTATTTGTTCAGTCATACAGGATGAGTTGGGAGAATTCAGAATAATATCATGTCTCCCAACTTCACGTCCAAGTTTCAGCTTGATTGTGCTCGCTTAGGGAGAGAGCCAGCCAGCTTGCTTAGGCTTGAATGTGCCTCTCTGGGGTTTTTTTTTTTTTCCCTCAGAGGGATTCCTTTCTGAAGCGCTCAGTTTACACATTACAGAATAAGTACCTAAAGAAGGCGGGGATTCAGCAACAGCCCTTCCTCTCCCTCCCCCAGGCTGAGAATGCTCTCATGCCAAACATACATGTAATGCATCCCAGAAAGCATGAGCGGGTGTAATGTGAAAGGAGTCCGACGTGGTGAGAAGTGTGGCTTGGTTGTTTCCCATCAGTCTGCATTTCTGTTCCTATAGCTGTGTGTCCTGGAGGAAGTATCCAAACAAAGCCACACAGTCGGGATTGTACCATTCCCGCCATTAGGTGGCAGAATTGTTCAGCTCATCTGTTGTGTGCGCCACAGGGAGGCTGGGCACGAACAGAATGAACAGAATGAACGTATTACTGTTTTGTGTGGATCGGTCCTGTTTTTATGCAGAGTTAGAGAGTCACTTGAACGGTCACGAGAAACACCTTCTCAAATAGCCCCTATGCTTCATGTTAAGAGCGCTGTGTTATAGATCGAATATACAGGTGTCTCTGCCTTCAGAGCCAGCACGGGATCGTTCCTCACACTTGCCCGCACTGCTGAATCCATTCTGCCTGTGTATTTCAGCCTGGTTCTTAGCCAGGCAGGGGCTGCAAAATGTTGCCATGCTTCCACTCCACGAGTATTTTCCCTGATAAGTCTTTTTTTCTTTTTCAAAGATTTTATTTTAAGTAATTTATTTTTAAGTAATCTCTACTCTTAAGTCTCTCAACATGGGGCTCAAACTCATGACCCTGAAATCAAGGTTTCATGCTTCTCCTACTGGCCCAGCCAAATACCCTTCCCTGGTATAAGTCTTTTTTTTTTTTTTTTAAAGATTTTATTTATTTGACAGCGAGAAACACAGCGAGAGAGGGGACACAAGCAGAGGGAATGGTAGCGGGAGAAGCAGGCTTCCCGCGGAGCAGGGAGCCCGATGCGGGGCTCGATCCCAGGACGCTGGGATCTGACCTGGGCCGAAGGCAGACGCTTAACGACTGAGCCACCCAGGCGC
>CM053619.1:42829806-42847203 GCA_028646535.1 Procyon lotor
CAACAGACACATGATATATATACAATGGAATAATATGCAGCCATCAAGAGAAACGAAATCTGGCCATTTGCAACAATGTGGATGGAACTGGAGGGTATTATGCTAAACGAAATAAGTCAGTCAGAGAAAGACAATTATCACATAATCTCTGATGTGAAGAATTTGAGAGGCAAGGAGGGAATTTGGGGGGTGGTGGGGGAGAGAAATGAAACAGGAAGGGATGGGGAGGGAGACAAACCATAAGAGAGTTCTAGACTCACGAAACGAACTGAGGGTGGCTGGGAGGCGGGGGGTAGGGATGGGGTGGCTGGGTTGTGGACATTGGGGAGGGTATGTGCTGTTAAGTGCCGTGAAATGTGTAAGCCTGATGATTCACAGACATGTACCCTGGGGCAAATAATACATTATATGTTAATAAAAATTAATTAAAAAAAAAAAAGAAAGAAAAAGGAGGATTGGAAGGCTTCAGATTTGTGAACTAGACCCTGAGGTTGGAGAAGGTACAGGATAGTTAGCCCGTCACCTGCGGTCAGTATTGCTCCGGTCTGTCACCCCTATCACAGGGCCAGAGTAGATAACCACTTATGTGCTGCACACCTACTGCATGCCCAGAACTGCAGGAGGCACGGTGGCCAAGGCTGAGTCACTGAGGCCTGCAGAATGCCGGGTGGGGAGGAAACTGCTGGAGCCAGGGAGGAAATAACCAAGCCATTGCTCTAATGGCTGGGGAGAGTCTTCAGAACCTGGGTAGAGGCAGACGGATAAAAATTCCGAGCTGGACTCAAGCTCCATTGAAATACTTAGAAAGCATCCTTTCATTCAAGAATCACTCCCAAATCCTGGGGTGCCTGAGTGGCTCAGTTGGTTAAGCTTGATCTCTAAATCAAGGTCTTGATCTCGGGGTCATAAGTTCAAGCCCAACACTGGGCGTGGAGCCTACTTTAAAAAAGTGGGTGGGGTGCTGGGGGGCTCAATCAGTTAAGTGTCTTTGACTCAAGTCATGGTCCCAGGGTCCTGGGATGGAGCCCCACATCAGGCTCTGTGCTCAGTAGGGAGTCTGCTTCTCCCTCCCTCTGCCGCTCCTCCTGCCTGTGCGAGCTCGCCCTCTCTCTCAGATAAATAAAATCTTTAAAAAAAAAAAAAAATCACTACAAATCCTAAGCAGGAGAAATAAAAACATACATATTATAATAAAACTGATGAAAACAACTATGGAGAAAATCTTAAAAGCCACCAGAAGCAGAGAGGAAAGTTACTTCCAAAGGAGCCGACAGTAAGACTTACAGCCAACTTCTCAACGGAAAAATATAAAGCAGAACAATGGAATTAAATCTCCTGAGTGTGTAAAGAAAATAGCTGCCAACTTAGAATTCCATACCTGGTGAAAATATACTTCAGTATGAAGATGATATAAAGGTATCTTTGACAACCAAAACGTGAGAGTATTTGTCACCTGCAGACCTTGTGCTAAAGGGAATATTAAAAGGTCACTTCAGGGGGTGACTGGTGGGCTCAGTCAGAAAAGCATGTGATTCTTGATCTCAGAATTTTAAGTTCAAGCTCTATGTTGGGTGTAGAGATTACTTTAAAAAAATTAAAAACTTTGTGTTCCCTCTCTCACTGTGTCTCTCTCTGTCAAATAAATAAAATCTTAAAAAAATAAAAAATTAAAAAAATTAAAAATTAAAAAATTAAAAACTAAAAAATAAAGTGTGGGCTTTATCATTCCCAAAACTCAATTTTAAAAAAGGTGGCTCAGGGGCCTCTGGGAGGTTCAGTGGGTTAAAGCCTCTGCCTTTGGCTCAGCTCATGATCTCAGGGTCCTGGGACCGAGCCCCACATCGGGCTCCCTGCTTGGCAGGGAGCCTGCTTCCCCCCCTTTTCTCTGCCTGCCTTTCTTCCTACTTGTGATTTCTCTCTCTCTGTCAAACAAATGAATAAAATCTTAAAGAAAAAAAAAGTGGCTCAGGGGCACCTGGGTGGCTCAGTCATTAAGCGTCTGCCTCTGGCTCAAGTCAAAAAAAAAAAAAAAAAAAAAAAAAACAGTGGCTCAGTTAAGCATCTGACTTCAGCTCAGGTCATGATCTCAAGGTCCTGGGATCCAGCCCCAAGTCAGGCTCTGCCCCCAGTAGGAATTCTGCTTATCCTCCTCCCTGTACCCCTCCCCCTGCTCCTGCTCTCTCTCTCTCTCTTTCTCACATGAATAAATAAAATATTTAAAATAAATAAATAGGTGTACCTGGGTGGCCTGGTTAAGTATCTGCCTCCAGCTTGGGTCACGATCCCAGGGTCCTGGGATCAAATCCTGCATCAGGGTCCCTGCTCAGCAGGGAGTCTGCTTCTCCCTCTCCCTGTATCCCTCCCTACCTGCTTGTGCTCGCTCAAATAAGTGAATAAAATCTTTAAAATATAATGCTTTATATTAGACTTTGATAAGCCGTGGATGCATGTTACAACTTCTCAAGTAACTACCCAAAAAATAATAATTAAAGGGGCGCCTGGGTGGCTCAGCTGGTTAAGGCCTCTGCCTTCGGCTCAGGTCATGATCTCAGGGTCCTGGGATCGAGCCCCGCATCGGGCTCTCTGCTCAGCAGGGAGCCTGCTTCCCCCCCCCCCGCACCCCGCCTGCCTCTCTGCCTACTTGTGATCTCTCTCCTCTCTGCCAAATAAATAAATAAATAATATCTTTAAAAAATAATAATAATAATTTTAAAAGTATAGGGATGCCTGAATGGCTTATAAGCATCTGCCTTTGGCTCAGGTCATGATCTCAGGGTCCTGGGATCAAGCCCTGCATTAGGCTCCCTGCTCAGCAGGGAGTCTGCTTCTCCCTCTCTCTCTGCCCCTCCCCCAACTTGTGTGCACTCGCGCGCGCTCTCTCTCAAATAAATAAATACAATTTTTTTAAAGATTTTATTTATTTGACAGAGAGAGATCACAAGTAGGCAGAGAGGCAGGCAGAGAGAGAGGGAGAAGCAGGCTCCCCGCTGAGCAGAGAGCCCCATGTGGGGCTCGATCCCAGGACCCTGAGATCATGACCTGAGCCAAAGACAGAGGCTTTAACCCACTGAGCCACCCAGGCGCCCCCCTACAATTTTTTTAAATAACAAATAAATAGGGGTGACTGGGAGGCTCAGTCGGCTGGGCATCTGCCTTTGGCTTGGGTTGTAAGACAGGGGTCCTGGGATCAAGCCCCACATTGGGCTCCCAGCTCGGCAAGGAGTCTGTTTCTCCCTCTCCCTCTGCCCATTCCCCTGCTTGTGCTCTCTCTCTCAAATAAATTTAAAAATATATATAACAAACAAATAAATATAAGCACCAGAGGGCACCTGGCTGCTTGGTCAGTAGAGCAGGAGGCTGTCAATCTTGGGGTAGTGAGTTCGAGCCCACATTGGGCATAGAGCTTACGAAAAAAAAAAAAAAAGGATAAAAGGAATAGATTAAAAAGTATAGCCACCAAGATAATAGAGAAGAAGGAGGAAAGTGAATAATAACAAAAATCAGTATTGATAAAAATACAAGTCACTAGGAAAACAACCATTATAAATTTGTATACATCTAACAATCTAGCCTCAAAACTAATAGAAGTAAAAGGAAAAATAGGCAGGGTACCTGCGTGGTTCAGTTGGTTGAGTGTCTGACTCTTGGTTTCAGCTCAGGTCATGATCCCCAGGTCCTGGGATGGAGCCCTGCACTTGGCACTCGTCTGCTTCTTCCTCCGCCCACCCCACCCCCCAACTCCCCACCCTCCTCTCTCACTCTCTAATATAAATAAATCTAAAAATAATAATTAAAAAGAGGGAAATGTATTAACAAGGAAGAAAGACTAAAAGCCATTGTATAAACATGTCAGGAACTTAGAATAGCAAATTTAACCCAAGAGAGCAACAGGAAGGAAATAATAGAGAAGAGAGCAGAAATCAATGAAATGGATAACAAACACGCAATAAAAATCTCAAAACTAAGAGCTGATTCTTTGAAAAGATTAATAGAATGGATAAACTCTTAGTGATGAGGCTCATCAAGGAGAAATACAAATGATATCTGGAATGAAAAAAGAAGACAGAAATAGATATCCTACAGTCTTTATAAGGCTTATAAGTGCCTTATATAAGGTATATGCCCAAAGGAATTGAAGGCAAGTACTCAGATATCTATGCACCCATATTCACAGCATTATTCATGACAGCCAAAAGGGAGAAGCAACCCAAGTGTCCGTCAACAGATGAACAAACAAAATGTGGTACAGTGGAATATAATCCAACCATAAACAGGAATTCTGATACATGCTGTAACACGAACCTTGAAAACATTAAGTGCAATAAGACTCAAAGGGACAACTATCATATGATTTCACTCATATAAAATAGGCAAATTCATAGAGATAGAACGATTAGAAGTTATTAGGGGCAGGAGGGAGAGGGCAGTGGATTTATTGCTTAAGGGTTACAAAGTTTCTGTTAAAGGTGATGAAAAAGTTTTGGATATAGATCACTACATGACTATATCACTATTTATAGATCACTACATAATGGTTGTCTAACATTGTGAATATACTTAATACCACTGAATTGTTCACAAAAATGGTTAAAATGCAAATTTTATATTAGCCTAATCATTGTAAATGGATGTTATGAACAACTTTATACCAAAAGAATGTGAAAATTTAGATAAAATAGACAAATTCCTGGGAAAACACCACTTGCCAAAATTAATACAAGAATATATAGACAATATGAATAATTCTAAATCTCTGAAATTGATTATTTAATTAATAACCCTTCCACAAAAAAACACTCAGGGCCTACGTGGCTCTGCCACTGAATACTGCCAAACATTTAAGGAAGAAATAATACCAATCTTACTCTTCCAAATAAGTGGTAAAAAACACTCCTGAACTCATTTTATGAAGCTAGCATACCTTAATACCGAAACTTGACAAGGACATTAACATAAAAGGAAAATTCCAGGGGCACCTGGGTGGCTTATTGGGTTAAGGCCTCTGCCCTCGGCTCAGGTCATGATCTCAGGGCCTGGGATCGAGCCCCACATCGGGCTCCCTGCTCAGAGGGGAGCCTGTCTCTCTGCCTGCCTCTCTGCCTACTTGTGATCTCTCTCTGTCAAATAAATAAAATCTTTAAAAAAAAAAAAAAAAAAGGAAAATTCCAGGCCAATCTCATTCGTGAACATAGATGCAAAAATCCTAAGACAATTTTTACAAATTGAATCTAGCGTATATAAAAAGCATAACATCATGACCAAGTAGAGTTCAATCCAGAACACAAGGTAGGCATAAGAATAAAAATCAGTAAATACAGAATTGCCACGCTGTAAAAGAGGCAGCGCTTTTGATCATTTCAAAAGATGCAGAAGAAGAATTAGATAAAAGTCAATATCCATTCCAGATAAAAACTCTTAGCAAACCAGGAAGGAAAAGGAGTCTACATAATCTGATACAGTTATCTACAATAATCATATAGCAAACGTCATACTTAATGGAGAAATGTTGAAAACTTTTCCTCTGAGATGGGGAAGTGAGAAAGGGTTGCCTTCTATTTACCATTTCTATACAACAAACACGGCCACACTAATGTGTCAGAGCAAGACAGTGATATATTGCAAGCTTTTCAGGGCATTTATCCTGTTGGATGGGGGAGAATGAGAAAGAGAAACCAACAAAGAAGCAATTATAGAGCAATGAGAATCTCTCTCTGCTTCACTCATCCCTTTTTTCCCTCTGAGGATCAGAACCAGAGGGGAAGCAACAGTCTTTTGGATCACCAACCAGATGATGTTAATCATTCAACTTCAGACCGAAAATGGACCTTGAAATATCATCCCCTATAACAACCTGTTGATTCACAAGAAAAGAACCACGTCCAGAGACATTAAAGGAGTTGTCCAATATCCTACTGCCACCTAGAAACCATTTTCCTCTCTGGTTGGTAATGTGAGTCCCTTAGGTCCAGTGCGAGCGTCTCCAGGTGCAGCAGTGACTCCGCCTCCTGGGGCAAAGGCTCTGGAGTAAAGCATCACCCATGGAGAGGCAGAGCACATCTGGTGGCACACCTTTGCCCTGCTGACGTCACAGGCAGAATGATGGGGCTGGTCACATTTGAATTGTGATGTCAGGGAACAAAGCTGGCAACTTTCGAGAAGGGGGGCCAACTTGATAGGGAGATCACAAAACAGCAGCCAAAGGGAGAGGTGAGAAGGCAGTCACTGGATCCCAAGAGATGGAGAGGGCTGGGGTGGGGGCACATGGGCTGATGGGGACCCTCCCAACAGCTAGTGAAGTGAGACCAAGGCAAGGCCCCTTCACTGAGTGTCCAGGTTCTTTTCTCTCCCGTCACAGGGCCGCCAAGCCTCTAGCCCTCCCTGACATGCAGAAGGTTTCACGTAAGTACTTGAGCTTCCGGCCTTTCTTCCAAAGGGCCAAAGATGTGGCTCTTTTCCCTTACATTGATGTGACTTCCTTCTGCCATCCGCTTGCTTATCCAAGATTTGTTGCAGGAGTTGGGGCTGGGACACAGAGAACACAATCCCCATGTTATGCCCCCGGGTGGGCTGACTGATGACTCGGTCTCCATACCCCATGGGCAGGCTTCTATGGGAAGGACGGGTGTGCCCCTCAGAGGCCCCTCAATTCCTGCCCGTGACTTCTTCATGGCTCTGCTCTATCTTCTCAGGGCCAGCCCAGGATCACAACCCAGCCCTGCAGCCTCCTGCCCAGCCCTCAAGAGCTCCCCAAACCCAGCTCCTGATGAGTAGCAGCAGTCTCCGCACATTCGAGGACCAAGTCCTCTGTCCCATTTGCCTGGAGGTGTTCCGCAACCCGGTCACCACCGCCTGCGGGCACAACTTCTGCATGACCTGCCTCCAGGGCTTCTGGGACCACCAGGCCACCATGGGCGAGACACTCTACTGCCCCCAGTGCCGGGAGAGCTTCCCCTCCAGACCGCGCCTCTGCAAGAACGTCATCCTGGAGGAGATGGTGACCTGCTTCACCCAGGCCAAGGGCCACACCTTGGGATCCTCCCGGAATCTGGCGGGGCCCCGGGACGTGCCCTGCGACTTCTGTACTCCGCAGAAGCTCAAGTCGGTCAAGTCCTGTCTGCAGTGCATGGCCTCCCTGTGCGAGAAGCACCTGCACAGCCACTTCGAGGACCAGACGTTCCAGGACCACCAGCTGCTGGAGCCCGTGTGGGACCTCAAGAGCCGCCTGTGCCGGAAGCACCGCCAGCTGCGGCGGCTGTACTGCCGCACGGAAGGCTGCTGCGTGTGCGGGGCCTGCCTGCTGGAGGAGCACAAGAACCACGACACCATCCCCCTGGAGGAGGAGCGGGCCCGCAAGGAGGTGGGGGGAAGGGAGGAGCCGGGACCTCACCGTCCAATCACCGTCCACTCGCCGAACGTTAAAGTCTTTTTTTTTTTTAAGATTTTATTTATTTATTTGACAGAGAGAGACACAGCGAGAGAGGGAACACAAGCAGGGGGAGTGGGAGAGGGAGAAGCGGGCTTCCTGCAGAGCAAGGAGCCTGATGGGACTCGATTCCAGAACCCTGGGATCATGACCTGAGCCGAAGGCAAGCGCTTAACGACTGAGCCACCCAGGCGCCCCTGAGTGTGAAAGGCTTTCACAAGCCGGGGTTCACCTCTCCTTGGAGAGAAGTTACGCAACCATCCAACTGATGGTCATGGGGGGCGGACGCGCCACACCCTGGGAAAGGACTGGCGAGTTCTACCAACAAGGATCCCAAGTTCTATGTTCTAGGGCTCTTTTTTTTTTTTTTTTGCACAGCAAAAGGAAAGTCGGAGAGAAAACATGTCATGTCAGGTGGGGCAAATCCCCTCCTTTTCTCTACTTTCAACTTCTGTTTCATATATTTGCCCTGCTCTTTAGAGGGGAACATATAGTTCAGACATTCTCCCATGTGTATTCAGTAAGAGTGCCCGGCCCACGTAGGGCCCCCGGGAACGGTCCACAGCTTCCAGGAGCTCAGGCCAGAGTGTAAACCCATTCACGCCCCTGTTGGGCTCAGCTGACACTTTTTCCATGGCAAGACTTGGTCATCACTGTTAGGGCAGAGAACCTGATTCCTAAGAGTGGGGAGAGAGTCTCAGGGATTAAGAGACCATGAGCAGAGGGTAGACCCCGGGCCATCGGCCCTGCAGCTCTGGTCTTTCTCTCTCTTTGTGCAGGCATCTTCGGAATATAAGAGGTATGTCTCCTCTGGGCTTGTAGAAGGGCTTCTCTGAGGCCACCTCCCTGAATCGGGGGTCCTCTCCTCCCTCTCGCTCCCAGGTGGAAGTTCGGAAGGTACAGGCCAATGTGGAAAACCAGATGCTGATCATCAACTCTGACAGCCAGAAGCACCGGGGGCAGGTGGCCTTTCTCTCGGTAAGCCTGGCGTGCCCTCTCCCAGGCCCCGGCTTCCCCGCAGCGCCCTGCGTCAGGCCCAGGGGCCCTCTCAGGGCTTGGAGCGGAAGTCGTGGAGCCCAACTGTGAGCAACAGGACGCCGAGGCAGGCTCCGGGCCTGGCTCCCCAGAACACTCGGGGTACCCGGCTCAGGCTCCCAGAGGCCTCGCGACACTCCGTCCACCCCCACCCCCTGCAGAAACTGATCCAGACAACACGTGAGGAGGTGAACACCTGCTTCTCAGAGATCATCCAGGAGGTCAAACAGCTGCAGATGAAGGTCTTGGATTTTGTTGAGAAAGAGGAGGCGGCGGCTCTGGGGAAGCTGGGCAGCTCCATCCAGCAGAGCCACAACCGGCTCCTGAAGCTGGAGGGGGACAGCATCTGGCTCCGCACCCTGCTCGCCAACAGGAGCGACCAGCAGTTTCTGCAGGCGAGCCCCCTCCCCCCATCTCTGCCCCAGGCCCTGACACAGCCTCCGCTCCCCCTCCACCCGCTGACGCCCCAGATCTGCCCAGACCTAGGATCAAGTGGTCAGCATTTGGGGCTGCCTCTCTTTGTCCATTCTTCGGCCTCGGGGAGGCTCCCCACCCCAGGCCATCAGTCCTGAGCTTACAGCAACCCCCCTGGCTTCTTCTTCCATCTCAGCCATACCCTAACTTTCCTGCCTTCATTTCCCTGGAACAGAAGGGAGTGGGCCCTGGGATTCCGAGTATCTGCCATGGTGTATATGTTTCTCCAGACTCCCCCAGGCCAGGGATGCAAGCGAGACCCGAATAACTCAAAGAGCCTGGAATGAAATCCCTTTTCCTTCCCCAGCCCTGGCCTGATCCCCAGCCCATTGCGGCTACAAGAGGGTAGCAGGCAGGGTCTCCAGCAGAGGTGTGGGTGACAGCAACCTTGTCTATGCACATGGCCCGGGGTTCCCCAGACCCCGTGCCTGGGAACTCTGGACTCAGCACCGACCTCCTTTCTTCAGCTGGGATCATGCACCCAGGAGCAGATTTCTAATTTCGAGAGCTATTGCTCACCCTGTCCAGCCACACACAGCAGCCCCCCCCCCCCAAACTCCCAACACACACACACACTAGGAAACTTTTGGTAAGGTTTTTCACTAAGCAATTAAAAGCTCAAAAGAAATCCTCTTCCCGTTGTTTTTCTAATACACTTTGCTTAATGCACTAGGCCCCAGCGGCCATGCTTTTGGCAAAGCCCTCATCTAAGACCTCACAACCAGCAGGAAGGGAGAGAGATGTCCAGGTTTGAAAACGAGCCATTTCTTCACCTGCCCCATGGTTCTGGGGACCCCGGAGCCCCTAGCGTAAGCGGGAGCTCCTGGCATCCCCCTGGGCACGGGCTCACGGGTGGTCCTGGGGGCCGCTCCCGGCCTTCAGGAGTTCCCCAGGCTGAAGCACTTCCCTGCCTGCATGGAACCCCTGATGGGAACCAACTGTGAGGAGAAGCAGACCTTCCTCCAGTTGCCAGAGACCCTGGAGGAGCTCCGGACCCGGCTCATGGACGTGGGGCTCAGTTTCATCAATCAGCTCCTCCTGAAAGGTCAGTACCTGGCAGCCCGGGGCCCCTGGAGACTCGCCCACGTTCTGGGGGTGGGACCGCCCCACTGGGCAGTGTTTGGGGTCCCAGGCACTTGCAGAGAGCCCTGCCTGCCCCTGTGCGCCTTCCCTCAGGTGACGCAGCCTCCTGGAAGCCCATGCCTCTCTCCGGAAGGACGCTGGGCAGTAAGAGCGTCCTCAGAAAAGCCCCTCCATCCCCCCCAGGCATTAAGATGAACTCCTATGAGGTGCTGCCCCCAGCTGTGGACAGGAAAACACTTCTCAAGTGTGAGTCCTCAGCAGTGGGGTCCAGAACAAGGGGTGGGAAAGAAAGGACCAACCCCCCGCCCCCCGGGGCGTCCTCTTCCCCAGCCCCACCTGCATTCAGACCAGGGCTCCAGAGAGATGCCAGCTCCCGCTTGCCCTGACCTCCCACTTGCCACTGGAGACCTCAGAAAGATTCAGCCTGTGACTCCAAGGCCCTGATAGGGGGAGGGGAGGACTAGCCTGGACCGCACCCCCCACCATGGCTGGGGCAAGGACCTGCCTACCGCCTAGCCGCTGGCTCTGCCGCCCTCCCTGGCTCTGGGGAGCCTCTACCCTCAGCTCGTGACTGCCAGTGTCCCCAGGGCTTTAGGCAAGCCAGCTTGGATGACACTTCCCATTTCCTCCTCTGACAAGCTCCCTTTTCATCATCTGATGCTCCCTCCGCCGCTCTCCGGGGCGGGGCTGGGAGGCACATCTCAGCCTGGGACGTAGTGGGTCTCTCTGGTGAATCCCTGAGTCAACTCCTCCTCCAGGAGCCCTTGACCTTCCCTCAATCCCGTTCAGTCTGCGGGGGCGCTCACCCTGGCTCCCTTCCCCGTCCCCTCCCCTCAGGTTACTGCAACCTGAACTTTGACCCCGCCACGGCCAGCGAGGAGCTGTTCCTGTTCAAAGAGACCCACTCGGTGCTGAACCTGGGCATCCTCCTGGAGCCCTTCGCCACGGGCGGCCCCTTCCCCGGCTTCAAGCAGTGGCCGCAGGTGCTGTGCTCGCGCGGCCTGTCCGAGGGCCGCCACTACTGGGAGGCCGACGTGTCCAACTCGTGGGTGTGCCTGGGCCTCACCTACCGCCGCAGCCCCCCGCTCGGCGGCCGCCGGCGCCGCAACATCGTCTACCTGCTGGGCCGCAACCCCTACTCGTGGTGCCTGGAGTGGGACTCGCTCAAGTTCTCGGTGTGGCACAACAACACGCAGACGGTGCTGCACGGCGGCTACCACCGCACGCTCGGCGTGGCGCTCGACTGCGGCGCCGGCTGCCTCTCCTTCTACTGCGTGGCGGGCGGCGTGAGCCTGCTCTACCGCTTCCTCGTCTCCTTCCTGGAGCCGCTCTACCCCGCGGTCATGGTCAGCAGCGGCGCCTCGGTCACGCTCAAGCAGCGCCCGGAGGCGGATGCGTAGGCGGCGGTCAATAAAGCTGGACTGGAGCGCTGGCTGGGCCCGGGCGGAGGGGCACTGGGGGCGGAGGGGCGCGGGGGCCGGGGGGTGGGCGTTAGGAGGGGAGGGCGAGGTGGAGGGGTGGGGTGGGCGGCCAACCGGCCTCCCCACCTGCGGCGCGGGGCCGCCCGGGGCGGCCGGGGAATCCCAGGTAACAGGCAGACCCCTCCGTTCCCGCAGCCCCAGGAGAAGGGCTCTGAGCCAGGCTGGAGTTCTCCCCGGCACTGGGGACAGTCCGGTGGCCTCTGGAGGGCGGATTCCTGACCGGAGGGCACAGTCTCCCCCACCGTGGTGACCACCTTCCTAAACCCATCACAGGCGCCTGGCCTTGGTTCTCCAGGCCGATCCTGGCCACGCAGCATCAGGGGCTCGGGGACGTGTTCCCGAAGGCCAGGTGGCCTGACTGGGCGGCGCTTGGAGCAGATGGCTCCTCTCCACTCCTCCCGCCGGTGACCAGACTGAGAGTGGCACCTAATTCCGTAAGGCGGGGCGGGGTGTCTGTCCCAGTTGCTTAATTGGGGTCTGGGAGGTTAAGGCGAGGAACCCAGGCTGATCTCAGGCCCAAAGAAAGGCTAAGGGCCTACTGACCAGAGCAGAGCGCCTCATACAGCTGGTGCTTCCTAGTCCGGCCTCCGCTCTCCTAGCATGTAGGACGGCCGGCCCAAAAGCAAAGGGGCTGCTTGCGCATCCCGACCTCTGCCATCCCACCTGCCCCGCAGCGGGTGCGGAAGTCCGCCCGCGAGGCTGGATCTCCCAGCCAGGTTCCTGCCTTGCGACCGCAGGAGCTTGCCCGCCGGAGCGCGCCCGCGGGGGGCCTCGGCCCCTTTTGGGGAAGCTACCTCAGCATTTCCAGCCTCAAACAGTTGCTAGTTCCTCTGGCTTCTCTGGCGGAGGCTCTCGAGTTAATGATTGACTCTGAAGAGGAAAAGCTACAAGTCCCGGGAGAAAACCCCAACGTAGTCCAGAACCAACCCCAAGAGTGCCCCACCCCACGGGTGTGCCTGAATTCCATCCCCGCAGGCCCTGTTGGAAGAGAAATTAGTGCCCCTGGTTTCCCAGCAGGAGAGGTCATTTTGGGGCCAGGGGAGGGCCAGACTGGAATGGGGTGTAGGGGGTACTCTCAAGGTCTCTGAGGGTGGGGCACCCTTTGGCTCCTCTGAGCAAGCTGTGGTTTCTTGCCGACTTTCCTTTCTGGAGTCTTCACTCCGCACCAATTCCAATCACTCTTGTTCCCCATGACCTGTTCCCCACGCTGATAGGAATGCAATGTAAATTCTTCCCAGTGTTCAGGAGAGGTCTCTCACATCCAAATGTCTACAGCTTGCCTCCTCACCCCTCACCCCTGCAATCTTCATTCTTCCTCTGGCAGAGGTCAAGAAGGGCTGGGGAGGCCAAGGTGGGGTACCAGGACACAGGAGGGGTCTAGCCACATGGATCTCCGAGTCTTTCCCCATCTCCTTGCCAGCTCCTCCCGGGGTGCCCTGTGATGCTGTCCTGACACCTTCCCACATGTGTTGGTGTGAAATCCACATCCGAACTAATGGGGGTATTTGCTTTCCTAAACAGCTCCTCATTTGCAGTTCGTAGGCCTCTGCGAATTCACAATGATAGTCCTGGGCCGGGGGGTCCTCAAAAGTCCTCAAAGCCAAATGGCAAGCAGGCCTGCACATCAGGGACGCTAGCCAGCAAACCAAAATGTCAGTGTTTTCTGCTCATGGCTCAGCATGTGCCTTGTCACAGAAATATGCTAGAGGGGTCCTCCCAGGTGCAAGACCAGCCGGTGCTCTTGGATAATCTCGCCTGTCAACCTCACCCCTTCCCTTTCCCCCACTGCGAGGACACCAGGGAAGGGACTGTCCCTGGAACAACACCCACCCACTTCTCATGCCGTCCTGCTCCTGCCTTAGCACCCAGATTTTTTGTGGATCTGAACAGGTTGTAGTCTAGTCTGTCACCAAGGATTATTTCACTTTAAAAATGTCCGTGTTGGGGCGCCTGGGTGGCTCAGTCGTTGGGCGTCTGCCTTCGGCCCGGGTCGGATCCCGGGGTCCTGGGATCGAGCCCCGCATCGGGCTCTCTGCTCTGCAGGAAGCCTGCTTCTCCCGCTACCATTCCCTCTGCTTGTGTTCCCTCTCTCACTGTGTTTCTCTCTGTCAAATAAATAAAATCTTTAAAAAAAAAAAAATGTCCGTGTTGTTCTTTACAAAAAAAGATTGTGTTCCTGTATTACTTGGGTAATTTAAAAATCTTTTTTCATTTTCTATAAAAGTAATGTCGCTTTTATTTAACAACACATGGTGTCTACTATATGCCAGCCACTGCTGATGGCAAATCAAATGTTCATGGTAAATACGAACTCACATAATCCTCATAATAACCTTATAATAGGTATGGATTATCCCCATTATATGGATAAGGAAACCGAGAAGAGGTTAAGTTACTTGTCTAAGGTCATGAAGGTATATAATTGAACCAGGATTCAAATCCGGGCTGTCTTATTTTTTAGCTATTACGCTATACCGCCTTTCCTATTCTGCATTTGCTATAGAAAACTTACAACATGGGGCACCTGGGTGGCTCAGTCGTTAAGCGTCTGCCTTCGGCTCAGATCATGATCCCAGGGTCCTGGGATCGAGCCCTGCATCAGGCTCCTTGCTCGGCAGGAAGCCTGCTTCTCCCGCTACCGTTCCCTCTGCTTGTGTTCCCTCTCTCTCTGTGTTTCTCTCTGTCAAATAAATAAAATCTTTAAAAAAAAAAAAAAGAAAACTTACAATATTGTGTACTTTCAAAAAGCAAAAAGTTATTCAAAATGCAAAAATGACTTGTTCACTGGCTGTATAACATTACATTCTACAGGGGCACCTGGGTGGCTCGGTGGGTTAGGCCTCTGCCTTCGGCTCAGGTCATGGTCTCAGGGTCCTGGGATCGAGCCCCACGTCGGGCTCTCTGCTCAGCGGGGAGCCTGCTTCCCCCTCTCTCTCTGCCTCTCTGCCTGTTTGACCTCTCTCTGTCAAATAAAATCTTTAAAAAAACAAAAAACCAAAAAAAATTACATTCTATAAATCTATATTCTACAAATTCTACAAGTGTTATAGCTTTGGTGTGCGTTAAATCTCTATACCCAACATGGGGCTCAAACTCACGACTCCGATAAAGAGTTATATGCTCTTCTGACTGAGCCAACCAGCTGCCCCTCCTATGGCTTTGTTTTGTCTAAATTCCTTCCTTGATTCCCACTGGAGGTGGGAGGCAAGCAGCAACCCAGCCAAAGCCACAGATGTTGCTTCCTCCATGTTACTCCTAAGTTTGACCCAAACTCAGAAGGGTTCAGGTAGGGGCCAAAGGATGCTAGCAGCAGCCATGGTTTCCACTCATCTCATCATGCCCTCCCACAGTGGGGGGCGAACAGAAGCAGGACCAGGTGGCAGGAACCTAGGGAAGAAGACTGAATCCTGCCCTCTCGCAAAGGGTGTGCTCAAGTTGGGGATAGAAGGGAGAAGATGCTTGTGGAGCCTTGGGGAGCATACGCCTGGCATATCGTGGGTACCCGGTGGCTGTCAGGAACATCCCACTCAAGAGAATATCAGCTCGACTCTGCACTTTTCCTGTGAGGAAGGACCCTGGTGGTACAGAGACCAGATCCCACCAGCTAAGGAGATGTGGGCTGTCTCCAGCCTGCCCTGCTGGTTCAGTCCCACCCCGACTCCACCCCCCAGCTCCTTGCCACAAACATCAGTGTCCTGTAGCTCTCATGGGCTTCATTACCAGCCCTTATGCTATCCTACCCTCCAAAGGGTCTTCCCTCCTGGCCTTTGCTCATGCTGTCCCTGCTGCCTGGAACACTTTTCCACCACTGCCCATTCAAGTCCTACTCATCATTTGTCATGTACATGTGTCCACATGTACACATGTACGTGTGGTCCTTAAGACAGCTAAGATGCTCTGTGTTCCAAGAAGCCAGTCTTGAACTCCCCTCTCCCTAAGCCAAGTGGGGTCCCCTCCTCTCTGCTCCTATAACACTCTCTGCATGCATTCCCTCCTGGCATCCACTTGTTTCAGGTGAGAATTCTCTATTGGATGTAGGGGCAGGCTGGATATTTCATGTTCCCCGTGCTTAATGCATGCCTACCAGAGAGCCTAATAAACCTTGACCCGAGAACTGAAGGAAACTTTCCAGAGGTTGGAGAGCAGAGGGGGCCACCCGGATCCTTTCCTGGGTCAGGTAAGACTGGGTGTGAGTGGCCTGGCACAGCTGCCCAACAACTTCCTTCTCCTCCCTTTGCCGTCCTTTTGCTAAGTTAAGTCTGCACATGCCCTGCATCCAGGTGGGAGCAAAGGACCTTCCTATTCCTCCATTTGCTTCCATTTTTTACCTCCCCTTTAGCGCAAAGACTCTTTGAGGCTGAGGATCCTCCCTCCATGTGAGGGGGAAAAACGCATACCCCTCTCAGCCTCTGTTTCCTGATCTGCAAAATAGCATGGATAGGGATACTGTTCATATTTGCGAAAGATTATATGACTCTCTGTCCTTCTCAAACCAGGAAGCTGGGAAACATGCATTCAGGGCAGAGCTAGGATGAGAGTGAAGCAAGTGAGGCATTCATCTCAGACACAAAATTTAAGAAAGGGCTCCAAGGGGCACCTGAGTGGCTCAGTTGGTAAAGCATCTGCCTTTGGCTCAGGTCATGATCCTGTAGTCCTGGGATGGAATCCTGCATTGAGCCCTACTTAGGGCTCTCTGCTCAACTGGGAGTCTGTTCCTCCCTCTGTTCATGCTCTCTCTCTCTCTCTCACTCTCTCTCTCAAAAAATAAAATTTTTTAAAAAGAAGAGTACTAAAAAAAAAAAAGAAAAATAAAAAAAGAAGAGTACTAAACAAGAAAAATGTGCAGCTAAGAATACTTTACCCAGCTAGACTGTCATTGAAAACAGGAGTGATAAAAAGTTTCCAGGACAAACAGAAACCAAAAGAATTTGCAATCACCAAACACCCCCTACAAAAAAATATTGAAAGGGGTCCTCTAAGCAAAGAGAGAGCCCAAAAGTAACATAGACCAGAAAGGAACAGAGACAATATACAATAACAGTCACCTTACAGGCAATACAGTGGCACTAAACTCATATATTTCAATAGCTACCCTGAGTGTAAATGTGCTAAATGCCCAATCAAAAGACACAGGGTATCAGATTGGATAAAAAAGCAAGACCCATCAATACATTGTCTGCAAGAGACTCATTTTAGACCCAAAGACACCTCCAGATTCAAAGGAGGGAGTGGAAAACCATTTATCATGCTAATGGACATCAAAGGAAAGCTGGGATGGCAGTCCTTATATCAGACAAATTAGATTTTAAACTAAAGACTGTAATAAGAGATGAGGAAGGACACTATATCATACTTAAAGGGTCTATCCAACAAGAAGATCTAACAATGGTAAATATTTATGCCCCTAACAGGGGACCAGCCAATTATATAAGCCAATTAATAACAAAATCAAAGAAACACATCAACAATAATACAATAATAGTAGGGGACTTTAACATCCCCCTCACTGAAATGGCAGATCATCTAAGCATAATATCAACAAGGAAGTAAGAGCTTTAAATGACACACTGGACCAGATGGACTTCACAGATAAATTCAGAACATTCCACCCCAAAGCAATAGAACACACATTCTTCTCTAGTACACATGGAACATTCTCCAGAATAGATCACATCCTGGGTCACAAATCAGGTCTCAACTGGTACCAAAAGATTAGGATCATTCCCTGCCTATTTTCAGACCACAATGCTTTAAAATGTGAACTCAATCACAAGACAAAAGTTGGAAAGAACTCAAATATGTGGAGGTTAAAGCGCATGGGTCTAAAGCATTCTACTAAAGAAGGAATGGGTCAACCAAGAAATTAAAAAAGAATTTTAAAAATTCATGGAAATAAATGAA
>CM053619.1:42847703-42858712 GCA_028646535.1 Procyon lotor
AGCTACCCTATGACCCAGCAATTGCTCTAGGTATTACTCCAAGTTACAAATGCAGTGATCTGAAGGGACATGTGCACCCCAATGTTTAGAGCAACAATGTCCACAACAGCCAAACCATGGAAAGAGCCCAGATGTGTCCATCAGTAGATGAATGGATAAAGAAGATGTGGTGTGTGTGTGTGTGTGTGTGTGTGTGTGTGTGTATAAAACAGAATACTATCCAGCCATCAAAAACCAGAAATCTTGCCATTTGCAACACGTGGATGGAACTAGAGGGTATTATGCTGAGCGAAATAAGTCAATCAGAGAAAAACAATTATCATATGATCTCACTGATATGTGGAATTTGAGAAACAAGGCAGAGGATTACAGGGGAAGAGAGGAAAAAATGAACCAAGACAAAACCAGAGAGGGAAGCAAACACAACAGACTCTTAATTTCAGGAAACAAACTGAGGGTTCCTGGAGTGGAGGGGGCTGGGAGGGACGGGGTGGCTGGGGGTTGGACAATGGGGAGGGTATGTGTTGTCCTGAGCGCTGTGTTTTGTGTAAGATCTGTACCCATGAAACAAATAATACATGATTGTTAATAAAATAATAAAAGAGATTGCTACATTTAAAAAAGGGCTCCAAAAATCTCAGTAATCAAGATAAATGGTTTTTTTTGTTGTTTTTTTTTTAAGATTTTATTTATTTATTTGACAGAGGGAGAGAGATGACAAGCAGGCAGAGAACCAGGCAGAGAGAGAGGGGGAAGCAGGCTCCCTGCTGAGCAGAGAGCCTGATGCGGGGCTCGACCCCAGGACCCTGAGATCCCGACCTGAGCCGAAGGCAGAGGCTTTAACCCACTGAGCCACCCAGACGTCCCCAAGATAAATGTTTTAATGCAATATTTTACAAAATCAAAATTAATGCAAAACTCCATGATGGGCAGAATATCAAAATAGTAAATAAATCCCAGATCTGACCCAGCACTTGCACTACTTGCTTTGTAACTCCTCAGACTAAGCCTGGCCCTGATTCCGATAACATTTTATTCATGAAACCAGATGATTCCATGGGCCATCGTTTGTTGATATGATTTTCTATAATTATTGCATTAAATTATTTGCCTTGATCAAATTTTCTTAGTATCCCATAAATTTTGGGATACTAAGAATTTTCTTAGTATCCCACAAATTTTGAGTCCCAGCAAGTGCTTCACTCCCCTCACCCTAGATGGGCACGTCACGTATCTGGAATTGAGTAGCTGGACCAGGGATAGGCATCAGGGATGTCAAATGTCCGCAATGCTCAGAATGGCCATCCCCAAATACCTGTGTTGTTAGTAGGATATATATATGCACAGATACTTCAAATGAAAAGGTAAACAACATTCGTTTAGCTGCTCACCCTTGCCAAAATAAATAATAATCAAACTGTCAAAAGCCCAGGGTCACCCATTAAAAGGCTTTTGGTTTCTTGCCAAGTGTTTCTGGAAGCTGACTCTTCCTCATTTATGACTAGATTCTTCCTGCCTGGAGGATGTGTACCTTAGTGCTTCTGCATTTTACACATAGTTGGAGTGCTTAGTGCTTTTGCATTTTACAGATGGGAGATGACACTGGTGGTTAGATTTCTGTCTACTTTGTTCCAATGTTCCACAAACATCCTCTAAGTGGCTCTGTGGGCTAGGCACAGGGCTCCCCATGGGGGCTGCAGTGGGAATCAAGACAGACTGAGTGCCCACCCTGGTGCAGCTCAGGAAGTGGAGGAGGAGAGACCCTAAGATCAGTCACAGGGGTGAATGTATCTAGCCACACACTGAAGTAAAGGGTGACCAAGGATACCCAAAGGAGCCATCCCACGCCAAGGATCAGCGAACTGTGGCCCACAGCCCATTTTTGTATAGCCTGCAAGCTAAGAATGGTTCTTACATTTTTTAATGGGGAAAAGAAACCAAAAGAAGAATATTTCGTAACACATGAAAGCTACACGATGTTCAGATTTCAGTGTCTATACATAAAGTTTTATTGGAACACAGCCATGTTCGTTTATTGTCTATAGCTGCTTTTTCCCACAATGGCAGAGTTGCCACAGAGACTGGCTTGCAAAACCTTGGATATCTACCATTTGGCCATTGACAGATAAAGTGTGCTAGCTCCTGACTTAAATCAGAATCAATTTACAACAGTGGAAAGGTCAAAGAGGAGAGGTAGACATGCTAGGAGAAATAATTAGGGGAACCAGCCTCACCGGGGAAATAAGGGATGTCTTCCTGGAGGAAGTGACGTTTGATCCATGATGTGTAATGAGAAGAGTTTCAGGCAAAGGCGATCAGGACCGTCCTTCATGCAAGGGGGACAGGAGAGGCAAAGCCCCCACAGCTGGACAAACATGGCAAGTGGAGAAGGCCAATCTGGCTGAAGGGCAGTGAGTGAGGAAGAGAGATTTGGGGCTGAAAGGGCGGGCAAGGGTCAGGCTTTGAGGATCTTGTGCCACACCAGGGGCTCATCTTCATCCTGCAAGCCCTAGAAAGCCACCGTAGAGTCTTAGGCAGGGTGAGCAACGGGTCAAGATCAGACTGACTTTGTAGAAAGATCAGCACAGCCACGGTGTTGAACAGGGATTTGAGGTCTCAGATGGACAACAACGGCTGAGACTGGTCCCCGGGGGGTGATGGTGGAGATGAGGGTAAGTGGCTAGAGGGGAGAAATACTAGGAGGTAAAGTGGGCAGGACTTGGTTATGGATTAGATATGGGACATGAGAGAGACCAAAGGTCATGGAAGGTCACGGAAGGTCACAGGATGCTGGCACTGCCATTTACTGAAACAGATTCCAGAAGAAAGACCTGGTTTGGCTGGGGTGTGGAGGAGGGGCAGTGGAGGACAGCATCCATGACAAATACTGGTTGATGTTGGATTTGGGTGCCCTTGAGGCACACAAGTAAGGTGGCAGGTTGGATATCTGGAACGTGGGCTTATCAGTATACAGGGGGTGGTTGGAGCCACAGGTGTGGAGCGAAAGAGGACAAGGTGAAGGTCAGAATCTATGGAACTCTGCCATTCAAAGGTCAAAGGTAGGGCACCTGGGTGGCTCAGTAGGTTAAGCGACTGCCTTCGGCTCAGGTCATGATCCTGGAGTCCTGGGATCAGGTCCCGCATAGAGCTCTCTGCTCAGCAGGAAGTCTGTTTCTCCCTCTGATCCTTCCCCCTCTCATGCTCTCTTATTCCCTCTCTCAAATAAATAAATAAATAAAATCTTAAAACAACAACAACGAAAAACAAAGGTCAAGGGTAAACAGCAAGAGTGGCAAGAGAAGTGGCAGAAAACCCAGCAGAGAAGGAAGTCCTACAAGCCAAGGAAAGAAGGAATTTCAAGGAGGGAGGGTCAACGGGGTCAGAGGCTTTAGGTGAGGACAAAACGTGTCCTTTGGATGTGGTGACCTGGGAATGACAGAAGGGGTAGAAGTTCAGCTTTAGAGGACGGAGGGAAGAGGGGAGTTATGGAAGCACACCCAGGGAGAGGCGACACCTCTCATATCCAGCTGGGCGGTAGAGGGGGTGGGGCAGGAGCCGGAGGGGAATATGAGTGCAAGGAGGATAAACCTTTGGTTTTGTTTCATTTTAGGAGAGACTGCAGCGTGTTTAAACACCAATCTTGCACAACAGCCTGTGTGCGAGATGATTCAGAATTCCTCCGGGAAGATTTACACCCAGCAGGAATTTTAGATTTAGCGGGAAATGCTAAAACCCCCACGGTTCCCAAGGGAAGGAGAATTAGAGCAAAAGGGGGCAGGCCAGGAAGCCCCAGGGAGGAGGGGGGCCTGGGGCTGCACCCTGAGGATGTGTGACTCCGTCAGGCTGCAAATGCAACCTGGGCAACTCTACTGGGTTGGACAGTGCCCCCCAAAACTCATGTCCAGGGTCTTTGTAGACGTAATTAGTTGAGATGAGGTTATGTTGGAGTAGGGTCGGCTCTAATCCAATGACCAGCGTCTTTATAAGAAAACAGAGACAGAGATATTCACACACAAAGAGAAGATGGAGGCAGAGATTGGAATGATCCCGCCACAAGCCGAGGATCGCCAGCAGCCCCCAGAAGCCCGGAGACAGGCGTGCAATGGATTCTCCCTCAGAACTCCAGAGAGAACCAACCCTGCCCACACCTTGATCTCAGACTTCTGCCCTTTAGAACTGTGAAAGAATACATTTCTGTTCTCTTAAGCCCCCCAGTCTGTGGTCCTTTGTTATGGAAGCCCCAGGAAACCAACACAGCTCCTATTGAAGGCTATGTGTTGGGTATTCTGCCAGATGCTGGAGATACTAAAGCTCCTCATTCCCAAAGTGGTCCTGGCTCTCTGGAAGCTGTGACATCAGGGGCCACCGAGGATAACTCTCTAGAAGAGGTGGCACTCGATCTCTGTCCTAATAAACAGTGGGGGCTTTCCAGGGTAGTGGGCTAGTGCGGGTATGAAAACAGGGGCATGACCAAGTGCCGGTCAGGACCAGAGCCAAGGAAGGGAAGGGACCGACAGGGGACAAGGGGGCCAGCAGAAACCTGAACTTGATTCTTCAGTGCCCTGGGCACCGTGGAGGGAGGCCCTTCGGGGAGTGGCGTGATGCGGTTTGCCTGATCAGGGCTGAGTGGGAGTGAGAGAGAAAGTCTTGGAGGTGAAGTGAGGGCACGAGCAGGGGAGGTAAGAAAGAGCAGGAATGCACGCCAGGTGGGGGAGATGAAGAGGTGAGTTCAGTGGGTGAGCTGTCAGCGCGCGCCCTGGGAGTCCTGGGAAATTGGTGCGCATCCAGAGCCCTGCCCAGGTGTGGGCAGAGTGGTCCGGGAACCCAAAGCCAGGGAAGGCTTTTAGATACACCTGAAAAGGTGGGTGCTTTTGGAAGATGAATCTGACAGTCCAGGCAGGGAGGCTAAGTAGAGAGGTTCTGGTGAGGCTCCGTGTCTGTGCTGCGTGGGTCTGATGTGGTCCAGCATCAGGAAGAGATAAGACATATGGGCAAGATGGGAAAGAGGAGTCAGTGGAATTAACAAGTCATTGGATATGACGATGGAGGCGAAGGGGAGGGAGGGAGGCTGGGACCATGTCGGAGAACAGAGGTGAGGCCCAGTCTGAAAAGAAAGATGGCAAGGGCGGTGTGGGGACAGGCTCAGATGGGGTGACAGAAAATCGCAAGGAGATGGGATTGGAGCTCTGGAGAGAGGGGGCTAGGCTGGAGGAGAGAGTCTGGGTAAGAGGCAAGAAGGACGAATCAGAAGGAACTGGGACACAAGATGGCCCCAAAGCCAAGGAAGCCCCCCTCCAACAGCCCCCTCCTAGGCTAGGAGAGAGCAAAGTGGGTATTTGGAGAGAGCGCTGTGTCCAGGCTGTTGTTCTAGGAGAGACCGCCTGCCTGATTTATGACCATCGCCCCTTCCCATGCACCTGAACTCAGGGCAGGGCTCAGCACAGGAACAACCCTCCAAATCAGGAGGTATGAGGTCATCCTGTTGTTTCTTTTGTCCTGTTTCCCAGCCTAGCCCCAGCATTAGGCAACACGCTGATCCTGAGTGGGAGAGAGCAGCATGACATCTGTGCCCCCCTCTCCAGGAGGGGGGGGCTGGAGCAGAGGGGAGGATGGAATCAGTGGGTGCCCAACATCACCGCCAGCATCTATGGCCAGCTCCAGGACGGACTGTGCCCATCAGATCTGAATTCACGGGGTCTTTGGGCAAATGGCCAGCTAGACCGCTGGGCCAGCCAACAAGCTGCCACATGCCCTGGGCAGGGTTGCGCAAACAGGCAGAAGAATGAAGAAGAGAAAGAATAGAGAAGCTGCCCCAGCGCTAGTGGAGAGGGAAAGGGACCGTAGATGAGAAGGCACTGAGGAGTCCGGCCACCAGCAGCGTCCAGGACAGCCCAGACAGGATGCCCCCATGGCTCCCTCAGGGACAAAGCCAGAGACACCACAGGGTCACAGCCAGAGGCCGAGACGGGGAGAGGGACAGAGACACCAGGATCCCATCCTCGAAATTTTAAGTACTTAAAATATTTTTAAAGAATCCCAAACTGTGGGCTTAGGGTGCTAAAACCCAGGAATGCGGGCGTTACTTGGATGGCCAATAGTTTATTCTTTCATTTCAGCCAGTGAGCCAGGACCTGGACAGCACTCCGTACATGTTGACCCTTCTCACAGCTATTATAATCCCGCATTAGGCACCGTGCTTAGTGCTGGGGAAGGACCGATCATCCAGCAAGAAAGCTCCTAAACCTCAAGGAGCTTAGTGGGAGACATGCAGCACTCAGCGGGATTAATGCCTCAACCCGTAAGGTCTAAGAGGCCTTCTTGGAGGAAGGGGCTGCTAAGGGGACACCTGAAGACCAACCAGGGGCCAATCGGATAAAAACAAGGCTCTTCGAGACAGAGTGTTCCAGGGAAAGGGAACAACCACACATATGCAGAGATCTCAGGATTCAGCCAACCAGCAACAGAACGTGGTGTTGGCTGATACCTGTCCTAATGTGTGGCGATCGTGCTAGTAAGTCCTAATTACTTATTATGAATTCCTGAAGATTTATGATCTTGAGCAAGTGCCTCCCTCTCTCTCTGCGCAGATGCCTCGCCTCGGTTCCTTTATCTGTAGGATGGGACCCTTCCCACTCTGTGTCCCTAGCCACTCACCTTTACTGACAGCTGTCCATAGGCCCTCACAAAACGAGACCTGACGCTAGGCTGTGCGCTTAGACCAGCACTTAGGGGACAGAGTCACAGAGGAAGGACAGAGAAGGCGATAGAGAATGTCTGCCAGACCCTGACTCAGAGCTCTGCAACCACAGGGACCACCCTCCCGCCCGCTGGGAACCGCACTCTCAAGAGCACTCAGCGTCCAGGAAGGTGAAGGGAGTGTCCCCACAGCTCTATCGATTTTATTTTGATGAAGCAGAGGTCAAAGTTAAGGGTGGAGCTCCCCAGAGAACAGTAAGATCCTGGAAAGAAGAAGGTAGGAACTTCCAAGAAGTCCCTGGGTACAGAGTCCCTGGATCCCCCCAGAATACCCAGGGATGGGGTGCAGGGTTGCATTTAGTCTATTCTGAGTACCCAGGGGCAGGGACTGCCACTCACAGGACTGACCCAGATGAAGTGAGGGGTGCTGAGATGGTGCAGACCCTCGAGGATGATCCCTTCCATGCCCCATACAGCCCAGAGACCATCCCTAGAGGACCATAGATGCACTTGAACAGATCCCATTCCCTCCTCCCAATGTTTGTATCCAAGGAAACTCGGGCCAAAGTGAATGCCCTTTCGTGTGAGAGCCAACCTCAGCATGGAGACCACTGACAAGAAATGAGACATAGTCACGGAAATGACTTATTATGTCTAAGATGCACCTTATAACTAATGAGGGTATTTCCTACCTAATTCACCCAGAACTTAAGCCATTGGTATCTCATTGTGGTTTTGATTTGCATTTCCTTGATATCTAATGATGTTGAACATCTTTTTCTTTTTCTTTCTTTTTTTTTTTAAGCAGGCTCTGTAGGGTGTCTGGGTGGCTCAGTCAGTTAAACTGTCGCCTTCAGCTCAGGTCATGATCCCAGGGTCCTGGAATCAAGCCCCACATCGGGCTCCTGCTCAGCAGAGAGCCCCTTCTCTCTCTCCCTCTGCTTGCTGCTCTGCCTACTTGTACTTTATCTCTGTGTCAAATAAATAAAAACCTTTAAATAAAAATAAAAACAGCAGGCTCTGGACCCAGCATGGAACCCAAAGCAAGGCTTGAACTCACAACCCTGAGATCAACACCCCAGGTGAAATCAAGAGTCTGATGCTTACCTGACGGAGACATCTAGGGATCCCGAGCATCTTTTCATGTGCTTGTTGGCCATCTGTATGTCTCCTTTGGAGAAATGTCTACTCAGATCCTTTGCCCATTTTCAAATGGGTTTACTTGTCTTTTGGTTGTTGAATTGTAAGAGTTCTTTGTATATTCTCGATACAAGTTCTTTATCAGATATATAATTTGCAAATATTTTGTCCCTTTCTGAGCATTATCTTTTCACCTTCGTGATTGTGTTTTGGCACATGAAAGTTTTTAATTTTGATTGTCACTGGTGTTTGGTGTCATATCTAAGAATCCATTGCCTTGTTGAAGGTCATCAAGATTTACTCCTGTTTTCTTCTAAATGTTTTATAGTTTTGGTTATGACCCCCCTTTTTTAATAGTCATCCTTTTGTGTGTGGATTTTCCGTTGTTCCAGCATCATTTGCTGAAAAGACCATTCTTTCCACACTGGGTTGTCTCAACACCCTTGTGGAAAATCAACTGATCAGAAATATAAGGATTTATTCTCGGTTCTATTCCATCCGCTCTATAAGTTTATCCTTATGCCAGTACCACACTGCCCTTTTTTCTTTTATTTATTTTTAGTAATCTCCACAACCAACCTGGAGCTTGAACTGGGGACCCCCAGATCAAAAGTCGCCTGCTCTTCCGACCAAGCCAGCCAGGCACCCCAGTACCACACTGCCTTGATGACCATAACTTCATAGTAACTGAAAAAGCTTTAAACGATGCATATTAAGGGCTGGCTAGGTGGAGAGGAAGATGGGAAAGGGCCTGCAGGTCTGAGGGGCGCCTGCGCAGGTGGTGGGCGTCCTCTGACCTGCCCCCAGGGTCTGAGGGGTAGCCGGCAGATGCCTGAGTTCTTGTGGGTGCGGCCCTAAAGCTCCAAGCTTTCAATGGAAGGACCACTGGGGAGCTGAAGCCGACAAAGAACGGATCCTCCACCCTGGCCTCCCAGCCGACTCCCTCTGGGAGGTAGAGCCCCTTAATCACACGCTTTCTCCCTCCCACTCCCGGGAGCCCTAGCACTCGGAGGGAGCAGGAAAATTACATGCTAATCACATGCAAACGTTTCCGCGGAGCCGGCGTCTGGGGCCGGGCGAAGGGCGGGACCGGCCAGGCCACTCAGACCACCCGACCAGGCGGAGATGCTGGGTGCAGACCCTGGCCCCGCCCCGCCCTCCCACCCCGAGGCCGGGCCTCCTTCCCCACCGGCCGGCGACGCGGAGGTGGTCCCGCCCCCCGGCGCCGTGCGGCCCGCCCCCCGAGGGCGCGGCTCTCGGCGGGTCGGCGGCGTCCTGCCGCGTCCATCGCTCGCGGGCCGGGCCGCAGGAAGCCGCGCTCGGCGGGAGCGGAGTCGCCCCACCGCCGGGCGGCGCGAGCCGGTGAGCGGGCTCCCCGGGCCTCCCCACTGTCCGTAAGGCGCCCTCCCGCCGGGGTCCCCGTCCGCGCCGTCGCGGACCCGCCTCTCCGTGGGCCTCCCGGGCCCCTTCCCGCCTGTGACGGGCTCCGGGTTGAGGATCCAGGAAAGTCTTGTCCCATTCCTGAGCTGCCCCAGCCTGCGATGGCTGGGGACCCCCACGCCTGAGGGGGCTCTCCACTCCCACCCTCCACCCTCTCCCACCCTCCACGGCCCGGGGAGTGGGGGAGGCACGGGCACCATGCGAGGCCTGACCTGAAATCTCCACGCGGGCGCCGCCTGGGCGTCCCAGAAGCCCCACCCAGGGAAGATCCGTCTTGGGGAGGGTGAGAAAGCAGAGTGGCCCCGGAAGGCAGGGACACCGGGCCAAGCTTCCCAGGTCATGAAGCCCCTGTTGCCTGGCCCATCCCCCTTCCAGGCCGAGGTCAGCCGCCCCGGCCCCTGCGGGAATGTGGGGGCAAGTTTGGAGAGCGAGAAAGGAGGAGGGCGACTTGTCCCAGCTCGCGGAGGTCTGGAACACCCTGTTCCTTCCTCAGCCCCTGCCAAGTGTAGGCGTTTGAGGGCTTCCTCTCCTGCCATTGCCACCCTGTGTCCTGGGCCCTGCCCGATATGGAGTCTGGGAAGGTAGGGGTGGGGGGTCTCCAGGGCTGCTCTGGAGCCTGTGGTGCCTCCTTTGCCTCTCACCATGGGAGAGGGGCATCCCCTCCGCTCAACACACCAAAACCCTGCGTGAGAGCATTGGCTCCCTCCCTGCCTGCAAGGGGCAGAGGGGCAGAGAAGGGATTCTGAGGGCCCACTGAGGGCTCTGTCGTCAGATGGGAAGCCCTAAACACAAACCAAGGGACGCGTGCAATGTTTGAAGGACAAGAAATGCCATTTGATCTCGTGCCCTGCCCACAAACCCAGCTTCCTGCTGCCACTTGGGCGTGAAGGGAGTCACTCTGACCCTGAGGGCTGAGGTGGGCAGTTCCAGTGGGGAGCTTCCAGTCCCTGGAAGTGAGAGCGGACTGTCTCCAGCTGCATTTCCTTCTTTGCCACAGCCCCGTACCAGGCAGCGATCATGATTCACGGTGCCCAGTGCAAAGGAAGGACTTCTTCCCTCCTGGGGCAGTGTTGGAGCCAGAGCCCCCAGCCCCATCTCTTCTCTGCTCTGCTCGAGTCTTCTGGAATGGACCTGCCTGCCAGGAAGCCAGGTCACCCTGGGTCCTGGCCTTGCCTGCCCCCTGGGGAACACAGGTGGGTCCCATTAATATTATCTTCTGTGCTCACCCAAGGCCTGGTAGGGTTGTGTGAAGAGGTCCCTGTTCATAGAGTAAAGGGTAGGGGGAGAAGGGACAACAGTGATAAATGAGAGAATGATCCATTCCAATGTGGTGTGAAAAGTACAGTGAAAGAGAGAAATAGAGGAAGGGGCCTGGTCCAGCCTGGGGTGGGGGTCAGGGGAGCTTCCCAGGAGTGCTGTCAGGGCTAAATCTTGAAGGACCAACAGGATTTTCTCTGGCTAGGATTTTGGAACCTCGGCAGCCTAGTTCATGAGGAGCTTGCTGGGGGAGGGGGCTGGAGGACCAACCAGACAAGAGGGCTGTTTGGGACCTAGGAGTTGCTGGGGGTCTGGGAGAGGACACCCCCTTGTGGAAGGCGGAGTCTTTGGGGGAACCCCCGGAGGGAGGCCAGGGGTCCTCAGACCTGGGAGGCAGGGCTTCCGGTGTGCAAAGGAAGAGCAGAGGTGCTTCGGGTTTCCTGGGTTCTGACCGACCTGGGAGGCCTGGAGGAAGG